>JAPQRN010000007.1:10001001-10018266 GCA_037367275.1 Coranthus polyacanthus
ATATAAACATAGAGACTCGTTTTTAGGAGGATTCTCACCTAATTGAAAGAAAGTAACATCACTTTTGACTCCAGGTCCAGCACCATTGCTGGCTGCAACCTCAACACTGTACCGAATTCCTGGTGCCAGACTGGAAATGAGCACAGAGAAAGTGGAGCCATCCACTGACTGGTTTATATGATACCGACTCTCATTACCCAGGCACCAGATCTGTCAAAGAAAAGTGAGGAGGAAATAAGATGACAGTAAATGCCTGAGGGACACATGTAGCAACACAAGAGGCATCAACAGTTACATAGAGCTAGAAAATGCATTTAACTGGAAAAAACATGACTCAGACCAGGACTACAGAAACCTTCTCATTTTACCTTGTACTCCTGAATGACTCCAGCCTCTTCTGGTCTTGGGGGTGGTTTCCAAGCAACAAGGATGGCAGTCCCATTGGCATCACTCTTTGTTACTGTAACACCCTGGGGTGCTCTACTAGGGGCTGAGACAATGGGGCATACAGTTAAGCATGGAGTCAAGTACACTGTCCAACTGGATCTGCTTCAACTAAGCTATGCATGGTACGCCAGTATTACTGAATTATTTAATTGTGAAAAACAAAAGTTCTGACAGTCACCTTCTTCCAAAGTCCTGACCACTTTCACATCACTGTCAGCTCCCTGGAACTCATCAAAGAAGGGCCGCACTTTAAACTCATAGATGGATCCTTTTTTCAACTGGCTGATCACCACTCCATCTTCTTGGGGTGCACGTACTTCCAGCACACTCCACTGCCCTTCAGGCTGCCCATGGTCAGCAGATGCCCTGTATAGCACCTTATACCCCTGAATGTACAGGGACTGCTGTTCAACCTAATTGAGATGAAGAGATAAAACATATGAACGAGTTGACAGCGCAGACTGTTGACCATCATGGGTAATTCATTAATTGTGAATGTTTTGTCACTGATAACTGTTCGATTACAGTGACACACATCAAAAGATCTGATGTATACAGTAATATCTGCATGTGAGTTAAAATAACATACACTTTTGAAGGTTGGGAGTGCCTTATCTTTTGTGACAGTGAACTTCCTGCAGGAAGGACCTGTTTAAATTATTTCCTTGCCTTTGGGTTACTTTAGATTTTCCCCATATCTGTGAAATCTCACTGGAAACCTCAACATGAGGTCATTAATAGTTTCCTCTCAACAGTTCTGGTTAAAAACACACCACGAGAGAACTAAGTGCATTTCCATTTAAAAAGATCAGCCTCACGAATCTGACCAAAGATGCCTTAAAAGAATTCCATGTGAGCGTCCAGCTGGCATAAAGGAAAAACGCTCAGTCACTTTGCTGACTGGGTTTCATTCAAAGCAACAAAGGGTTGTGTCCTTGTCGACTCATACTGGTTTGGGGTCCCTGTTCACCAGTGAGGTGGGAGGGTGGTACAGTGGGAATCGTCTGATGGAGAAAGCTCAATACAATGTACTCCTCCCTGTGCCAACAGTGGTAGATGAAAACAGCAGGTACTGTGTTATGCAAATCAAAACTTGGAAAACAGAGGAAAAATGCTGCTATAAATTCTAAGGTGCTAGTAACAAAGTGCAATATATCACGCTGAAAATAAAATTACCATTCTGTGCAGTGGATTTATTCTCTGCTAATACTTTAAATGTTTAGAGAGAAAACCACATGTAATTTCAGCATAGAGTAAATCTTTTTAAGTGTCTTCACAGTCGACAGTTTTAGACTAGAAGAATCGCCTGATGTGTTTAATCTGTTTCACTGTGTCTCACAAACTATAAACTCATTTATCATTGTTTTCTTTGTGATTCCTCATAAAAACAATTCTGTCATCACAGACAGTATTGATTAATTAAAGTTAATTAAATTAAATTAATTAAACCCTCTGTGTGTATATAATTTTTTTTTGTAAAGTATGTATTTACATTTACATGCAAAACTGCACATTTGATCCTTTTGTATATTTACCCCAACTCTGGAATTTAATGAATATAGAACCATAATTCAGACTTTTTGCAACATGGTTTGGCCTCCTTACCATCCACTGGAGTCTAACAGCAGAAGATGACAGCACCGTTGGTGTGTGTAAGTGAATCACCACATCTCCCAGCTCTCTCTGGATATGACGGTGATCAACTCCCAGGATAGTGGAACCGCTGTCTGTCAGTACCAGAGAAAGAAAATACTGACTTATTTAGACTGAAATACTGTAAACGTCCAGCTTCTTGACAGTATGACCTGTATGCGTGCAATATGAAATAAGCTAAAAAGTTCTGAATAAAATTCCACACTGACCCTGTGTCCTGACAGAGTCAGAAATTGGACTGGGATCACTGAGGCCGTAAGCATTCACTGCTCTGATCATGAAGAGGTAGACAGTTCCAGGCTTCAGATTCTTCACAACAAATGTTTGTGTCTTCACATGCTCAGTTAGGGTCATCCATCTGTTCCCTAACATATAACTGCATGGACATGAAACGAAACAGACACACACAAGAACATGGATTGTTTTCTCAAACCTGAAACATACAGTATATCATATTTTAATAAACTGCATACTACATATATCTAACCTGAATGTCTCGATTATGTAGGATGAAGGTGTTGCTCCCGGGGTGGGAATAGATTTCCATGACAGAGTCACAGAGGTACGGCTGATGTCAGTGACTTCAGGTTTAGATGGAGGACTGGGAATCAGGTTAGGGTCTGTCGGATGATTAGACTGAACAAGAACTCCAAACTCTGCCAAAGAGGTGCCAGCAAATGTATTAACACTGATCTGCTGTGCACTGTAAGATTAGCATTATTACAGACTTTCTTGACTAACCTACCTTCCACTTGTAAGTATGCCGTCCATGAGGCCTCTCCAGTGGGACTAGAAGCTACGCAAGTATAGAAGCCTGTATCACCCAGCTAAAAAAACAGATATAGCAACAGACATAAGTGAGTTGGCTTTACAAAGTGAAACAGCTATTTAATACTGAGTTACTTGTCTCTACCTTGGCATAGCGAATCTCCAGTGATCCTGTTTCGGACAGGGACATACGAGAGTCCACTGGAGACACCATCACACCATCCTTTTTCCAGTGGATTGATGGAGCTGGAGTCCCTGAAGTTTGGCATCCCAGGAACACCGTGCTGTCCACAGGAACAGTCTGATTGACTGGGCCCTGTCTTATTACAGGAGGAGGGTGGTCTAACCCAGCTATGAACAAAAAAGAAGGGAAGGAAAAGAGTAATAATGTTGACACTTTCCCTTTGACCATCTTGCATAGAACTGTTGACACAGATTATGTACTAAATTCTAGCTGGTGCCACTTTTGCACATTGAAAGACCAAAAACTGAGTAGTTGTTCAGAACGAATAAAATGGAAAATGACTATATGTTCTTAGAATGTTTCGCTATTTCTACTGTAGCTATGAGGCACTAAGGATCCAATATTACTGTTAATTTTTTATATGTCATTCCTGACTCAAAGCAAGTTATTCAATACAATACAAATCCTATTCTCTGGCGTTGAAGTACTTTTTACCTGTATATATGAGTTGTGTCTTTTTCTATCTACAAATCTGAAAAGTACACCACTACCTTGTAATATAACCTGGTTAATACAGTGTCATTTGTCACCATAGTGCAGCTACCATTACTGTAGAATGAGAAGTTTAGAATAGTATGGATGTGAAAACTGGAAGTCAATTTTCACAAAAGATCAACACTGTGATCAGAGAGAAAGAACGTAAGAGAGAGAAGAGTGGAAGATAAAAAACAGAGAAAATGAAACTGAAATGCTGCCAAAAAATGAAAGACTGATAAGATGTGAAAGATGTTGAGAGGGAAATTGGTGAAGAGAGAACAATAGGTTTAGGTGGATGTGCAGGCAGTGGTGGAAAAAGAAATCAACTTTTCCCCTCCAGCGGAGAGCAACTAATCGTTCATTCAACAGTAGGTACTGCTTCTGGAGCCATCTCCAATCAAAATGGCAAAGCCCAACTAATAACAAACCCACTTAGATAACACATTTTTTTTCTCTTACATTAGAAAACCCTGTGGATAGGGGTAGGGGTTGTAAATAAATAAATAAAAATACCAAAATAAAAAGATGATGGAAACAGCTCGAAAACCGCCGGGGGTAATGCAGACCAGTTATTTCCATACAAATGCACCACTCCAAATGGGGGTGAGAGGAGTGTGGTGGGATAGAGAGAATTTGGGGGAGGGGATAGTAGAGACAACCGGTACAAGCTGCAGAGGAGAACAGGAAGAGTGAAGTGCTATACACGACTGAAAAAAATCTATCCAATATGACCCTGTCTTTTTTATTTCCATTACCTGTATCTGACTGAGGGGATGCCTCTCATTTCCCTTCTGAGGTGGCTGCAGAAAACATTGCCAATTTGAGCAGCAGATTATCCATTATTGCTAATAGGCCTGTACGAAACAACTCAGTGTGTCTATGCACTAACTATCTGTATAAGCCTGAAGCAATCGTCTTCATTAGTTTAGTGTATGTATAGCAGAACGTTACACAGACACATGTATTCGTGATTACACAGGTCATTAAATTGGGAGCCTGAAGACTTTGCTGGTGATGTTTAATTACGGGTGTAAGCCTTCAAGCACATTTAAATTACTTTTTTTTTTTTTCAAATAATTGATGGAATTACTTCATCACACAGAATCTGGATGACAGTCCCTCAGTAAATGCACCTGTAAATGATGTTGCACGTCAATCCTGCAGTTTTAATTCATGAATGTTTAGTAGGGAGACGCAAACTATTACATTTACAGTTACAATACAATACAGTTCCTGCGTCTTATACATATACAATGAAGGATATTATATATTTAGAGGAAAGAGACATCAGACACTCTTTACACCTTATCACAGTGGAAACTCTGAACAACATGAAAACTCTCCCCAAAAGGTTAGCATCTAACAAGCTACCACACCCATGAGGATATAACTGCTAACATCTCAGTTTGCACTATAAAACTGAACATCTGTGACAAAAACTACAAAAGAAACGAATGTTTGTTTACCCAAAGGATAAACCACTTAAGCTACAATAGTGACAAATAAAAGTCCCCCTCGTTGCTCTTTCCCTTTACTCACAGTCAGTGACCTCCAGCAGCGCTTTGGTTATAACACTGCCAGCGATGTTAAGAGCCTGGCAGCTGTAGAAGCCACCATCAGAACGCTGAACATCAGTTATGGTCAAACTGCCCATTTGGGACACAGACAGGCGGCTGAAAGGTTGTGGCGGCTGGTAGGAGAACAAGAGACTCTAAAAGGAGAGACAGAGATCACAGAGTTAAAAAACCCATTCATTAGCTTAATTTGCACTGAGTGGTGATTTAGTGTAATGACAGACTGAGGGTCAGTCTCACCTCACTGCCCTCCCTCTGCCAGAAGATTGCAGGCTGTGGGTTGCCAGTGGCCTCACACTGGAAGGTGACCGTCCTGCCCACCGCCACCACCTGGTTCCTGGGGCGTATGGCAAATGCTGGTGGCACTGCAGAGGAAGAGGGGCCCTAATTACCTGGCAGCCCGATACATTTCCATCATTGCTAGTTTTAGAACATCTCACTATGTGTAAAAGGCTTAAGGAAAAAAGCTTAGTGCATATCCAGGAAATAGTCTTTATTTACCTTTTAACTGAAAGAAACTGCAATTTCTATTCATTTACCCACATATAACATAAATTACATACTGTATTGGTGGATGGAATTACAGTGAAGATAGGACAGTGAGAGGGGCTCATGATTTCCTGTGGCTGTCTGATGGTGGATGAGGGATGGATGGCAACTTACCAGTGTTTACTACAAGAAAAAAGACACACAAAGAGCAGTGTAATGAATAATGATGGTGGATGCTATGCAGGGATCTGCTCTGTAGAGACACACTTTTAAACGGGAAACTGCTGTTCATCCTGACATCTGTAAATTTGATTTATAGTGAAATGAATGACTCTCTAACCAGCTGGTTTTGGAAGTACTGTGACAGGATGACTGTGGCTGTTGCTTAGCATTTTTGTGTTTAAAGAATGTTTTTTAAAACAGTAACAACCATGAGTCCAAGCTGTGTTGAAAAGCTAGGTTCAAAAGATAGATACAGTATATCTTGTTTATGGGCAGATTTTATTTCACGTATCCCACAGTTTCCCCAAAATTCATGTGCAACACCGAAGAGTCATTACACTTCATACTTGGAACCTGTGCAAAGATTACAATAAGCACGCTCTTTGGCCTGCCACGTCTGTCTCAAATAGCAACAGTTTAATATCAACGAAATGTTCAAGGTCAGTAAAAATGACTGTGGGTAAGACTACCTCTATGACTGTTTGCGAATGGGACAAAAGAAAGACTCAATTCATCTAAAATAAACATAAACAAAAGCATATCTTGCTCCCTCTATTTCCTTATCAATAACCCATAAGCACTTGGAGACCCACTTTAATACAACTCTAATTCAACAAAACATTTGAAATACACATATGTACAAATGTGTCATTTCCAACTGGCTATGAGCACAGCCAAATGGTAAGACCTTTAACAATAAGCCACACATACAGATAGGTCTCTGCTTCCTCCACTATGACAACTTCTACTCATCTGCTAGTTATTCCTGTCATTCTGCATTCAGTGCCCAAATTAGCCATGGTCTCCCCTTCGACACTCGTTTTCTCAGGTTTTTTGGAGGCAGAGGAAGACAATGTAATTGGAACCATGTCATTTCCCAGCATGCAGCCAGGCCTGCCTTATCTTTAATTAAGTCCTACTGTCCTCAGTCTGTGTCACCCACTGTGTCACTACCGTGTGTTTATATTGGTCTGTGTGTGCAAGTATGAGAAGTGTCTTACCGCTCATTTCCTGCAACTGATTTAAGGACTAAAGGGCATCATTGTGGCAAGACAACTCTAACCAAATGAATCCATTTTCTGCGGTCACATAAACATTTATTTTGCATGCTCTAGTCTTTTTACACACCATTACTAAGAAAAGCACAAACAAACTGCTGCAATGGTCTATACTGCTGGTTATTTATAATGGACAAACGCAGAGAACATTTTATGTCCAGGAAGTTAAAAGATTCCAGAAAAAATGCGCAAATGTAAGCTACTGACACTGCTCAGTGAAAACTAGGTCCTGATAAAAAGCAGAGGGAAAATCCTTGTCTGCTAATTTGTGACACTGGGAGATAGGATTAGTTATCCTTTTAGGGTAGAAATAGCTGTCTGTGAAAAAAGAAATCTGTGTGAAAAAGTGTGTGAGTTGTATGAGGAATTCAATGTAGTCCTGCAGACAGAGGATATTTTTATGAGGATCGGGTTGTACTGACCATGTACAGTGAGCGTGGCGGATGCTTCAGACTTCCCAACCATGTTCTCCACCACGCATGTATAGGAGCCCTCATCTGACGAGGTCACTTGGCGAACAATCAAGGTATGGTCCTCTAGGATTTCAAATCTGTAGGCAGCATGGACACAGAAAATCACGAGATGAAAGAAAAAGTTTAAATGCGTGTTTGCATGGTAAATTACTCAGTGTAGAAGTCCTTTGTGCATTACCTGCCCTTAGGCAGGTCAGAATCATCTTTCCTCCAGCGAATGGTGGGAACAGGGTCTCCTTGAACCACACAGTGAAACTCCACGCTCTCATCTGCCAACACCACCACACTGCTAGGCCGCTTCACAAAGGTCGGCCGCTCTGGAGGGCAGAACAAACAAGAAGCAGTGCAAAAATTATTATAGTCATCAATGTGAATAGATACAGCAAGTTATCCAAGTTTAAAACCAGTTTGAAAAAGTTCTTAATTCTAGCAATTATCATCTGCCAGTTTCCAAAGTCATGTATTATGAGCACCATGTAGAAAACATGCTTCTGAATTAACAAATATTAATCTCATAGCCTTGAATTGCTTTATGAGGCATAATACTGTATTTCTCTATTCAAGGTCTTCTGATATTCCTAACAGCTTTCTCTATTCTTATGTGAAAAGCATGTAAAAAAAAATATAGATTGAAGAATAGATGCTGGGAAGTAGGTGTCTAGGGTGTGGCAGAAGCAGCATAAGGACTGGGCTTAGCTTTTGAATTAGTGAGGGTAGATCTTCACAAGTTTGGTGATAAACGTTTTTATGCGCACTAGATGGAAGCACTACATACTTAACATAATTAATGGGTTATTATACCCCAGTGACATAGACCTCACACGGAAGGCTGGCAGACTAAACGACCATGAACTGAGAGCGAACTTGGACTGAGGAAAACACTTCAATCATGAATCCACAAACCAGTTACATTTTACCTAGAACAGTGAGTTCAGCAATCTCACTCTCCCTCTCTCCCACCATGTTAGTTCCAACACAGATGTATTTGCCTGCATCACTTTTCCTCGTGTTGGTGATCATCAGCTTGCCACTGCGTATCTAAAAGAAAGCACAGGAAGCATTTACACAGTTGTATTTGCACAAAACCTTACTATGTGTACTGTTTGTGAGTTACTGAGAGAGTACACAGGGACACATTCATAATGCATGATCACCATTTGGAACTTTGTGTTAAGGTTTTGAGAATATATAATACAAATTCATTATATTTGCTGCATTAATTAATTCATTAATTAATTAATGAATTAATTTCATTAAAGCAGTTATATTTTTGAACATGTAATTACATTTTGGCAACCTGTCATTTGTATATATTTGATGGTATGACAGCAGGTGGCGTTTCACATACATTGTTATGTATCTCTTTACCTATGGATAGCTTTTGCACTGCCTTTCAAACAGCACAGAAGGTCATCTATTATGAAATTACATAATTCATATCTAGTGCTACATTAGCACAGAACCCTGGGAACAAAGCCGCTGAGTCTCTTTGTAGAGACCTTCCTCAGATGTTCTGTCAGTTTACTTTGCCTTTCTGAAACTTTTTGCCTTCCTCATATAATGTATATGCACCCACATATACACTAACACACATTCACACAACAAAGACGGCTTAGAGATATGCACTCCAAACTGTTTTCATTCTTTTCATATCCTTTCTGCCACATGCCCCCACAGACCATGGGGACTGTCTTTATGTTACTTTGAATGCAAGGCTACTGTACTGATCTACAGCTTCCTAGTGTTACAAGTGATACCACAACAGCAGTGAAGGTGTGATAATATAACTAAGTAGATGCAGATCTGGTGACCTCACACATATAAGATCGGTCAACTTTCATCTTACTTTTGTTATGATTTAGATTTTTTTTTTTTCCATCCATTGCACACTATGCACTGGAATCTATCCATTTATAGACACATGGTAAAGACACATACAGTCAGCTATAGCCAAGCTCTGTTCTTTCTTAACAGAGGTCAGAGGTCAAGGCTGCCTATAGCACTGTGCCCTTGAAGCAAGCAGAGAATTCAGACAGAGACTGGCTTGAGGGGCACTCTCAGCTCAACATGCTATAGGCAGGGTACATCATTAAATAGCCACTACAGGGATTTAACCAACATTCTATCATTTATTAGCCAGACCCCTCTTGGCTAACTTTCACACCACAAACAGATTCAGAATCAGAATAATTTTTAATGACCACACAACTGGGGTCAGTGGAATTTGCTTTGGGTACAGCATGGTTGGTAAGTTCACTTCAACAGTCTCAGTAACATCAAACATAAACAGAATGCACACAATGCACACTAAATAAGTGGATAACAACTAGATTCGCCTTACTATGGCTGACATCCTAGATCTGTTGCAAACGATGTGGTTTGAGAAGTAAGATCTAACAGACTGTGGTGTGATTGTGGTCATGTGTTCTTGCCAGCCACTGATAATCACAAGAACCAAGCCCCATTTTATACAAATTTATACATTACAGATGTTTATTACAACATAAAACATACCTTTTCTTGACACAATCACATATTAAGTTGCAGTAAACATGAATTTACTTAGGTTCATCCTCAGTATGACTGCAGTCCAATGTGTTTCTTTTTCTTTTGTGTGTTTTTGTGAGAAATACAGTGACTAATTGAAAAGTGGGCAGATGCGTTATTAGCACAAAATATACCGATACTGTATTTCACAAAGTAGGCACTAATATATTCATTAAATGAATATTACATTTATATAATTAAGGTGCACTAGTTAAAAGCTGAGATAATGGAGAAATTTGGGTACATCTGGCATGGGCATTACAATGACTGCTGAATCTACTATATAATTATTGTCCCTCGATGAATCAATGTGAAATTTTGTGGTAATGTAATGATTCCAATAAAGTGTCCTCAAGGACTGCAAAGATGATCTTACTCTAACCAATGCAGCTGACTAATGTTATACTGGTGTTCTGCAACTTTTGCTGTTTGCTGTAAATACTGCTGCACTAGTAACTTTAGCAGCTGATTAAAGAGCAGACCAAAACGTTTTTTATTTCCTGGACTGGCCGCTCCTCGTTTTTAGCAGCAATTCCACCACTTAGAAATCCAAATGCGGTTTGTCGATCCTCCATCTCGGACACTGAAACCTCAACTTTCATTTCTGTTCTGTTTCACTGCCTTGCCTTTTCTTCTTCACACAGACTTAAAAGCCCTACAGGCACACACGTTGTAAAACTGCTTATAGTATTAAACATTTACATTTTTGCTGCATAAAGGCATTTAACTTTTTAATTAAAATCAATACAATACAATAGGTGTGAGAACCTTCTGAAAATTAATTCCAGACTTTATGTACACATCAGTATCAATAAATAATGGTGTGGGACACAGGGGAAACACAGAAAGTAGTATAAAGTACCCATGAATGACTTGTGGTGGACTCCTCCTCCTGAATGATGTCTTTGAATGAACTCTAACAGCAAAGACATATTTCCATATAAAAAAGATGATTAGGCAGGACAAAGACAGGCAAGTAGAGAGTACAAAGCAAAAACAGCCTTTGTGTTTTATCTCAGAGGAGCCTCCCTCTGGCTCTGATCCATGCCGCTCCTTAAATCACAGATAGCTGCTCTGTCCATCACAGCCCCCTGGAGAGACTCTACCTGTCACTCCACACTAAGATGAGCTTTGAATCTGCTCTTCTGTGTCCCCGGCAGCATACATAGACACTCGAACAAACAAATCAACATGCGCACATACTCGCACACACACAAAATTATCTGGCTTCCTGAAACCTGGTTCTACACCTGGAGAAGTAAAGGGGAAGGCAGTCCGCGCTTTTACTGGCCTACCACATCTGATGTCTCTGGGGTCTCAATCCAGTTCAATGTATACAACAATTAAAAAGAAAGTCAATAGTGGGTACTACTACATGACAGTTTAATATATTACATTAATACCAATGCAGCTCATGCGATAACAGCTCTATGCTTTCACCTTTTTTTTATATTATTGTGTATTTTTACCATCTGTTATAATATATTGTATTATATGCACTGCTGCTTGATCAGAAATTTTTATGGTTAGCATTTTGACTGCATAATAAATAAGCTCAATTTCTGTGATAATAAAGATGTTATAATACTGTTGCTTGATTATGATCACAAAACAATTATATTTTCTATTTTTTTTACATAATAATCTTAAATACTCCCACCACATTTAATGTGATAAATGTTTTTTTATGATTCCAAAAAACACAAAAAAAAATAAGATTTACATCAAATAACAAAATGTTAAGACATATGATTTATTTGGATTTGGAAAAACTATTCACACCAGTATTTATCACATGTATTGTATCTTCATGATCATATATGGATGTACTAATCCAATCTGTGTTTTGTTAGCTATCGATGAATTTATTTATCCATTTTTAAACAGGTTAAAATGGTAGACTGCACTATATCTTACTGTGATACGTTCATCTCTGTCATACAAGTTGGCACCATCTTTTCTCCAGGAGATTGTGGGTTCAGGGTGCCCACGAGGTGGTTGGCACTCCAGCACTGCAGGCTCACCCACTGCAACCATGACATCCACTGGGTTCTGTCTGAAGTCATCACGTAAAACTGGAAAACACACAGAAAATATTACAGTCAAATAGAATGGAAAATTCTGATGTTTGTCCATGATTTGACCTTGACTGGCTCAATATTTTCTGATAATATCAGTGCCTTCAATTGGTGTTGTATTTAATGTGTCACCACGGACAACCCATTTCAATGAATGCCTCGTGCAGTATTCACATCTTTGTAAGAATGAGTTTTATCGAGTAGATTAAAAAAACATTTTTTCAAATTGCTTTTTTCTCACTCTGTTTTTGACATTAAAATGAACAAAGTAGCACAACGTAATTTCTAATCTTTGATCAGAGGACAACAGTAAGAACATTTTTATTGTCAGTCACCTCACAACAGTGTTCTTAAGACTCAAAGCAATTCAACAACTGGATATTGTGCATTTTTCATAGAAAATATAACCTTTTGATTTTGAGTTTGATTTAATAGCTAAATAATAAAGGGCTGTACGCAAGGTCAGTCTTTTTTTTTTTTCCCATAGGGCATCAATCTATTATTTCTGCATCCATTTCTGTTAAATGGAAGAAAAAATGTCAAACAGACAATAATGATTTCTATGATTAGCTGCTGAAAACGCTGCTTGCCCTAATGGCTGACAGTAACAAAGACAAGAAGACGCAACACTACAGAGCAGCGCTGAAAGGTGAAATCCAGACGGCTCCACTAGCAGGCAGTGGAAAGCTACCACAGCAATTTATCATCTTTCCACAACGAGTAGTCTACGCACAGAAAAAAAAAAAAAAAATCAGAAGCTGAATTGGAGACAAAGCAAACTCGCATCCAGTCCAAGAAGCCCACGAGATGAGTGTGATTTCTGGTGGCCACAAGCAGCTCCTTCCTGTCTCCAGTGCAAAGCCTCAAGTTCTAAACAGCATGAGGAGAAGCAAATTTGAGTGGAGTCGAAAAGGATTCTAAAGATTGAAAAGTGTCAGAAAATCTCACCGCTATTATTTGCAATATTATGGCAAAAGAAAACGCGAGCGTGCGCGAGAACGTTAGGAAATGGGGTATGTCACGACTAAAAACACATCTTTTGTTGTATATCACTGAGCTGATTCCTGTTCCCGATGAGGTGAACAACATGTGCTAATGTAGACGCCTGTGCATGACTGACTGCTGTTAAGCATTCCCAGTCTTAAATTACAGAGGGGGGGCTTAGAACCTGAACAGGCCAAGGGAGCTGAGCCAACAAAGAGAGAGCAGAACAGCAGAACTCAGTGAAGTTGGACTGGGGTGAAAAGACAGGAAACAATGAGGAAAAGGCATAATCACTCCCAGATGGCGGCAACCCATTCACCTCTGGCTAAGGATTTGTACGTAACACTGGGCAAGGAGGCTTGAGATGCCTGATGAGCACCATGGATATGGGAGAACAAATTGGGATGACCTTCTAATTGGAAGTATTTTGGCCCCCACATCTCTTTGAGCTCTACTCTGCTGCTCTGCCCCTCTGATCCTCTGAGAAGGGTTGCAACTGGCTGACTTCAGTTGACTGAGTACTGATGGGAAACAGCTGTCTGACGACCCCCTCCACACCACCAACTCCACCATGTCACATGATAAAAGGCATTCCTCGTGGGACACAAAAACATGGCTGAGGTTACTTCAGACAGGAAGAACGTAAAACCATCAGACTGTGCGTACAGTGTGCATATGTGTGCATGTGCATGTTGATTGATTGACTGATACTATCTTATAATTCCAATAGCAACCTGGTTACACATCTGTTTTTACTATCGTGTGAGGTCTAAATAACTGTGTAGAGTAGGAAAACTTGAATACGAGAATGGACTATTTCCTCTCACAGCTTTGTTAAAGAATTATTTTTGTAAGGCGAGATAAGGGTTAAAAGCGGGAAGAGGCTTATGAAGGTTAGCAAAGAATGTTCTCATAAGTGCACATGTTTTTGTACATCTGTGAACAAGGAAAAGTTGGCTCGTTTTTGGATGTTATACTGTGCAAATTAAGCACACGGAATAATCTGGAACATATGTTTGTAAAACTGGTTGTTTATACTCTCAGAGGAGAAAATATATCTACTTATTAAGTTATGATAAGAAATTATGCATGCCCAACTTAAAATAATACAAGCATACAGACATGTAAATACTCTCTTCCCTAAAATATACTTAGACTGTTTTATTTCTTCCCTCCTCTTTCTCAAGAGTCTACAAATCTTCTCGCTTTTTAGCATTAGTGTCTTTCCTTGCCATCTATTAGCTCCACACAGTCCATGTAAATTCTGCTTATCTGTAAACACATCCTGACAATCGACTTCCAAGAAATGATGCTGCTGACACTGCTGTGCTTGTCCTAAAATCCTTGAGTCACATGAGTTTGCAAAACTATAAGCTTCCATAAAGAGTGAGAATGAGAATTAATTTATTTAATGTTTTATTCAGAGGACAACCACCACAAATTAACCCCCTTGTTTCTAAGTCTGCTATAAAACTATAAAAACATAATTTCTTTCTCACTGTGCTTTGATTGCAGTCATTAAAATGTCTTTTGTGTCTTCACTGTCAACTTCAAAAATGTCAACTAAACCTTTTACTGTTCAGATTTGTTTTCCTCTTATCTCTTTTACTTCTGTATCTGTATTTAGTTGAAAGTCTCTGTACACTGTCATATCTGTCATATTCCCAAATTGTACTTGTTTACAATATAAGGCAAGTTCCACACACATGAACTTCACAGGTTTTCATAGATTCAAAGCCATCCGCAGCATGTAGGCTCTGGCTTCTAACTGTGTAACCCACCTCTACGTCTACTGAAGCCAACCCGGCTCGCCTGTTTAGCTGGAGCTTTGCACCTCTTGCTATCTTCTTTTCTCCCTCCATCTGATCCCTCCAGATGAGAATCTCATAGCCCACTTCAAAGCATCAGCCCTTGGCCTCACTACCCTGGATCTGACAGTGTCTGACTTGTTGTTAGTCCTCTGGAGTCTGAGCCAGAGTTGAAAGGCCTACTGCTGCAGAGCTCCAATAATCCTCTCTGTAGAGTCCAACTGGATGAAAAAGGAACTCAATCTAACTCTAAAAACAGGGGCAGAGTGGGGCATAAACAGTAGCCTTATCACACTACATCACTGCGTGAAATAGCCAGAGGCACCTTTTGTCTTCATAGTCAAAACTAACCTTGCCTTGTTTCTCCATTTTGTATTTAAAGTGCTTTCACATACTGCAGATCTGGCTGTCCATGTATTTTGGCACCACAATCATTTGACTGTCCCGAAATCAACATGAACATTAGTCTAATGTACTGATAGTTAATACCAAATCATAGCTAAGATCTGCCAAAGGAAGGACAACAGCCATGGATGCATCTGCCTCCAATTCAAATTATAATGGAGCAGTACAATTAGCAATAAGCTAATGGGTAAAATGGCACTTTTTTAGGAAAGGAGAGCACTTTGGCATTTTAATTTTTTATCATATGATACAGACAAAGCATGCAAATCACTGCTGGCTAGAGGAATTAATTCTAAACGCATACCAGTATTTTTTTTATAATCAGCAAGCTTGAGCTTAAAACGCAAAATTAGCTGCCAGTTCAATAAAAAAAAAAGTCAATTTAAAGGAGAGGGTGACTTCACCCTGGGTTTTCTGTCTTGTCAACAAATGTTTTTTAGTGTTGTCTTAGATTTTTCAAATTAGGCTTACACAAAAACACAATTTCCACATAGACAGAAAAAAATGGCAAAAATAATTATGGCCAACACTACTAACCAGAGACAAAACGAGAACTGCCACAGCAGCCAAATCCCTTAAGTCTTTATTTATATTCATATAAAACAGTGGAAAACAATAAACCGATTGTGAAGTATTTGGCATTTCTACTTGATTATATGAAAGATGAATGACCCAAACATTAATTGCTTGCATTATTAATAAATGCACACATTACTGAGTCCAATACTCCTGCAGAACATTCAGCAGAAGAAATTATAAACCCAGTGACATTTTTTCTTGGAAAATTAGATTTAAAAATTAAATAAAACATGTTTTTCTTATATTTCATCAGACTGTCTCAGCCTTACTCCATTGTGTAAATACTAAAATGGAAAAAAGGCAGAAACAGGAGCTGGAATTATGGTTCCTTCTCTGTTCCATTGCACTCTGGACTGAGACCGCACTAAAATACACTATTTCAAGAGGAGGTTGTAATAAGTAAAAATAAGCACTGGCATCTATTACACTGTCTGAAGTCTTAATGTTTCCCAGTGCTTAAAAACCATTCAAGTCAGCTCAAATACAAACCAGTCTTCTTTGGCTAAAATATCCCAGAGCAATGACTTAGAAATATAAAAATATAATAAATACCCAGAGCTAACCTTAAAAATACAGCAATCATCTGATCCCAAAAGATATGAAATCCTTGACTTTCTCACAATCTTTCTCTGACCTCACCCTGCCCCCTACCTCTGCTTCTATCCATCTCTCCCTCTCCCTCCCCCTCCTCCTCCTCCTCCACCTCCTCTCATCCTGCCCTTACAAAACTGTGGTCTGAAGAGACAGAAAGCTGTAGGTGCAACAGCTGCTTCACAGACAAAAACACAATAAGCGCAGCATGTGTATAGGTGGTCAGATTGATTGACATAGAGAGAGAACGAGAGAGAAAACGCACACATACCCTCAGACAGGATGTCCAGTGGGTCCTGTACCCTTTTGCAAGTCCATACCAAAGCCAATAATGTAATATGAACTGCAACCAAGCAAATCCAATAAAAAAAGGTCCCACACATACAAATTAGGATACATGCATTAGCTCATGCAGACTTATAACTATGCCACGTGAGAATTGTAGAAAACACACTCTAGAATCCAGGAGACACACACTGCTTATAAAGGAAACAAAAATCCCTTCCTGCCGTCCCCAAGCTCCACTATTTGAATTTCATTTTCTGCAAAGAATCATTACAGAAAAAAGTCCCAAGGCAAACAGATTTTTTTTTTGCATACAGGGCCATAAATCTATCTTATGCTTGCTGAGCCAATTAACTCAACAAAGGGGCTCACTTACTAGGGTACAGCTCCAGGTTATATTATTTGTTGGCCAAAATTGTACTTTTTCTTTTCTTTTTCTTCCTCTGTCACATATAGAGAACTTCCTTTTGTACGTAGCTCTGTCCAGCACCATGGACACATTAGGAATATTTACCCATTCAAGCTGTTTGTGATATCTGCTATCTGTATCTGTTCTATCTTACATTTTGTAAACACATATACA
>JAPQRN010000007.1:10020848-10031642 GCA_037367275.1 Coranthus polyacanthus
TAATATTGGCCACTGTCTTTTTTTCTTCTTCCTTAACCTTCCTATATATCCTCATAGTGACTCATCACTGCAAGATGTAAGATAAGGTAAGTGGTTCACATATTTCACATTTGGAAAATGCCCAAATGTGTATGAAATGAATGAAATCTTCTTCTTCTTCTTCTTCTTTTTTGCATTGCGTGCATGTGGACCAGAGTTATGATCTCTTTAACCAAAAAGCCCAGAGTTTTTAGCGGCCACAGTGAGGGAGGGTGAGGCAAGGGGTATTCAGTTGGTTGCAATCTGCAATCTCAACACTAGATGCCATGAAGTATTACACTCTGAACCTTTAATATTTTTGCTTTTGTTGTCTCTCCTAATTCTGACTTGCACAGACACTAATGTTCACACTGTGATGTTTTCCTTTTTATCCTCTGAGTGTATTAGGTTATTACATTATATGAGTTTGAGCTATTAAACATGGCAATGAGGCAAAAGTCAGAGGCATGTCACCATGACATAGAAATGATGGCAAACTCACATTGGACACGACTCCTTGCATTCTGACAGCAGTTTATGTGTATCATAACTGTGTGTCTACATGTAGGTATGTGAGAATCGTCTACTGGTTCATCAGTTCTTGGACGTTCTTCTGACACTCTAATCCTGTTGATGTACGTGCAGAACATCACTCGTGAGGAGTGGACATTAAAACCAGCTAAAAGGATTGTGTAACCTCCATTTTAATCTCCACTCATCCTATCCCCCTGTAAGGAGGAAGCGAGGAGAAAAAGAGAGAGAAAAAGCATTGCTGAGAACAAGGAGAGGGCAGATACAAAGAGACAGACTGACATGAAGCAGATTAGGAGAATTAGGAAAATGGCAGAAGAGCTGGGTGAAACAGAGGTTGAACTGCTCTGATAGGTCTAGGAAAAGTTGTCAATCACACAACACTGCTCAAGGTTGACTTTCATTTCTTGCTCCCTGTTGCTGGTGCCAAAATATCCTTGATTTCTCATTTTCCTTAGGACTATCAACATAACAACCTACAAAAACATAGCAAACTCCTTTAAGAGGGAGATAGATGTAAGTTTGAGTCGTATAGCTATTCGCACTGCGTTTAGTTTCAAGATTTAACATCCAGTGCTGTGGGCATTTTTATAGGCTCCAAAGGACTGTTTAGCAATTCTTTACTTAGGAATGGATGAAAGATTAAGTGGAAATAAAAGCCCACAAGCTGTTGCACACAGTTAAGAAAAACAGTCACACATGCCGGCCTATACACTTGCTCTTTTGTTTGAAGAAGTGTTGTTTTCATTAAAAACATTTCTACACTTAGGGTTATGTGTGTTGCTCTAGAGCTGGTAATGTAACGCATGATAGCTCCGCTCAAAGTTATGTCATTTAGACCAAACATTACATTATACAGAATACCAGCTGTATATAAAAAACTGATTTTTAATGCGCTTTGTGGAAATGACCCAAACTCTGTAGTGGTAAGTGGAATAATGTAATGATATTGAAGTGTAGCATAATGTTCAGTTAACGATAATGTTGCCTGAAAACCTGTGTCATTGTCACCGCAGTGTTGATAATGTGTACATTCAGATGAGAATATAGGATTTCTTGTCTTATTCAAGACCACACACCAAACTCTTTCCTAAAAGCCTTGCACATCTTCTGCTAAGCTATATTGACATAAATCTGTTTTCTACCCCTTGGCTACAGATATGGTTTGTATAACAGCGGCATCATGCACTATTACTGTATGTACTGTAGGTTTAATGACTGCTGTAACTGGATTATGAGGTAATAAACTGAGTTACAGTATTTTAAATGCATCTATTACATGACAATTCTGTTTCTACAGGCAGCAACAACAATAATACTATTATTGATAATAATAATAATAATAATTTCTGCATTTAAATAAAAACCATTTAAAACAGTACTAAATACCATATATATTCAGCAAGATAAATGCAAATGCACTAGTGTCTGTGGAAGGACACAGTTCTCTGAAACCTGGGTCATTATAAAAGGCAGAATAAAAGGTGAGACCACTGCAATACAGAATTGTATTGTGCAGTTTTCTATGCAGTCTTATATTTCCAAGGACTAAGCACTGATTTCAGTTTCTTTGATGATGGAGCCTAGTAAATCATTTACATCTAAATAAAATGCATGGGTTATATCTTAGAACACAAAAGTGCCATGAAATAAACTGTGAAAGGTTTTGAAATAAAAGTAGACTTTGTGATGAAGGACTTTTGGAAATAAAAAGTATTAAATAAAATAAATGATCTGCAATTAATATTTTATAATAGTGAGCAAAGATTTATGGTAGTATTAGATAGTATTTTCTGCTAAGTATGTAAAATTTCTAAATATATTGAATTATTTCAATTAATGGTCACATTGTTTATTTTTGTTCATTTTTATTTATCTATTTATTTATACTATTATGAACATTGTTATTATGAACTGCTATTCCATTGTAGTCTTTCTGCTCCTTACACTAGCCTACACTTTGCAGACCATGAACTGGTAATTTCTCTGATCACCTTTGCTAAATAATATTCCCTTAATTTAAGCCTATTCCATGAGATATGTGTGAGAAAATCTCTTATTGTAAAAGCACAGGCACAGCGTGGCATTTGTCACACAAGACCTGTCGTTTCATTATTCCAAACAAAGCTGGAATGTCTGTCTGTTACTGTGATACTATAAGTGATAATGGGAGGTAAAAGGGCAAACAGGTGAGATGGCTGGTTGGATGACACTAATGAGGGACAGGCAGGTGGACACAGAGACATGCGTGACAGGGTGTTGACAGTAGCAGGTTGAAAAGAGTCCAAACAATGTCTGGGGGCTGTTGAACCCAAAGCACAATGACCTACATACTGAGATCTACTAACACCCCCCCATATAGGGACCTGACCTCCTGCAGGGAGATAACTTACAAACTGGTTCCGCAGGACACATCATTGCTGACACTGTTCTAAGTGTGAAGCACATCACTAATTTAGACAATCAGGATATAAAACAGATCTCGGATTCAAAACAGAACAATCAGCTGTTAATTGTGACAGCTACAGCAGACACCTGAATCCTTTAAATGACAGGAAGTGCATGCCAATGAGCGTTAGAATCGAAAATGGTACAAAACCAAATCAAGTCCTCTTCTTCTGGATAATGGGGAGAGCTGGAGGCAGTAGAAATGTGGCCTTTTCTCTCAGGGGCAAGAGTCCCTCGCATGAAAGCAGAGAAAAGCCACACACACACCACCCTTTAACCCTCTCATTAGTGTAATCCTGCATGAGAAGAGTAAATTGTCATGAATAAATCCACTTAGAAGCCAGTGAATGAAAGACTTTCACTTTGAGATGGTTGCATTACCATTTCAATAAGCGTGCCATGCTGCAAAGCGTTGGCAGTGTTTGACAGAGTAATTGGGAACATTAACGAGTAGATAAAATATGGTTAGCTGAGGGAAGTGTGCATGTAAGTGTGTGTGTGTGAGTACGTCAATTAATTTTTTACAGACAAAAGAAAAAAAATTTCAAGATTTTTCCACTAATAAGACCAATAAATCCCGCTGAACGAGTGAGATTGGTGCGAAAGACTTTGGAGGCTTTGTTTGGCAAAACAAAAGAATTGGTGAGCAGACAGCTGTCAGACCTTGAGACAAATGTTTCAGATATAGCAGCCATAGAAACCCTTGTTTGAGGAGTATGACCTTAGTGATGGTGTTAGAATAATCTCCTCGGGCTAGGCTGAGTTCTAAATAAGCACCTTCCATGAACTGTACACAAAAAGCAGTGCGGGGTAAACTTCAGGGTGTGTGCAATTACACACTACAGACAAAGCATTAATCTGATGCTTAGAGGGCTACTCTTGGTCTCAAGCAAGTCATATTAAATGAGCTTAATTAAATGAGCTACCTGACCTTTGTTTGTGAAAGAAGACAAAGTGGGTACAGACGGAAATAATACACAGTAAAACCCAGGAGGGATGCTGCAAGGGAGGAGTGCACATGGGTCACAAAGAGAGGTAGAGGCACTGGAGAGGAGGAGGAGGATGAGGAAGAACTGGTAGTGAGGAGGGAGATATTGGAGTAAAAGAAAGAAGTGCAAGACAAAGACATACAAGCACGGGTAGGAACAGAGACACAGACACAAAGAAACAAAGAGCTACAGTATACAGCGAGCTAGAAGACTTAACATTTATTCATTGCAGTGTTGTGCTTTTTGTTTCATGGTGAGAAGTGTGCCAAAATGGGAAAAATTACAACCCGCTCAAAAAAAAATAAAAAGACACGCACTTGCACACAAATCACACACAATACACACTCACAGTTACAGCTATGTCTTGCATCCTAATATACTCTGAGGTGCCCTAGTCCTTCCCCAGTCATCAATCTGAGAGACAATTCCAGGCCCAGGAGAGAAAGAGGAAACAGTCAGGTATACGTTCTCCAGTACAACAGAAAAAAAAAAAAAGAAATATAAATTAGGTACTAGACAGAATCATGGGCTATTTTCACAGAAATATTTGAGACCACGGCATTATATTCCAAAGTCTATTATGCAGAATGACAGGCACACATTCTGCACTGAGATACACAACATAACACAACAATGCTTTTATTAAACCAGGGAAAATTACATTATCATGACAGGGAAAGATGCTGACAGTGCAGGTACAGATAGTGGAATCACATGGCTCCAAGGTGTGTACAGAGGCAGCATTTGACACCATCCTACACATGGTTGCCTGACAGATGATGGATACATGAAAAGACACAGTTTAATGGTTAAAAAAAAAATAAATCTTGAATGTGTGGCTCATTTAATGCCAGTCAGTTTCCAGATGATGGATAATGATAATGCTCTCAGAAGGTACATTTACAGCAAATCTTTTTTCTGTGATTCTGCTGCTTTCTATGTCTTGATAATTTCTCTTTCCTGATTTCCAAGAAAGAGGTGCAATTTGTTTTACAAAACAGCCCAGAAGCAGGAGCTCATCCTTGAATCATGCAAAGGGTAAAGACCTGTGATTTAGAGCAGGAATGGGAAGAGAAAACGAGTATAACGACAAGCTTGTTTAGTTTGGACCAAGCTGCACCGGGGAGGAATGAACGGAGAGAGAAATGAATGAGGGGTGAAAGATGAAACTTTAATGATCCCTCTGGGGAGGCTGGTTCATTGCAGCAGCAGGGAGAAGGGCATAGATAAGAACAGAACAAATGCAGGGTGTTGCAGATAATACAAGTAATTAACACAGGTTAAACACATTAAGCATTATTTCAAATATAACTACTTGCAATTAATGTGTGCTCTAAGAAAATTATGTTTGCAAAATGTCAAAATAAATGGACGCATCAAATAAATTTAGAAGGTGAAAAAATGCGTGTCCAACAACAACAACAACAGAAAATTATCAATAATCACAGATAGAGGAAACCTTGCAGGAGAGGCTAAGAAAGAGAGAAGAGAAGACAGATTGAGCAGAGGAGGGAGGGAGAGCAAGGGGATTGTGCTGAAGCAGTCCCCAGCCCCT
The DNA here is from genome assembly GCA_037367275.1 of Coranthus polyacanthus. Classification (NCBI taxonomy): domain Eukaryota; kingdom Metazoa; phylum Chordata; class Actinopteri; order Kurtiformes; family Apogonidae; genus Coranthus; species Coranthus polyacanthus. Next base: position 10,026,390 of record JAPQRN010000007.1, read on the forward strand.
TTAATTGGTAGGAAACAAGAGGTCTCTGAATAAACACCCACCACAAGAGAGAGCCTGGCTCATTTTTCCTCTATACTTCTACACTATCCCTCTTTTCTCCTGAGTAGTTTAACTGAGGCAAACGCAGTCATGCTCTCCTCAAATCTCTTCCTCCACCTCTTCGCGCTTCCCTCTCACTCGTCACCAGCCCCAGCTGTCTATACTCCATCCCCTCTTCTGTATCTGTCTGTTGCTGGGACGACAAACTAAACACCATCTCAAGATTTCCAAATATAACAACGTACTGCTCTCAGAGTAGCAATGATCCCCCATCTCTGCACCTACAACTCTCTATCCCTTTCTCTCTCTCTCTCTCTTTTCCTTCTTACCGCTGGCCTGCAGTCTTACCCTTATTTCTTCTTTTTGGTCTTCTCCCTAATTATCTCACTGAGGACGAGCTAGCCCTTACCATCCCCCACACCTCTACCGCCCTGCTACTGAGAGACCCTGATGAATAATTTCACGTTTCTCTAGCCTTCTCTTTCTCTCGTCCTCAAATTGATTATTGTACAGAAAGCACAGCTAAAAGAGCAGCCCACGGGGTAATTTGTCTTTCTGACGAACTGAATCCATGGATAGGTATGGGGGAGGGAAAAGCAAAGGGCTCAAAATGATATGCGAAGAGAGAAAAACTTGATTATACGAAAAAATTGATATTGGATGCTTTGCCCGTCTTGTCTCTGATAGCTCATTCTGTTTGATGTTGTGGTCATAGGCCCAAATGGGTAGAGTGGACATTTGCATGTGAAAATGTGAGCAAAGTGGAAGAAGTACATACCTGAGTAGCATCAGTAATTACATGACGCAGTTTGTAAAATATAGCCAATACAGCAAAACACCGCTCTGTCATCCTCCATTGTGTTATTCTGTAAATCCCTATGACAAACACTGCTGGAGCCCTGTGGCTATAAACATCCATCTGTCAATGTTTGATTCCACGTAAATATGACTGACTGATGTGCCGTTGGATGAAACCAGTCTGCCTCCAGGTGTTTCCAATCTCCTTCACAATGACACTCGGGCTGGTTGGCATGCAAGGCTCCACTGATGACAGGGACGGAGGGTATCATTTGGCCACCACAGGAAAGATCACTAAGTGTGCATACAGGCAGCCTGCTATATCATTACAGCAGTATGAGGTATACTATGAGTAAGCTCTGTTGAAATACATGCACCTTCCTGATCAAATTCTCAGCAACATTAGGTGAGTCATGTGAGCGGATGGGAGGAAATTAGCAGGCTAAGATGAGGTCAAAGGTGTGCGTCACTGTGGCAATTGTGGTTGAGGCAAGTGCACACCTGAATATTCTGTAGCAACATTGAGGTAGTGCGAGTCTCAAAAGTTTTCTGTTCACTTGTATAGTTTCCACCATACAGCTTTGATTCTCCACCACTGCAAAGTTAGCTGAATCAGCCCCCCACCAACTATCTTTTATCTCTCTGTCTTTTCCTGCATGTATACCCTCATCACTTTTCATTCTCCCTTGTGTTTTCCTGTCTCCAACTTCAATCTCTGCTTACTCTCATCTCCTTTGTTTCCTCTAAGCTATCTCACCATCTTTCAAGGTTTTGCTCCTCCCCATATTCTTTTCTTCTCTCCTACTTCAATGCTGCAATGTCTCTCCTCAATGCTAGATTTCCCTCACTGCTTTTTAGGCCTACGCTTCCATATTTTTCTCTCCCAATTCTGTTGTGCGTGTTCTACCCCCACCCCCGAAATCCTTCCTAATGGATCCCATGTCAGCAGAATACCAGAGTAAACCACACAACTGTACTGTGGCCTCATGCCTGTCTCTGCCTTAACGTCTCTCTCTTTTTTATATAAAAAAGGAAAAAAAAATCTTAACAGAGAAAATGAATAGAATCACTAGCTACTCACTCACTACTGGCTGAATATTTAGCAGGATAAAATTGGCATTTTTGGTGCGTATTTCTCAGTAGTCACTTGACAAAGTATTACAACATACTGTATTTTTCCATGTCACTAGATTAAGTTTATTTCTTGTTTGTGCATTACACATTCCTCTTAATTTGCAGGGTTTAAGGATAGACTATCATATGCTGCATATCTGCAAATCCCTCTGAGGAGAATTTGTGATATTGGGTGTTAAACATGGATAGTGATTGTATCACATTAATGCCTTTACTTTTAGTGTCTTTCAAGCTGCAGTGATTCTGGTAAGCTTCAGGTAGCTGTTCCTCACAGCAGCAGACTAAATTAGTGCAAAGTTTTCATAAAGGGTATGGACAGAAACAGCAGGAAGTGAAACAGAAGTATAGTTATTTGCCTTGTTCTCTCCTCTGGCAGTGCAATGAGCCAGTAGTAGTGTGTCTAGGGGGCTGGTACTGTCTCAGAGGGATGTGTGATAGACGACCCGATAAGAGAATGACAGGGACAAACTGTCACATCTCTTCTGGGCTCTGCACTCCACAGGTACACTGCATCCCAGGCAAACATTGGCAGTGACAAATGGACCCAATTTCCATTTATTTATCTATCTGTTGTGTGGACCACAGAGCACATGTTGGTCTGCCCCCATAAATCTTTATCCTGTTAACACAACACCAATAAACAGACACATTAGCCCTCCCAAGGAGCGCAGACTAATCAAGCAAACAGTCACACAATCTGTAAAAGACAGCAACATATTTTGTGTAAAATCGCTTGCAAGTACACATCAAGAGAACAATTATAAAACCACTACAGACAAGTGACCTCATGCAAGCATATTTGCACACACAAATGACGTAAAGCAGTCAGGCCTGCTAAACAATTCTGGAAAGCAGAATGGAGTGGATGTACTCACAGGAAAAATATCTGGGGCTAAAGCCTCCTCACTTATAACCCAATAATATGTTTTTGCTGTGGAGATGGAAAGGTCTAGAGGAAAGCCAAAGGAAGTGATGGGGTCAGGGCAAGGGAAGGCACACATTTATACTACTTAGATTTGATAGGGCCTGGAAATTGTTGAGAGAGGCACCCACTTCTGGAGACAAAAGCAGCTTGCCAGTCTGTCTCCAGCAGGGTTACAGTAGTGAGCCGGTCTCACATGACATGATGCCCCTCCTCATTAACCCTGATGACAGAGGCCTGCCTTTTACACAAACAGCTACATCATCATTATCAAGAGCCAATCAGACTATGCCAACTACACACTCCAGACTACAATTAATAGTTTTTCCTCTGTAAGCCATCCCTGAAGCAGCTCTCCTTTGCTCTTACACCCAAGCAACTCACTTTACAGTTTCAAGCACACCCCCTCCCCACTTTCTGGCATTAACACACACCCTCATAAACTCTCCCTGCTGGTTTTGTCATATTACCTGACAGAACACCAACAGATTTTTTTGCTCAGTGCCAAGCAGCCAGTGGTGTGAATGGTTGAGCCGCTGGATTTAATTAGTGCTGCACCCATATGGATTAGCAAACAGACAGACACATGCACAAGTATGTCACATTCCCACCTGATCAGCTCTCAACATTGCCCTTGGTGGCATGCATACAAGAATGCACACATGAATACACACGCCAGAGGGAAAGAAGGAGGGGGAGCACTCACCAGCTTTGTAATCAGGTGATTTCTTTGCAGTAAATTTAATTGGTTTTAGCAGCAGTGCAAAGAAAACGTTAGGGTTCGCTTGCTGCACCATGTGTACAGAGACAGCTGCTCTGATGGGCAGGAGGTAGGAGGGAGCAGAGTGAACATATTGCTAAATAGATTATTTTAAAAACCACCAAGGTTGATAAAACAACATACTGTCATCCTGGCAACAGAAAGATGCAGATGGATGAAAGGACAAATATTTGGACCAAGCAGTGTGAATATTCACTTTGCATCTCTTTCATTTCCCTGAATTCCTCGCAAGAATGACAAATTTAAAAATGTTTTCTTTTGAAGACACTCGATCCTTTAAGCTCCCTGCCAATTCTCAGGTCAAAGCTCCGTGGGTTATCTACTGCAACTCTATCCAACCACACCTTTTTATATATATATATATAGTAATAGTATGTTATGACATTCCATAGTAAAAGATAAATGCCACCCAGACAGATACGCTTGGTTGTGAGACAGGAATAGACAGTACAAAAGGTATCTGATGACAGATGTTTGTTTGTTCGACATATTTCGATTCGATTTGAAACTGTGATTAGTATTCTTTACAGTACATGGTTTCACGTGGAGGCTTTGGCTCATACATCAGAAATATGAATTCCTGTTTGGTTCGCTGAAAGCACAAATAAAATGAATTAATAATGACTGAACTTAAATAGCTACAAGCCTCCCTTTTCAACTTGTCCTATGCCATTGATCACCAATGCTCTACAACAACGCTGACCCTTGTTCGGGGCTTTTGGTCTTTGTTCATCGGTACCCTAACAGATGAAGAGAAGAAAGATTTCAGAGATGACATTTTAATAGTGTTTCCTCATGCACACACTCGCTTCTCTTATCATCGTAGAAGGGTGTGAAGTGGAGGAGAAAAAGTGCAGGCCTCTTGATCAAACCAATAAAGCTCTAGAATTTGCTCGAGTGACCTGTTTGTCATCTTATGGCCAGCCCAGATGAGAAATTGTGCACTCCACCCAGAATAAGTTTTACTGATTGATCTTCTCTCTGACTAAGCCATTTCCTCATTTCTGTCCAACAATACCCTCAGTGCACAAGTCAAATTAAGTAATCAATGATGCATTGAAGACTGAAAAAAGAGCCATAACCAGGTAATGGGGTTTAGTTCTTCTTAACCTTACTGGGGTTATTTAATCTAAAATGTGGTATTTAGGATCAACAGTATAAATAGTGAACAATAAAGAGCGATGTATGCTGTGTAATGTGACGTGGTTAAGGCATTTTGTGCAGCTAAGCTCTGTATGAATAATAGCATAATCCACTGCAATTATGGATAGATATCTTATAATTAGCTCACTGTAATCCCTCCAGCTGTCTCATTCTTAGTATACTGAGCACTGTCTGGATCCAAATGGGAAGAAATGAGAAAGAGAGCAGTTAGGAATGGGATGACTTTTTCTGGGAAGGCCTTTCTAGCATTATGGAATGGAATGAAATGTAGTTCTTCATTGCCTGTTCTGAGAATTTATTGAAAAAAGCATGGCTTGTGTAGAGGAAGGAACCCGAGACTAAGTCAAGGTCAGTGTTAGTTAGAATTTTTTGCATCAGTTTGAAGACTTTACTACATTTCTGAGATCCACACAAT
>JAPQRN010000007.1:10031742-10056111 GCA_037367275.1 Coranthus polyacanthus
CTAAGTCAAGGTCAGTGTTAGTTAGAATTTTTTGCATCAGTTTGAAGACTTTACTACATTTCTGAGATCCACACAATATAATATTGTTTTTTTTTTTTCTGTGTAGGAATGGCTGTCTTCCATTTTCTTAATTTCAATTTACTGTTTCATAAGGCAGCATGTGTCCAAATTAATTGGTTTGTTGTTCAATGCACTATATTCTTATTCTCTGCTTGATATACGTGTGCAACTGTTTGGGGCTTTGAAAGGAAAAGCAAGAGGTTGACCTACCTCTGCTTCTGTCTTACAGTAATTTCCATGGCAAGGAACAGTAAGATTTACTGAGATTGGAACCCTTGATTAGACCCAGTAGGTGTCTCTGCTGAAGTTAGCCAATGTTTAATAGCATTCATTGAAGCATACTGACTAACATGCACGGGCTGTTAAAGTCCTCATGTTTGTGAGCTTGTTGTTTTGTTCAGAAACCAAATGGGAGTGACAAGGAGGGCTATTAAACATGGCAGTGTGTGTATGGGTATACTGCAAACAATGTACAGCAACTCCCTGCTGTGTGTTCATGGGAGTGTGAAGCTTCGTGCATTTCTCCCACCCAGAAGCAATTTGGTGTTGGAGTCATCTAGCTGTGCTGTTCCTCCTCACTACATGCAGAGAGAAAGCATTAGTGCAGTTACATGGCTATTCCCTACACACTGTAGAATAGGATTAAACTGTAGTGGTGCAAAAAGAAAAGTGGTGAAAAAAGTGCAAACATTACGTATTGGTTGTTCGCCCTTTTTGTCATTAAAGCCGCTAACAATTTACAAATACAACAAATAACTCAAATTTGCTGAAATTTCTGCTGCTATTGAGGGGAATGGAATTTGATTTGTAGTGCTCACAGTTCTGAAATGTTTCAAACAGAAATAACATCAAGAGCAACACGAAGAGTGCTGTGGAAAGACAAAATTTATATGGTTACAAATGGAACTACTTTTTACTTCATGATCAAACTGAGAGTATGTTACCCGTCTGGCAGAGGTCTGGCAGAATAATCTGCAATATACTGAGTATGTCTCTGTACCTTTCAAATCTGTGTTGTTTAGCTCTGCAACTAGGAATTAGTTTCATAATCAGTTAAAATGCTTTTCTGACGATGAATCTGTTTATCACAATTTTTTAGTTTCAACTACCCTCAGCCTAATGATATGTATTCATGCTACAGTTTTATTCACCCAGCATTCTAAAACCTAAATATATTGAGTAGACCCGAACAATCTGAGGAAAATCATGACTTGTGATGAACAAACTCGCATCGCAATTTCCAACAATTAACCTGAGGGTAGCTGACAGCTAGCTGGGGCTTCAACTGATCGATCAAATGGTGCGAAAGCACAGCTCATGCATCCAGGGCTCCATCTGACAGATCATATGTTTGCATGCTAAGTGTGAAAGTATGTCTAAATTCATTTTCTTATTCACTGAAGTTCCAGCAGCTTTTTTCGTGTTGCTTATCTGGCACGTTCACATTGCGATGGCGATGATTTTCTCTCAGTGCTAATATGATATCAGATCAGATATGACAAAGAAAAGTGCAAAGTCCTATCATTAACTGATTAGCCGCTTTTTATACTGTCCATTTAAGTCATGTGATAAGCTACGGTTAACATCTAGTCTAATGGTTACAAACCCTCGAAGGATGTGGTCAAAAAAAAAGTACATTCCCCTACTATCTCCTGAAGAAACATAATTCAATTAGCTGAAAATGGGAGGGATTGTAGAGTAGTGGAGTCAAAGGGCTAATCAAACAGATAGGATTTCACTCATATCTACATGTAACCGGTGCATACTCTCATCCTTTGCCCTCTCCCCTATTTCTTCCTCTTCATACTTCCCCACTATCCAACATTCCCTCCATCCCCCATGGCAATGCGAGGCGGGCAACAGTATCTGCTCTATTACAGAGCCTCTAGAGATATCTGCCTTCTCAGCATGCAGCAGAGCTAAAGATGGTGAAACACGCACAAATGTACACACACATACGTGCACAGACACACACTCAGTGGATACCTCAGGTCTGAGATAATCAATGCCAACAGAGCAGCAGCAGATAGAGAGGGTAGAAAGAGGCAGACCCAAGGCCAAGTTCTACTCAAACAAGCAAAACGCAAACAGAAAATAAAGGAAGGAAATAAGGAATGGGAGTGCTCTGACCAACAATATTTACAGGGTTTTTGTCTGTGTGAGTATGTTTCATATGAATTCGTAAGACCTTATATTTTATTTATTGCACGTAGGCTGATTAAAATGGTAAGATATGCAGCAACGGAGAGTTAAGAGGCTTTAAAACACACACAGGTGAAGAAACTCGAGGACCAAACTGCAAGTGAATACTTGTGCATTCAAAATAAATGCAATAAATGAATGTAAAAAAAAAAAAAAAAAAAAAACACTTCTAAATAAATCTCCTGAGTGATAGATGCAATGTTTTTGTCTCTGCCCTTGATATGTGTGTTGCTTGTTTCTTAGAAGTACACAGACCGATGGAAACACACACCAACAAACACACCACATGGCTTCGACACTATTTATAAATGGTACTTTGTGTGAGCGAGAGAAAATGGGTGACAGAAAGAAAATACAAGACATCAGACTGACAGCGCTTCTACATCACACTCGCTGTCTCCGCACATGCTGTCAACAAACCTCAAGGAAAAACTGACAAGACGCGCAGGTGTCCAATGGCTATTAGTGTAAAAACTTCCTTATCTGTCAGTGAGGAGAACCAGTTAGTGAACCAGCTGTCAATTAAACAACCGCTCATCTTGAGAAGCTTTTCACACTTAAGGTACAGACTGGTCCAAAAAATGCATGTGTCAGTTTGTGGTGGGAGGGTTGTATATGTTTCATTGGTTGTCTGTGTTTGGGGGCCTGTAGCAGGACATTTCTTATGACATATATAATATACACATATACGTATGTAGTAGAAGGCCATCAGAAACCTGTATCAAAACATCAGCAGGCAGAAAGCAAACACAGAGGTGAATGTTATCTGCATGAATCTTCACTTAAACTTCACTTCATTTTCTTGCTGTCAGAGGTGGGATTTAGATCTTTTTTTTGTGTCCAGATTGTGTTTTTCTAATTTATTTGTACCTTTAACAGAGCATTACAAACATGACTGCTGGAAAGATGACCGACGGAAACATATACAGCTACACATGTACAGCTTTGGAACTAATTATTAAACCGCTAGGACAAAAAAAAAGTCAACATTTGTCAGAAATGGGATTTGTAAAGCCCGCAGTGTTTTCTCATGTGCAAATATGAGGTAAAAATCTGGCATGGAATGTTTGCTTTACAAATTTAATAAAGAAATAAGTTAGTTATCGACAACAAAATCCCATTTTTCCCAATGATAACTAACATATAAATGAAGAACATGAGGTCATGTTGAATTTCTATAGGAAATCAGAGGGGGACTAATAATTATTTCCAAAGCTGTATTGTTAATGTTGAAGATGCTGTGGGACCTGCACCTCTCTAAAGTTTACATATGTTGAAATTATCTCCAGAGTAAAAAATTAGATGAGAGGGTTTTGCAGGAATCTCAGTACCAGATCGATCTAATTATCAGTCCAGCAATGAATCCTGGCTTACTTCACTCACGCCAAATGAATTCAGTAAGCCTATAATTAGCTTGCCCTGCTTGAAGGCCAAGAGGATAACATACATAGGAATGGAGCCTGAAAAGATACCTCAGTTTTATTGCTGTGTGAATTTTTTATGAGAGCACAAATGCTGCTTACATTTAATAAAGTAGTGGACTGAAAATCTGAAGGTGAGACCCCTGAAAGATTATATATAAGCAACACTATCAAACATTTAAGACCAGCCTACCTTTCCTCAGAGAAAACAAATGTTATTATTCTATATGGTCATGTGTTTTTCCTTTTTTCGTACCAGGTTGTTGTATGAGCTAAACAATACACTGCATTATTATTTCATGAGAAATATTATGCAACCAAATTATCAGCCATTACGTTTTTTTAAGCCAGCGTGAATGTAGATATTTTTCTGTATTCCTTCACTGTAAAATGTAAAAATACTGGCATGCTTGTGCTTCAAAGCAAACAGTAGCAATGTGCAGCTGAGACAAGTTGTGCATTATAGGGTAGGCAAGCCCACCTGTCGTTCATCTGCTTCTAATGTGCGTCTAGAAAATGGTGTTGCCAACAAATGCAGAGAGAAAAAAAAAACATTTTTCCTTTAAGTTTTTTCGACAGATATTGATGTTTTCTGTTGTTATTATTTCTCCTCTCTCATATCAGTCAGGAAGCATTTCTTTCCACTTTCTTGGCAAATTTATTAATGCTTAGAGCGAGTTACTGGCAATAACCCAGTCACATCTACATCAAATTTTAATAGAATTTAATAATTGAGATGCTGCAACTAGATGTTTTTAAACAATCTTATATGGTCAATGAAAGGAAATTAATGATTGGTTGCATAAACACCAGGGCTGCAAGTAATTATTATTCGCTGATTATTCTCTCAGTTATTCAAATAGTCATTTAAAGACTGTAATTAGCCAGATCTCCAAATGATGACTTCAGAATGCTAACAATCAAAACTCAAAGATATTTATTTGACTAAGTGAATGGTTTTTGGTTAAAAAAAAAAAAATCACCATAACAACTGATTCTCACTGTAGTTGCCAAATAAATACACTTTGGTTTCCTACTACTCCTACTCCTAGATCTGTATTTTTGGAAATAGTAAGAAAAAGTCTACGTGTTAAATCAAAGTGAAAGTGTACTTCCCTTTGCATTACAATACATGTTTTCAGACAGGTATTTCCATTCACGTAGTAACAGGTGGTATTTGTCTCATTTCCATGATATGACTGACGCACACACACACACACACACACACACACAAACGCACATTATTGTGGTAGTGCCACAGTTGCTGACAGGTTGTCAAACAGTCAAATCAGCTGCTCGTCCCTCTGCCCACAAAGACCTGAAAGAGAACTGCTGTGATCACAGGACTCAGAAACAAACACGAGAGCCATCAGCACCTCTTCATCATCCCAGGGCACCAGTACAGAAAGCCACACAATGCATTTATTTTCCAAACAGGATTAAATCTGGTTACTAGAAAGAGGCTGACAAATATGTATTACACTATGCTGTGCATAAGATTAATATGCACAGTATAGTGCATATAATTACCAAGCCTCTCTTACTGATTCCCTTACAGCGTGCAGCATTAGTCTGATAACATACATGTCAACTTTCATTTTTCATGTCGCATGCTCTTGCATGTGCTGTTGTATAGATACACATAGTGATAGTGAAACAGACAATACTACTAGATTACACAAAGTACTAGAGTTTCATCAGAATCGTGCACATTTTTCAATTTGACAATAAAATCCAAAAATGTTATTGCATTGTTGTCTGAGAAACCCAAGATATAATATTATACCAAGAAATTAATTTCAGCAGCATAATAGCATATTTTTCATGCTTGATTGTAATAAATTGCCAGCAGATTGCTGTTATGAAAATGAGTTGAATCTAGATGTGCTTTGCATAAAATATATGGGCAGGGTTAAGACACAGATTAATGCTGTGAAAACAGTATGAAATTTAAAAACAACACCTTTAGGTAACTAGTTTCTTATGTATGTGTGTGTAAGGAGCATTTATAGGTGTGTAAATAAATAAATAAATGCTAGAAGCTAGATTGCTCTGACAATCCTTTTAATTATCTCAAGTCTCTCTTCAGTATCTCTTGGTTTTTCTTCACGTCTCAGCTTCATCCTACCCTTCAGCTCCCAGTGCCTCATATCATGCTGTCTGTGTTTGCGCTCCTTTGTTATATTTCTGCAATAGCCTTGGGAAGTCTGGGAGTAACAGTAAAGGGAGTTTTCCATAGAGAACAACACTGAATGAGAGAGGCTGGGCAAACAGGATGGATTTTTGCATAATCAAACATTCTATTTTTTCATATTTTATGATATTGGAAGACAATGTACTTTAATATATTTGAGAGGCTGGATTGAATGGAACATATAATGGGTGCATGTAGATACTTGTATTAGTCTCCCATCTTTTCTCTTTTTATCATAATAAAACTGAGACCTTTTTCATTAGTCTTGAATAGGGGCAAACATAATAGTTTAGTTTGTGGGTGGGAAAAGAAGCTGTCAGCTAAGCAAACACAGAGATTGTTAGGATGTGGTATTAGTTTTTTTCCACACATATCAACACAATTAGTGGGAAAATATTGAAATTGCCTATTTGAAATCCACAGTGTCAACATGACAGGGAGCTACTGATAGAAAGATAGATATTTTTCAGCCACTATAAGTGGCAGTGTGTTGCCAAAACACAACTTCAGGAAAAATATTTGGAAATATTAGAATTTTTGTTAAACATTGGGAATTTAATTGAACTAAAATTAGCTTTTTTTTTTCCATGAAAGCAATGGTGCAATTTCAGCATTAATAATAAAAATACTACTGACGGTTTTACGTACAGAAACCCAAAGACACACCCTTATTTTACAGGCTGCCTGGTGTGCACACCTATATAGACACACATACATATTTTAGCTTGAATGACAATTCTATAACAGTGAACACACCACTGGTCATCAAAGCTTTCAATGAGCAGCTTTGGCAAATCAGCCACAACAGCAGCTCCATCACAAACCTGTCTGCACATTCCAAAGTATTCCCAAAGGACAGAGATGAAGAGATGCTCCAGAAGGAGGAGGAGGAGGGGGGGGGGTGGTGGCAGAAAATAGGGGATGCAGAACTGACAGCCAGGCACAGGAATGGTTGTAGTGCCTTGGAATTGTTCATCTCATTATTCAGCTTTTCACTGAGGAACCACCCTGTCTCCCTCACTCTTTGTCCCCTACTTTGCTGCATGTTATAAATCAGCACTTGTGCAGCCTATTAGAGAAGATGCCAGATTTTTTCTGGTTTTGGTTGGTAAGCAGTGGGAACAATTCTGCATAAACAGTGTCTCTGGTGCTGCACCAGCAGTTGCAATGAAGAGATATCTGCTTCTCTGTCATGTGTTTCTTTCTGTAAATTTCTGCAAAGTATATTGGATTCAATATCAATATGTCTTATATTTCTTATCCACTCTGAGATTTCATATATTTGCTTTATTTATGTCATTTCAGCCTAGGGTTTTGTCTTTTTTAAATACTAGTAAAGACATCTGCTGTCTTATGCAGGTAATATATAATAATTAACAACAGCATAATTCTTAAGCCAAAAAGGATAATAAACACATATAAGCACACATCTACTGCCCACCTTTGGAAACCTACACCAGGTTAGATATTAAACGAACAGATGAAATAGATACTGTATACTCAGCCTGCTAACAATAGACTTACCTGCTGAGTTATTATTATTGTATTATTATTTGATTTAAAATGATTTAAAGTTTTGTTTTTTTTTTCAGAAAGTATTTGGTGCTTGCAATCCTTGTCCTGATATGCAATGGTTTGTGAGATTATGCATTTACTGAACCTCGACAAAGCAGATGGTGAGTCTAAAGTTAGAGAATAAGGAACAAAAGGAAAGTTGTTAAATAATGTGTTAAATGAAGGAGGTTTTGTGCTTTATGTGTGAAAACAGCAGCAAAAGCACCAATATAAATTCAGAGCACAAAGGACATTAAAGATTCTTGGGATTATTTTACAGTGTTGAGCAAAGAGTGAGTGATGATGGAAAAAAGAAAAATCTGTCTATACTGCTCCCCAGCTGTTTAAAAACATACACTAAACACTGAGGTTTAATTTCCCAGCAATTTTGCTGTCTGGATTCAGAATGTTTCATTATAGTTGGCAGTGGCAAAGCAAAGTGCCTCTCTGTGCTAGATCACATAAGAATTTTGATTAGCTTAATGATAGCTCACAAAGTTTGCATTTTTATTATAGACACTAACAAACAATAATTAAAGTACAATTACACAGTATACATCTGGGAGGATGTTCGTTTTTCATTTCCATTCCCTGAAGGGACTGTCACAGTATTGCTTTTGATTTTTTAGGAAATTAAAGTTAACTTTTAGGGAGTGACAAAGAAGATACTAAGTGAAGACGGGTAAAAATCTACAGGAAATGAAAACTAGGTTGAACTGAATAAGCAGCACAACCTTTGACCCGCGGAGAAGATAGCATTAAACCTGAGGAAGGATACGGCTGGTGGAGGGTGTCGACTGCGGCGGTGTGGAGTGACAGATAGAGGATGGATAAGGCTAATATCGCAGCAAATGCACAACAATCTCTCTTCTCTCACTGACAGCAGGATTACTCAACCATGCTGTAAGCCTTTAATACTTCCACATTGACAAAATCACAAGTAAAATGAAATGGTGGGTACAAGAGACATGTGCTTGCCATAGCATAGTTTATGTCAGTATAGGGGTTTTGCAAGTTATGACTTAATGATGGGTTTTCACACTTAATTAATTTCAGTTGTTAAAAACAGCTTCACAGCTAAGCTAATTTGGCCCTCCAGGAAGTTTCCCCCTGTCATGTTACTAAGTAAATGAGTGAATAAAATGCATATGACATCATTGCAACCTGACACATCAAGTATGGGGTTTTATTGGAATTGGATCAAATCTAGCTGCATTACTGCTCTGTGGCTGCAGGGAAATATAACCAGCCTGAGGTTCAGTGCTGAGCGGGAAAAGCGGGAAAAGATTTAGAGTCAGGGGAGATGGGCCAAGCCAAACAGTGTCTCCACAGCGACAATCACGAGGGAATATTTTAACCACAGCAAATTGATACCAAACATGATTTGAGGATGAAATGGGGAGCTATCCAACACAGATGCTTAATGACACCTACGCAGTGCAACTGCACACGATCAGAGTTGTTGATTTGACGTTTTTCCTCACGTGGCCCATCTATCTCTCCTCGTCAGCAACTTATTCTCCAAAGATGAGCACAATAAGAGAAAAGGCGACAAAAACATCCACTCCACTTGACCGGTGATATTCTATTTTCGTAATAGAAAACCTTTAAAAAATGCTGACAATTCACAATGCTGACGGTTTACTATTAAACATAAGGAAACGGGAACATATCTGATTCAACAGATATTCTTTTATACACGACACATCTATGTTGCAAAAAGAAACCCCTTCGGCAGATTATGCAAAAAAAAAACACAACAACGTGGTTACAATTACTGGTGCAATTCAATGTTCTGCTAATGAGCATAGAGATTTGAGGGTCTGTCACTACAAATGTACACTGTGTATATAGTACAGACCTGACATAATATACGCACAGGCACACACAAAAGGGACAGCTTTACATTGTGATAACAGTGCCACACACCCAGGAGCCATATGGTCTTTGTCAGGAGCTTTCAACTACTTCCCCCTCTCCTCTTCATTCACCGTGCCATTGCAAGCCAAACAAACTCTTTCCCCACGTCCTGACACTCTGGCGCAAATCTGGCACTTGGAAACGCTGAGCCTAGGGGAATATAGCGACTGAAATTGTTTAGACAATACTTGCAGTGCACTCGCCCCAGTCTCCACACTGTAAACACAAACCAGCTGTCCCCGGAGTGTGATACTTATTCACTGACTGATCTAACCATAGGCCAACTGGGAGAGAAGAGACCAGGAAAACAGGATAGGAAACAGAGGGGCAACACAGCGTTCACAAACTGCCACAGGCAATTGGAAATAAACACTGATATCTGACTTTGTGGCTGTAGATGAAGAACACTTAAAATGCGTTAGTGTTTGTCTATCAAAAAATATCACTCCTCGTCCATGTGGAGAGAAAATTACAACTTTCCTAAGACACACTGCTCCACCGCCTCTTAGAATCCCTTATTGCGTTTATCCAGAGTGACTACGGACAAGATTTTGTCAGTGACAGTGACAGCCAACTGAAGTGATGAGCCATTAGTTAATGGGTAGGGGCAGGCAGAGGGGGAACTCCGACCTGTGAGATTCTACCTCTTCGCTGCTGTACGTCTCCTCCACCCGCTCGTTTCCAGCATGAGATTACAATCAAAGAGGAGCGGACACGGAGAGAGACTAGGGGTCCCACCTCAAGCTGTCAATCTCACGACTGGATTGAGCTGCGTGCATCCCACGATTCACATCAGAGAAAATGGTGCAACAGTGAACATGTCTGTCGTCTTAATGAATTCATGTAATCACCATGAGCAAACATGAGAAATAAAACAAAAAAAAAAAAAAAAAAGGCATGACAATTATTCTAGTACCATGTGCTGGTGGTGGTGGTAAAATGTTTGGCTATTTGGTATGCAGTTTAAAAATGCTTCCTGGACTCAAAATAAGTTTATTTTAAATCCCTCCCCCCTAAAAAAGTTGACACACACAATAAATAATCAACTAAAAAATAAGACATGCTTATTAGTGGGAACATTTCATCCCTTTGCTTCACACTTTTAAATCTGTGAGGAGCGGCATGTCTGTACTGTACGAATGCATTTGCCCGTGGCTTATTACTTCATCACTGAGGTATAACATTCAGCCTTGCCACGAGCCTCACTTTCCTCTAGCAAATGGCAATGTCCAATTAGTTTAAGAATATCATTTATTCCTTTCCTTTACTGAACCTAAAAGCAGGTCTACTATCCAATAACCTTTAAAGTACACAGGCTGTGACTTTGCCTTCACCTCAATAAAGCGCTTCATGATTGAATCAAGTGGCTGAGGTCAATAGGACATATGTTCATTTCCCAGGGTCCTCTAGGGTCCCTGCAGGCAGAAAAAAAAAATATGCTGAGTGTCTTCTGTGACATTTATTGGATAGGAACTCGGTTATATGTCTTTTTTTTTTCCCCTTTTCCCCATTTCATCTCTTTCACTTCCAGAAAACAGTCCACGAGTCCATGTGTGCGTGGATGCACGTGTGTATGTGCATTTTGTGTGTACTTACATAGTATCTCAACCCTGTGGTCACGCTTCAGGCACCAGCACATACTACATCTGTCACTGTCTGTACCACGTCACCTCAATTTTCTGCAAACAAGTTTCACTTCTCTGCCTTGAAGGACAGACAGTTCCTCCGCTCGCTTTTCTGTTCCCGTCTGTCTCTGTCATCCCTTTCCTGCTCCCATCACTTTATATCTGTCAGGCTCCACTGCTGTCTTTTGTCAGCCGCCTTCCCTGTCTCTCCCTTACTTATTTTAGTTTAATCATACCAGCATTAGAATAAGACATATTGCGCTCAATTCGTTTAAATTGAGTCAGGGCTTTATACGCAATTAATTTCCCCATGAAGCTTTCTATTTTATCGATAAGATATCAAATAAATTATGCTCTGTCAGAGCCATTTCAGCCTTCTTTCTACAGTGTCTTACAGTGAACTCATTTTACTATTTAAAGTGACAAGAGATTCATGACAACCAATTATTTTCTATTAATGATGACTCTTTTATGTTAATTCTAAGCGACAGGTACGATGTATAACATAGACTAAGACCAGTCATTTTCAGTGGCTATAGCTACATCAATATGCACACATTCCCATGACAACGTTTCTCTTATTTTATTATATTACTGTAGCATGCATATACAGTGCTCTTGTTACAGAATGTAGGGTTGACTCTTGGCACATGACACTATGATGAAATCCATATATTATTTTGGATAGCTTAATAGCTCCTTTATTAGATATATTTTTTGTAGAAAATGCTTTAAAGAATAATCTGAGAAAGATCAGGATATTCCAGTGCCGCTTTAATCACAAACTGAACATTGTGTGATATAAATGGCAATTATCTCCTTGAGCTAATTTATTCATATATGTACATAAAAATGAGTAGTGAATGGTGATTATTCATGTTACTGTGCTCACGATAATGACATCAACTCAAAACCAACTTCATTTTCAAATTAAACCAAACAGCTTTAAAGCAACTAAAACATCACACAAAATGTACAAGTAAAACATTAACAAGAGTAGACAAATGATCTGACATGCTTGTCTATTGGCAGAGTGAGGTCAATCCTCCTTTTAACACTCCAAAGCTTCTAAGTCCTCTCCTAAACTCCCTAACTCAGCAGCATTTGCCAGAGGGGGTTCTGTTTTACTATCCAGCCCCAGGGTGACCCATGAATCTGTGTGACCTCTGAAGGATAAAGCAGGGAGACATAACTCATCCGGACAACTTCAACAAGTCCTCTCTGTGTTCCACCTCGACCTTAAAACCAGGCAGTAAATTTAGTGAACTCCAAGTAATAAACTCTCCCCCTAGAGGGCTTGGCTTCTCACAGTATGAGTGCTGATCTAGCATTATCATGATACCGTTTGACCATGCCTTTCATTATAATTCAAAAGGTGAAATGGATACTAGAGGGGAATTATTATTCTAAAACCTTTGCAAAATATCTGCCCAGGAGACGGAGCCTGGGCAGAACTCTGCAAGCTGACACAGCTGAGCAGAGCAGTAATAGATGTGGAGCTGTGCAGTATGTTAGGGCATGACTGTGGTTGTTAACCTTTGTCACAGACACTTCCTTACTTCAGTGCATTCTTTACTCCTCTTGTTTTTCAGACAGATTCCACTGTTTTTGGACTTGTAGAACCTGTGGTCCAAATGGATTAACAGACCATCTGCACTTACTCTATTCTGATGGCTATAAGCCCTGACCTTTTGCTCTCTGCCCTCTGTCTGCTTCTCCAAAGGCTTCATTCCATCACTCTACCTAATGTACACACACACACTTGTTTTCTGAATGCAGCCGGACAGAATCCTGTCTGTGGCTACCGCAGTGAAAGGCTGTTTAACTGGCAACACCACACACTTGACACTTGCAGTTCTGCGATTCAGCAAGTTGACACTGTCACCTGTTAGGAGCACACTCACCCCATGTTTAAACCTGGGGATTAAAGCAGACACACAGCTGCTGCATGTCTGACAGGTGGAGTCGCATAGTGAATTTCCACCTGTCCCTCAACCATAAAAATGACCTTTAAACCATAATTGGAATGAAAGTATCAAAATAAAGCAGGCAATTATATTTACATATTATGTTTCATATCAGTGCAGCACGTGGGATTGAAAATACGATTGAACTCAGTGAAGCATAAACTAAAGATAAGAAAGACTTAGATACCTTTGATTAAGAAAGAAAATAATTCCACAAAGGTAAAAGGGTTTTTTTATGCTTACTTAATAATATTATGAGAGATATTCTTGTTATTTTGAGCAAATATTTTCAAGGCAGTTCTCAAAAAAGCTGCTTTTTTCCTCTTACTTCTATCATCACCTTTAGAAATAAATTCTAATGTTTAAAAGATCCTAATACAATCATTATCAGCCTTTATGGTATTATGCCTGGGCTTTTTGGGTTTGGTTCCTCTTGGTCACACGTGTGACACCCTGGACAGTGGATGTTTGTGGATACGAGTTCTGATTAAATGTGGATTAAATATAGCCTGTGTGGAATTATGAATGTAAATAGCTATCACCAGTTAATAAGTAACACCATCACACTTACTGGCTACTTCCAGAGATGCATTGTGACTGATTGCCTGGCCCAGGTAGTTTCGTGCCACACACACATAGCTTCCATCATCGGGCTTGCTCCGTCGTCCATGGACAATGCGTAGAAAAAAGAGGGACCCGCTGGGCAGCAGCATACGGTGAGAGCGGGGGTTGTCACGGTCTGTTTCAACGCGCTCCCCATCTTTGTACCACTCCACCGTAGGGGTTGGACGTCCCTCTGCCTTACAGTTTAGAGTGGCTGGTTCCCCTTTGGACACAATGAGGTCAGAGGGGTGCTCCACAATGCGAGGAGGGAAGTCTTCCTGACGGAGACGAGACCCTGGAGGAGCACAAAGAAAGAAAATGAGTTCCATATTTCCAGTTTATCTCAACAATAATCACAGTAGACTTCTAAAGTTTACTGTTGTGGATAAAATATAATGACAAAATCACCACAAAGAGAGAGAAGCTTATAAAGAAATCCATCCATGCAATAAAGAGTAGTACAATTCAAAACAGCAGAAGCTCTAAAGGAATTAGACATGGCACATTATTGCTGCTTTGCAAGTGCCTTGCATTAACAATAATCCAGTTTGACAATATAATTACCCAACAATCTCTTGTTGCTCATAAAACGTTTTGCTTTTGTTTCAGCAGTTGGAAGCCTATGAGGTACTGCAAATTAATAAACAATGCTGACATGTGAAATCCTCAGGAAGTAGAAGATGTCTAGCCTTAAAACATATTTGAAAATAAATATTTACATACAGCACTGAGAAAAGTGCCAGGCTTAATTAAAATGGGATTAGCGTTATCTCCAGACCATGTTTTTGTTTGTTTTACTGTTTTAAAAATGTAATAGTTTGAAACTGGTTTATTAAACTTTTACTCTTCAGCTTACAGTGCAGGAGAAGCATGAGTTCCCCAGTGTATTTTTTTCATAGTACACTTCATCAGTGACCTGGGAAATTAATATTATGGAAAATGTCTTATTATATGCAACAGTGTCACTGTTATGATCTGATAGTTGCAAAAATCCCCATCATATAGGATACTCATCATCAACATGAGCCATCGCTGAACTCTCTCCTCCACACTACTGGAGTCATTTTTACACATGTGTATGACTGTATGTGCTAGCTGTGTGTGCACCTTTGCAAACATGTCCACCATTTAGAGCCAACTGCACCCCAGTCCCTGCAATCATTGCATCAACCATAGAGATATAAATCAATACTTCCAACCATGGCTTCACTAACAATCACAAAGCCACCTTTAATCCCAGATACACTGTTGAGATGTCAATCTTTCTGGCCCTCTCCAGGAAACAGTGTGACGAGTCCCTATGAGACAAAGGCAAACCTTCCTAATGAGACCTGGGAAGGCTACACAACTCTAATGCCTCTGTTGTATATTTTATACTCCTTACATCTCTTTCCAACCCCCAACATAGCCAAGCATGCACCCAGTATTGTTTTAAAGCGGGTTAAATCAGGTCTAGATTCAGTGCACAACCTCATCACCAGAAGAAAAAACATGTTGTAATTCAAAGTTTCTGGAAAAGATGAATACATAAATGGTAAATGCCTGAAAACCGTGGACACTTGGAAGCGTAATCTGTCAGTGAATGATCCGGTACTCATGGTTTGGTTAAATGTAACAAAATACTTTGTGAGTCATTTCTTATCATATCTTTGCAGACTTTTCTTACACCAAGCATAGCTATCATTCCTTAAATCTCGTCAAGTGCTATCAATGCCTAAATTGTCAACAATAAGCATCAAAATACATATGTGAACACAATATCTGTTACAGATGATTGAAAAGCACCACCAGCTGTTAAAACACTATTTTGGTTAAATTAATGTACACATCTTTGCAGGAATTTAAAATGCCAGCATTTTTTCTGGAAACTGGGTTGCAGTACAACAGCCATAAGTGTTGCTGCCTTGCATAACCCTGACAAGATTTAAAATCAGCTTTAAAACTTCTAAAGACACAACACAGTCAGAGGGAAGATGAGAATCAGGGAATATTAAGGGAATCAGCCATTAATGTCACGCGTCCAACTGCGTTTTACCATTTTATTGCTCTGGGAACAAGAGAATGTCACTTTTGTGTTCTTTCATGCTGCTGCAAATACTATCTTGAACAGCCTTCAGCAGGTCATGCTTTAAGGTGCCAATGGCCCTGTAAAGCAAATAATCACGAGCATGCTAGAGAGTGATGAGCTCCTACATTCCCGCTGCAACCAATAAATCCCACTCAGACAAGTGTTTACCTAGATTGATAACACCTCATGCATTGTGAAGTGGGTGTGAATTTGATCCAGTGGGTAGTGTGGTAGATTCTTTTTGCACAAATCCACATTTAATATGTTTTTTTCCTGAATCAGATTAAGAAAAATGTGATGTTACTTTAGTGCTGAGCACAACCTCCTACAACATCCTATTCGCAAAAAGACAGGAACAATACGAGCAACCTTATCATTAAGAAAAGTGTGCTGACATTTGCATTTTTTCCATCCAAAAGCTCCATATTATCTGGTTGTGGACTGCTGAGATAAGCCCTCCCACTGACTATTACATTATACTTTTCTTAATTTGCCTTCTTTGTTTCCCTTGCTCACATAAATGCTCTTGGTGATTGACTTTCCTAAAAGGCTACTAATGAGTGCAGAATTTAACAAAGGCTGAATGCAGATTGATAAGGACCAAATCTGAGGTTTCAACCAATTTTTAAAGAGAGATATTTCTTTACTGACCCTGAATAATACCTACAGGCTGACAAATACTTTGTGTGCTTACATTTTGTAGTATATGGTCTCAATTCAGCCCTCCCCCCAATATAATGGAGGTCAGTGGTATTTCATTTGTCATGGTAAAACACCATAACATCAATTTAATAGCAACTTACACAGGCGCCACTGTCAATATGTCCACTAAGAAGGTAATGTAACCGCCTGCATCTGTTTGTTGGTTTGACTGTCAGCAGGATTACAGAAAAAAATGATTTTCATGAACCATGGTAGAAGAGTAGGCTGCGGGCTAAGATCTAGGAAATCGTTTTGACTTTTTCTAACACCGCGAGATTGGTGTTTGATTAAGTTATTGGAATATGGTGCCTTTTGTCATCTTATGGGAGGTTTTCTTCTAGTGTTCTTATCGATTACTAATTTAGTACAAGGTAGTTCTATGGTGCCATACCTATATGAGAAAATATAACAGCCCAGACAGGCTCTAGTATGGAAAGCTAACAGCACAGACCCAGGTTCCCATATACATTAAGACTAAATACTGAGAGCCAGATCCACAAAAGGTTTGCACAGTTTTTGTGGCCACTAAAACGGTCAGTGAGACAAAAATATGTCTTGTAAGTAGCCACAAAAGGGGGGAGTTGACCACAAACTATGCTGCCAAGCAAGTGTCATGGTGCGCCTTTGCCATTTGCATGGATGTAAATTTAGTAATATTCATACATTCTGTGCTACATCAGCCCCTTTCTATGCAAATAAGCTGCACACACTATCGATGCTGCTGCCAGCTGTGAGAACCAAACAGAACATCAGTAGTAATGGTTCTACGAAATGCCAGATACATCCAGTGACACCTGAACAAAATTATTTTAAGATCCAGACATTAATCAAACATGTTTCAGACCTGCCTGAGACACACAGTTTTCATTATGTGCACTGAAATATGGAGAAAAGCCTGAAACACGAGAAACTCTGACGCAAGACAAGGGCAAATTTCACTCAGGTGCAAAACTTTGTGGGTGTGTTTGTGCCAGTACATCATAGTGCAAAATCTTTTCAGAATAGGTTGTTGAAGTGGAGCAGGTTGCAGGCACAAATGTGGCACAAATGTGGCACAATTCATGGTGGTTTTAGAGGGCGCAATCCGTTCTTTGTGGATTTGGTGTTTGTCAGAAATGCAGGTAAGAAGAATCTTGTGTGAATCAAGGATATACCTGTCACTGAAATTTAAACTGCTCTGAATTATGTTAAACATTGATGAGACTGAGAAAGAGAAATAAGGGAGCCACCACTGTAGCCATAATCATAAATATTTAATTTAAGTTCAAATTTACACATTGTCTAGACATTCAAACCTACAACAAAACAAACATGAGCAAGATGGCCAGTGTGGCTATTGGTCCTTGGTTACAGCACACATGCTGCCTTCCTTGTTCTTAATTGTGTTGGGTTGGTGCCTAAGGGTCCACACAGCTCCCTAAGCTCCCTGGCATTACAAAAAGGCAATATCAGACTGCCACAAGTGGGCCCCCAGAAGACCAGGCCTTATCTGCAAAGGGCCAGCAGCCAGCATACAATAAGTATGCAAAAACATGCATACAGATTTACAATAGAGTACATACACGCACACCAAAGGTCATTTGTAACACCTGTGCCCCTACAAATATGTTTTTTTTGGGGTTTTTTTTTTTTTTTTTCCCCCCATCAGTCATCCTGCAGGCAGTTCTGCTGTCTTGTGAAGATCTAGGAAGGGAAGAGAATGTCTATGTACTTTTGTTTTGACAAATAAACAATAAAAAGGGGTGAATGTAAAGTCTGTTTTCCCCACAACTATCTGCCTCTCTAGAGAAACAAGTAAATGTGCTGAAAAAGCTGGAGAATGTTGGAAAACCAACCTTTAGGGAAGTAATGTTTTCTTGTATTTTAGTATGGTGAATATGAAATAGAAAAAAAAGGTATGAGGGAATTGTACAGAATAAAAGAAGAGTAGACTTTAACCCTCATCCTACCAACAATATACATGGACTAACAATTTGGCCCCAAATTAATATTTTAGGAAAGTTACAGTTGAGTTGCATACTGGTATTATGTAAAATGAAAAGATTTTGTTTTTTTTAATGCAAATTTCAGCTTTTGTCCCAAGTACAACCCAGGTTAGCACTTATAATGCCACGGTTTGTGGTTTGTTTCCAGTTTTATTTTGTAAATTGACTTCCTTGTGTGTCCTTGTCTGTCTTACTTCCCGCCTCGTGTTGTTTCCCTCGAGTCATCTGTCTCACCTGTGTCTTGTTATCCCTGTTGTCTTCCGTGCCCCACTTCTCTGCCTGTCTTCCCTTCAGTAGTTTTCTAACTCTCCCAGCCACACCTACTCCCCTGCAGTCTCAGCCCCTTGCCATGCCCACTCTCACCTGTCCACCATCAGTAATCAGTAACCTATATATACCACTCACCTTCCCTTTGTCCCTCATCAGTTTGTCTCACATTCATCGGCGTCATACTTGCTATCCTATCCTGTCCCTGTTCCTGCTTACCCTGCCTGATGTCCTTGTGCTCCTGTGTTCCCTCGTGTTCCCATTGTGTTTTTTGGATACTGACGTTTTTTTATGGACACCCTGAGTTGCCATTTTTGTAAGTTTTTTTTTTTTTTTTTTTTTGTTAGTAAATCCGAAGGGCAAAAAGCCTTTAAGTCTGTGTCTGGATCATCCCTCTTGCACTATCATGACATATAAACTTATTTACCAGCCTATAGAATACTATATGCATGAGACAAAATGACTGACAGAGTGCCACCTACTCCGTCCTGATAATGTGCGGAACTTTAGGAAATTAGGACCCAGCACAACTATTTAAAGTACATAGGCGGAATTGGGTGCTATAGTGCAATACGTTAGTACTTTTAAAAAGTCTCTATGAAGTCAGTAGGGACAAACGGACAGTCATGAAAAATTCGAATGACAGAATAAAACACCTGTGAGATGAGACAAAAAAATACACCTCTATGATCTGTGTGGACCCCAGTTGGTAAAATAACGGTTAAAACGTCAAATCAGCAGCACTGAGCTGCTAAGAACACAGTATTAGAAATGACTATAATTTGTTGATCTTGAATCAACCCACTCTGTCATTTACAGTATATCACAGTATGTATTTATGGTGTATGTTTGGACTTAGAACAAAGAAATATACAGAGAAGATATCAAATATCACAATCAAATTAGTCTGCTTTACTGAGGTTACACTGACTGTCAGCTCAGTATGAAAAATTACCCCCTCTAAAGGCATAACACTTCTGACAGGTCGACAGACACATGGGCGCTCATACACTGACACATATTTTTGAAGCACAACTGTGTGGAGCCTTCTCGTCTTGGGTTACATATTTCAACTCAGATTCACAGTCAAATGCACAAATCTTGCCTGAGAGAATGTGCATGCTTCCTCAATTTTGTCAAGCAACCAGTACTACAAAATTTGTGGGTGACAATCAACTTGCTAACCCACCCGAGCATAGCTATAGTGTTGGAAAACCTAATCTCACCCTGTGGTACTGTGGGATTACCTGTGTTCGAGCACCAGTTCCACTTTGGAAGAGTAGCAGTCAGGCAAAAATGAAGGCAGGCAGAGTTTGTAGGAGGCTTAAGTGTGTGCAATAAATGGAACAGCTATGTCTTGTTAAGGAAATCCCTTTGTTTCTGCCTGTAAAAGTCATTTAGTTTTCTTTTTTTGTGACCTGTGGGCTAGACTGTGGATCAAAGTCCACACTTTTAATGGTGAGACAGAGATTTCCAGAGGCTTCTAAGTTGAAAGCACTGCCCTTGTAAGTCAAATGACACCAAATGTTTGAACAGACGGCTATTCAAGGGCAGACAGATATTGACAGATAAGGCAGGCATCAAGAAAACAAAACAAATTGAAACAATGGAAAGACTTAAAGGGCCTAAAAGAGAATTTAGACCCAAGTGTAGGAACAAAAGACCGCCAGTGCACCAAACTGAGATGAGTAATGTAGATGTTTTTTATGCTATACATTGACAGAACCAAAATAGGCTTATAATAAAAAAAAACTGGCTGCGTTTCATTTTATAAGAAACAATTGGAAAGTTCAAGTAACATATCAAAACAGAATGATGCAAAAAAAAATAAAAAATGTTATCAAGTGTAAGAACTGTACTGCAGTGTATTTGACATTTTGACAAGCATAGTATTCAGAAGCACATCCAGGTGGCTGTTGATTGTTTTGTGTTTTGTTTTGCTTTGCTTTTCAAAACAACAACAGCTGGCACTCATCTTGTACGAAACAAGGCAGGGTGATGAATGCTGGTTCTTATATGCAGTAAAAGTCTCAGTTTTAGGAGGATTAAGCATAGCTTTATGAATCCTATGTCTGAAACAGAAATAAGCATTTCCATCCTAAATTATTCCACACACCCAAACTAGACTATCCCTCTGACTTTCTGTGACCTTAAGCAACAAAGTATTAAACTGAGTATATTGTGCATGTGTTTGCTGTGCATCACTGTCCCATCTTTGGTGTTTTAAGTACATCTGAGTATGTACAAAAACCAGCAAAACATCCCAACATATCCTCTCTGAATCCCAAGTTCTGACTCATGTGCATTCGGCATTTTATCAAATAGACTATAAGAGGGACAGTGACTTTTAGTCATCGATGCACATTAAAAGGAAAGAAACTACATTTGTGTACGCTTCAAATAATGTAGATATAGTTTCTAATGAGACTACAAATGATTAGGTATTCTTGATAAGGTGAGCATTCTTTCAAGTCTGCTTTCGATTTATTCATTCATCATTTAGAGAAGAAAAGAAAATTGTGAAAAATGACACATTATTATAATTGCAGAAATTAGGATTATATAAACAATTCCACAATCTGGAACCAGGACGTTTGGCATTTTTGCTTGATAAATGACTTCTATGATTATGAATTTTCTGTAAATTAATCTATCAATTCTTTAATTAACTGTTTTCATACTCGCCTTCTCCTTAAATTAAGCTATTGACATTTTCACTCAAATTTGGTTAGACGTGTAAAAACATTCATGAGTCTGCTTTGACAAAGGAAAAAAAAAAAAATCCTCTGGAAAATAAACCATTTGAGTTGCTCATCCCTTGGAAACACATATTCTAAACATACATACACAAATACACGCACACACTAATTCATTTGTAAAATAAAACACAGGGAAGCAATAAATACCAGACATTCTTTCTCAGGCTGTATAAACTACAATTAAGTGGAACAGTTGAACACCGTCATTCACCCAAGTATGTGTGGAAAGAATGTGAATGTGTGTCTTTGTCTGTGTGTGGCCAGGACAAGGTGTCTCAACAAGACTAATATTAATACTTTCTATTTGCTATGTGATTATTTTATGAAATGAATGTGAATCTACTGTATGGTTGGAAAACTGCAAATCAGTCTTTCAATCTACAGCCACCTATGTAACAACACAATGCACAATGAAGCAGTCTCCAGAGGGGAAAGTCAAGGTCATGGGTGTGATAACACCTCCCGACAACAGCAGATGTTCATGGTAGATTTGAGCTGAGTGAAATTCTACAGTGGCATAGGAAGATGCAGAGAATGTTTCTATAAAAATACCAAACTAACTCTCATTCTGTGCTTCAAAGAGTCCTATATTAAATTTATGACCAGCAAATTTATGAAGCTCCTAGAGGGAGAACTGTGCCCCAATAATGATTTATTTTACTTTCTGTTTACTTTGTGGCTTCTTCTTTTTATTGGACCACTTTGTTGCAGTACGAGCGACTGGTCTCAACTCTAATTTGAAAAACTGTTGCACTGTAATGAAAGATGGGATGTCTGTCATTCGTTTAAGACGTCTCAGTTGGGACCTACATTGTTAGGATATGATTATTTAAAAAAAATCTACTTTGGTTTGCCATCTGTTAAATGCTCACTGAGAAGGTAAGAAGGAATAAAGTCCCCGGGGTAAATTCAAACCAGAACATTGCTGGTACACGATAAACATCTGAGCCAACTAGGTCACCAGGACACTTTAACTGGAAAATACATCCATCAGGCTGTCCGTGACAACACAAGCTCCAATTTGTTATTAAAGAAAATAAAATAAAACGAAAAACACATGAAGACGCATCCAGACACATTTAGAATCTTTAATCCAAAACGAAATTTGCATATTTGTGAAACGGTTAAATGCACAAGGCGTTTGTCAAATGCAGTATAATCAGTACATGTTGCGTGGATATAATGTGATTGTGTGTAGTATATATTGGTGTGATACTGTATATAGCATTGAACAGGTAAGCTGAAGTGGCTGATAGCTAAAAGCTTATCGGCTGTATGTGTGATGAGAAACACCTTAGGAGCACAACTGCCTGGAAAGGCCAGCAGCCCATCTGAGAGGCTTATCCTCACTCCATTAAATGTTCAGTGGAAAGTAAAGTGGCTGTATAGGCCATTGATTATCACTCAGGCAGAGCTTGAAAGTCAAACTTCCCACGAATAAAGCAGACATTAAAATGCCATAGTGGTAGTTTCTTATTAAACAAGAGCAAATATATACTTTGGCTTAATCTTGCATATACAAGTTTGATATAGTGATATTTTGTAATGAAGGATGTGTTTTAGGAATAGTGTAAAGCATTTAACATCTTTTCATCTGTTGAAAGTAGTCTACAGTCTATGTAAACTAATACTGTGTGTGTTTTTGACCATGTGTAGTTTGTCATGTTCTTCTTTTGGGGATTTGTAAGTTCTAAAACTATCCTTTAAAAAGCTAACTGAATCAATATATTAATATTACATTAGCTTCATGCTGTGTCATTGCATGTTCCAAGTGCATGTCTGCGTGACCTACATTTTTTTTTTTTGTCTTAATTGTGCCCCTGGTAGAGACAGCCCAGATGTGAAATGACTACTGTGAAGGGAGAGACGACCTGCCCTGAGCATCAAACTAATCTACAAAACTGAAGCCTCTTTAGAGTTCACAACTCACTCTTCATTCATACTGTACATTATATGCCTCCATGCATCTGCTTCTGACAGACTCATATTCATAATCAGAAACAAGCTCAGACTGGTCCCTTAACTGCACTCTTTAAACTCCTGATCACCACGTCTGTGTTGAAGAGGCAGAATGAAAGGCCATAGCCCTGGATAAAACTGGCCTAAATTAGTTTAATAGTCCAAGAGGACATTAATAAGAGGACAGATTCAGTCACAGGCGATTATAGGTCAATGCTGTATAAATTAATTCAATTTCTGCTGGGACTGTTCATAACCTGTGTAGTAGAAGCGAAAGATACGATTCACTTAACCTTGCGATGTGCACCAAAGTGCAAGACGAGCCATATACCTACAATACACACTTGGAATTCATTTCCATCATTATTGTGATCAAAAACAGTGGGCCAAATCCACCAAGAATGCAGTGTGCCTGCTAATAAGGCAGTGAATTGCGCATGCAATTCCTATTCACAAAAGATTTTGCGCTATTGATATGCTGGTGCAAACACACCCATAAAGTTTAGTACCATTCGCCCTTTTTTACGTCAGAGTTTCTAGTGTTCCAGGCTTTTCTCTACATTTCTGCACACAGACTGGTCGATAATGAAAACTGCAGAGAGCAAAATCCCTCAAATGGTGTGTCTGTAATTAGCAGAGACGTGCACACACAGAGTTCTCTACAATCATAAATCAACTTTCATGTATTTTGCTTCTTCTATGGAAATGTCCATGAAAATAGGCTACAGCTATTAATGTGACTCAGTCAGGCCTGAAACATGTTCCATTAATGTCTGAAATTTAAAATAATGTTGTTCAGGCGTCACAGAATATCATCTGGGATTTTGCAGAAAAGTTAGTACTGATGTTCTGCTTGGTGCTCACAGCTGGCAGCAGCATCACACAGCAGCTGGAACAATAAGTATGTCTCACCTCATTCAAACTTGATCCCCCACGGTCCCAAGATTTCACCCTTGATATAATTAAAAATTAAATCAATATTATTTAACCCTAAACTTGAAGATTGGATGAGTGAGTGAGTGAGTGAGTGAGTGAGTGAGTGAGTGAGTGAGTGAGTGAGTGAGTGAGTGAGTGAGTGAGTGA
>JAPQRN010000007.1:10057421-10075862 GCA_037367275.1 Coranthus polyacanthus
GAGTGAGTGAGTGAGTGAGTGAGTGAGTGAGTGAGTGAGTGAGTGAGTGAGTGAGTGAGTGAGTGAGTGAGTGAGTGGATTAAGTGTAGGTGCAGTTAATAGTAGCTTTTTAGCCTCAGGCTGACTGCATGTGGCAATTTGTGGTGGGATTCATGAATTAGACAGTTTTTGCATCAAGGCCTATTTGCATAGAAAAGGGCTGATTTTGCACCAAATGTATGTATATTACCTAATTTACATCCATGCAAATGGCACAGGTGCACAGTCACGCTATTTGGTTGGCAGCTGAGTTTGTGGGAAATTTCACCCTTTGCGGGTGCTTTGTGATTACACATTACATTTTTATGTAATTCGCACCGGTTTAGTGGCTGCAAAAGCCATGCAAACCTTTTGTGGTGTTTAATATAAATATCAGAGCAATACATTATCATAGTTGGAACAGCCAGTAAGTCAGAATTCAGGGCCGCTTTGGACCTCCATAATTTCAAAATGTCTTTTTTTTTCCACACCAGACCTGCTTATGTCAATCACTTCTGCTGGTAAATATGTTTTTAGCTGTGTTTTTCCTCTGGCAGTAATTTGCTCATTTATCTGTATGAACAGCTTTTGATTGGACTCCACTTATCTTGCTACTGTTGATAACACATGCTGGCAGAGGGCTCTGGTTCTAGCTGTTGACATAAAGTATATGATTAAAGCCCAGATTTCAACAACGGTTTGTTGTGTGGATTTAATTTGAGTGTGTGGATGATATAGAGCTATATAGACATCAGTCTCTCTGCGATTTTCAGATTATCATGGAAAACAATTAAAAAAAATGAGTGGTGACTCTGTGGCAATATTTTACTTTGTGTCTTCTAAAATGTTGTTATTTGGAAATCTTGCCAAAATCTGTGACGATCTGCTGGTTGAAAGAAAGATTCCAAAGAACAGTTAAATGTAATTGCAATGATTTGTGAGCTGAAAGCAACAATTTGTCATAATTCTCATTGCCAAACCAACACCATTTGGAATGAACCTACTTTAAGAATCCAGCTACAACCCACATTTGATACCACATCTTGCGTATCACAATGAAGCAGCTGTTAGAAGTGAACAAAACAGTCCAGTTACTTTAGTTGAGCCAGTCTGGTTCCCTTTTATCGCAATCTCATTCGCAGGCTATGGGAAGACAATGTGATCAGTGACTGTCTGACATTCCCTTTTATCTTCATACATACAAATTCTGAACATGAGTTAATTACTATTTTTCAAAACACAACCACTAAACAGTTGTCAGTTGTCAAAGACCAAACTGCTCAGCATTAACATCATCTTAACACCTGACACTGCTCTTATCCATGCTCTTTTTCCTCCTTACTCCCTGATTAACCTGAGGCATTTTTTTTTTTTCAAACATGATAAGATTTCACTGGCTATCTTGCCACTCTGCAACCCCTAGTTATGTGGAGTTTCAAAAGATGCCTCCAGCAACACTGTAACCCAGCACAGCAGGAGAGAAAATAGAATGTAAGAAAGTGCCCTAGTTCAAGGGGTTTTCTTTTCTCTTTTTTTAGAACTAAGTTTTAAGGAGGAGAAGAAAAAAAAAATGCAAACATTAAAAGTTAAATTCAATCAAAGAAGCTCAGGATATTGCGATGATCGTCATGATCTCCATGTAAAAGACACTCCACACAGCTTGTTAAAGGAATGTGTAATGTCTTATCTCTTATGATATATTGCACTGGTTACATGTCTCCGGTCCCTGCACCACAGAGGTTTAACTTTCACTTCCGTCAGTCATGCTAAGTGATATTAGCTTTTGACGTTAATAACAATCAAAATAGCTATATGCCAGAATCTTCCTTTAGTGTTTTGCAGTACTCTATTTTACACAAAGATGCATTTTAAGGAAATTTGTGTGTGATATGACATATATGGTGATTTCTACATGTACTTCTTGTATCGGTGAAACTGTATGTCGAAACGCTTGTGGTGCTTTGAGAGACTAAAGTCCAACGTCAACCTCGAGTTAATAATGACATCATTAGGTGGATCCTCTTGTAATAACAAGGTCAGTCCTGAGGGCATTGTGTTCAGCATGGCCTGCGGATCCCCTCTTTTGACCTACTGGGATTAAGAGATCTGATATCTATATCTGTTTTCTTCCAATTATTACATGGGATGTGATATACCATCTATATTAAAAAGTCATCAGTAGTTGGGTTTATTACTAAATTAATCAGTTATTTATGAAAGATTTCATGCTACACTCATTTTTACAGGTTGGGATAAAACCGTCAATTTAAAAAAATTTTAAAATCCGAATTGTTACTAAAACTATTGGAATGAGCTTCCGTCATTTATTTCCCTTTTCTGTTTATATTACTAGAATACAATACAATTCCAAGTCAGTATATTTTTATTTTTCCTCCTCTCTGCTCTCCCCACCTGACTTCCTATCCCTACTCACGATATGTAGTATTTGTCGCAAGTAAAGTAGCATTTGTGATATGTAAATATTATCAGCTTCTTTTCTTACAACAAAAAATCCAAGCTAATGATAGATCTGCTAATTAAATGAATTTATGCATGTTTGGGGCTTTCCAGTCAGAAATGCTCTGGCAACAAAGTCATTCTCGATGCATTAGACTTAACATGGAGAGCTTTGAACTGCATATCTTCACTGTCACTGATGACAGAGACAGACAGGAGAAAAATGAAGGAGAAAGATAAGAAGGGTGAAGGAAATGGTAGAAGGATAATGAGCATTACTAAAGTCTTCCCTCACATTTTTTGAGCGAATCTTACATTAAATAGTCAGAGCCACCTATCTGATTTTATATATGTGCATTTATGTGTGAATGAATCAATTCTAGTGTGCATCTAAGAGTGAAAGTGGAAAAAACCGAAAGACCTTCCAAAAAGCATATTGATGCTATTGATTATTAGCCGCCTGACTGGAGCAGAGATGGCTCACGCAGAGGTTACCTCGAGAAGAATCTCTGAGGTCAGGCTATTACCATGACCTTTAAAGCTGTCCTTTCAAAATATTAATTCTACCAATTACTCTTAAAGCTGCAAGTCCTTGAGGACTACCATAGAGCATCACTCTTGGAGGAAGCACTGCAGCACTTCAGTCATTGCAAGCACAGATGGAGAAGTTGAAGAGTCACATGGGGACACCACTTTGTTTTCAAAGACAAGAGAAACATGCCTGTCTCAGTCCATCCTGACTGTCAGAAGGCAAAAGGTAATTCATTTCAGGTGTTGGGAGTCTACACAATTGCAAAACCTCAAGATTGTGAAAAAGATTATTTATTTACAGAAGCAATTATCCCAAGTGCCTCAGCACACAGCCATAGCTGGACACTGACCTCAGAACAGGAAACTAAAGCCAAAAGAGAACAAACAGGCAGAGAAAACCACAAACCCAAGGGAATTTCTTAGCTTAGAAGACACTGTATCCAGATCAGCACGGCTAGATCTTTGGGCTCACTATTTTAGGATCTTTTGACAGTATTTTGTAAAGGATTTAGGGTAGAACACAAGGGTGAAAAGCACAGGATGTGTAAAAGACTAAATAAATCAACTTGGGTTTAATAAGTTCATATGCACTGATTTATTAAGAGGTGTTAAGTGCGAAAGCTTATTTTTGTATTTAGTATAAAATTGTGACACTGTAGACATAAACACGCACCATGAGTCTAGTTTACACATAATTGCATGACAGAATTATTAAGCTGTCACAATTTGTATCTGGTTGTTTTAATACAATACATCAGTGAATATTCCTGTATTCACGTTTTAAAATGTCGTTGCCATCCTCATGATTTTATACGTACAAAAGCAAGCTATATTGTGATGCAATTTGTCTATGGCTTGTTTCATTTCAAGCTGTGGTTGTTGTGATAGCAAACGAGTGAGGGCAAAAGTGTGTCTAAATGAGGGTTTATCAATCTAAATAAGTGAAATCCAGACAGGACTATGAACTATATGTCATGATTCTAGCATAAAGAGATAAAACGGGGAAGGAAGCAACAGCAGAGTGTGGAAGATACCTACGGCAAAAAAAACCTGTTACCTTTGTAGGGCAGGCAGAAAGATAATAATCGATCCTGCTCAATATAAGGATTTGTGGTTGTATGTGTTGTATGTGCCTCTGTGAAAGTGTGATGACCTGTGAACTCTGGGCCCACAGGCACTTGTTAAACACAGCACAGTATCTTCCCCTCACAAGGGTATAGGCAACTCCACACAGCTTCGCAGCAACACAGGAAATGAGTTGAGTAAACATGGGAAGTCATCAGGAATCACACAATAATTTCAGCACGCACACACAAGTTTATGCTAACACCATTACATATGCATCTATACATATTCACTCAAACACATTCAAATCAAACAATTCCAACATCTGCGTGGGTTTGAGAGACAGCCGGGAAGATATCGTTTCTAAAGCACAAAAGATTTGGAGGACAAAGATGTCAGCTGTGTTTTTTCATGTCAAACAATGTCATTTCTCCATAGCACAACTTTAAAAAACCTTTAACCGCCAGACATGAACTTCAAAACAGTTTTGATGGACCCCATGATGAATGGATGATGAAATAATTTATTAAATCACCTAATACCTTTCAATTCAAATTGAAAGAGTAAGCTATACCGGATCCCCTAACTGCAGTAGAACACTTAAGAAAACATTTTAAATTGCAAACAAGCAGTGCACCAGAAAAACAGAATCATATCAGCAGATTCTCAGTCAGTATTCATGAAGATGGGCCAGCTGTCATAAGGCAAACCAAGAGCTCTGAAATGAAAATGCAGCTGGTGGAGAGGGGGGGGGGGGCATGCAGTGGACACCTTCCCTGTTCCTGTTTCATATTCCTAACCCACATGTTGGTGTGTTCCAGCAAATAAACAGCATTTATTGGAGATGTTTTCCAGCCAAGGCGGTCTCCAGCAAAGCTTATTAGTCACATTATTTCGAAGAAGAAAACAGATTTTGACAATTCTATCTGACAAACAAAGGAAGGCTCACTGGTGTACAAAGATGTCCCAGCAGCCCCATCATCCATAGCGAGGAACTCCTCATTAGTAGCAGGACTAAGCTCATCACTGTCACCATCACAAAGACTACAGGGAGCCTAGTTAGTTTAGGGACGGCACAGCAGGCCAGCTTTCCCCCCAATCAAGCGATTATTACTTAAGGTCCAGTTTTCTCTTACAAGTGCCCTTCAGAATTTTGGGTCACAACAGTCAACCTCTTGCAGCCACAAGTGTCGGTCTCCCAA
Organism: Coranthus polyacanthus; assembly: GCA_037367275.1. NCBI lineage: Eukaryota > Metazoa > Chordata > Actinopteri > Kurtiformes > Apogonidae > Coranthus > Coranthus polyacanthus. Next base: position 10,062,695 of record JAPQRN010000007.1, read on the forward strand.
ACAGCATGAGTAAGTACATATGAACTCTGACCTGTATATAACTAACTCCAGCAAGCCAGCCAGATGTCTCAGTCAAACTGTTCCCCGTGGACCTGCTGCACACACCAGTGATGGAATTAGGCTGTACGTTCTGCTGGACTCCGAGTCCCTCTTGTATTTACCTCTTCACTGACAACACATGAATGTTATGGTCGTATCTTATAATGAACCTCAAAGGGCTTTTGTGTCTTACGGCTCAAGTAATTATCATAGATTTGGCTCAGCTAGCTTGGTATATACATGAAATATTGTTATCTGTCTGAAAGTGTAGTTGTGGTACAACCATGATTACCAAGAAATACAAGGTGGGCCATTATTTTATTTTCCCCAGGTTTCATCTTCAGACAGTGTTTACACACCATCAAACAAAGCAGGTAGAATGGCGAGCCAAGCCACAGCATCACTCTGGGGATGCATAATTAGGATCTGTGGGATGTCGGGGACAAAGCCATCTTGACACAAGCATATGCTTTTAATAGCCATCACTTAAATTATTATGTATCATCCAATTACCACTGGTGGATGTATTATGCGAAGATTAAACTCTCAACTGAGGGTTGTTCTAGGTTCTCCTTAGTTCTCCGTGCGATGAAGTCACTTGACAGTGCACTTCTAAGAGCTCAGTGTTTTTATAATGGACTATGTTTTTAATGCTCCGTCTAGAATAACAAAAAAATTATGAGATTATATATGTTGATACATGTTGAAGAAGATGGGATGACATTCAAGGACAGACACGAGCCTGGCAGCAATCACTGTGATAACATCTAGCTTTATAAAATCCCTATAATATGTGGTGGGACAGGAATACAATAAACACACACATACACTTACAGGCAAAAATAAGGTTACATTATTTTCATGCACATTTACCATACACCTCACCTCTTCCATCTCACAAGGTCAATGACGCATATTTGGCAAATAGCTGCAGTGCTGGAGCCATCATTTGACAGAAGTCTGGCCTGCTTTATGGGTCTTTCGGCCAATAAAAGAGTAAAGAAGAAAAAAATCGGTACTAGCTAATATGCAAGATTGCACCTGTTTACATAAGACTACAACAGAAAGAAAGATCCCAGTGTTCAGTGATCAAGAGCACTGGCATATCTGGGCCTCTAGTCAGTGCTCTTAGGTGAATACAATAGTTAAGGGCAGCTGAAAGATATCTGAAGCCTAAACGGCTGATATGTTGCGCAGTTTAAAAAGAAAGAGGTGTCTCTTGTGAAAGTTAAGATTATCTCATTCACACTACGGTATTTCACAGGGTCAGACATCTTTCTTTAAAAATCTTCAGGACAACTCTGACTCCAGTTCTCTCGAAATTCTTTTCAATTGTGTGGTTCCACCAAGTTTGTCAGTTTGGAAATGTGATTTAGAGACAAGGAACTGGAAAATTAGTGTCACGCACATTTTTGTGCTCATGATGTGGGTAGACAAGCCTTAGTGTGTTTCCTTTTTTGAATGACCACTGAAATTCAAGAAAAAGCTGGTGAAAGGCTTTATTATATCCACATGTTAACACTGTACTATGATCTACAAAAAGAACATGACGGTAAAGTGATCTTTCAGTGGATTTTAATGATGGAAGTATTAATAATGCTTATTGTTATAGGTTTAGTTCAAAGAATGAACCCAAAAGGCTGTGCTATGTTTAATCACACGTGTTCAGAACTAATGTCAGACCTCAAAGGAGCAAAATTAATATCAAAAAGGTAAGTTCAGCCTCAAATAAAGCCATCACTTTGAAAGCTCTGAGAGCATATGGTTTGTTATATTTCGGTCAATGCTAATGTTACAGCTGCCTTTTTGAACTAGACCAGTACAAACTCTCGAATGACTTGAATGCCTTTGCTTGTGGTCCAAAGAAGCTATGAATTTAGCTCTTAAATGAGATAATGCCTTTTTTTCCTGTGTTTGTACTTTTTTTCTCCCATATAACAGCAGTCTCTAAGTACATGCTTTTCTTTAACCTAAAATTATCTCAGTAATGTAAAAATACGGTGGAGTGGTGTAGGGATTTTAGTCCCTATTTGGTTTGGTGCTTCAGTATCCATAACTACTATATAACTATCACTATAAATCATAGTCTCAACCAAGTCACTCAAAGCAGGGCTTTATGTAAAATGTTTTGTAATATTGCTTGACTGAAGCAAAGCAGGTTTTACAGTTTGTAATTTGTGTTACTGATGGCGACACTGCATTTTAGAGGTATTACTAAGAATGTTTTTAAAACCTACTGGGAGAAGAAGGTGATGCTTACACGCGCTACTTTTATGAATTCTGTCGGCCTGCTGACTAAACCAAACAGAGTGGCTAATATTAGCTGTGATAAAGGATGGGGAAATCCTGTGTGAGCCAATAAGCCAGAACTCTAGTATATTGTCAGCACTCTCAACAAGAACTTTAATAATATGCACCCTCCTGCACCTAAATTAGTATTCGTGTAAATGTGTGCTTGGGTTAATCTTACTGAAATTAATCTACAAAGAAGGCTGTAACTTACATCTCTACAAAGACAAGAAATGAGGTATAATGAGAACCAGTAAGTCGTGAAAATTAAAGCGCAGTGTTGGCAACTTGTGTGAATTTTTTTTTTTTTTTTGCCAAGATAAACTTCCAAATTGAAAGAAGAGAATTTAAATCTTAAGACAGAATGGACTGACCCGAGCAATAACATTTTTTTTAGGCATTTATTTCCATCCAAGTCTGAATGGTGCAAAGGGGCTGTCCGTGTAAAGTCTCTCTGCTCCTCATTAACCTGCAGCTCATGTGATGTATGCACCAACTGAGGACAGGACTATAACCTACCGCATGCCCTATTTTGACTATTTATATGCACTCGGGCATATAAGTGATTTGATCTTTGCGTAAAACACCACGCTCACACTGTGTATCATTCCCTCCGATGAATAACAGTGTGATTACGACCGCTCCACTGCTCTATAACTGGGGATATAGATAGATGGGTCACTCTGAGCAACGAGCAGAAAGGTCAGGGGCCACGTACCGCTGGGAACACAGAGAAAAGGTGACCGAAATATCCGCAGTGTGCCGTGGCAGATGAAAGTTAGCATCATCTTTCTGCTCTTTACGTCCCCACCACCGCTTTTTCAAATTACACTCATGTACCGGTACATGAGAGAGTACATATATATATATATATATATGTATAGGGCGTATATTTGAAAACTACGCCCAACCATAAGAAAACCTGTTTAAGAAATAAATCCCCCGCTCAACTCTTACCTGAACAAATCTGTAGGAATGCCAGTAGACAGTAAATCCCCGTAAAACAGACAGGCATCATTCAAGAGCAGCTGAAAACGGTGTAATCCACTGTTAGAATGCGCTTTGTTTTCTCTTCTATTTCATCTGTATCACAACTTCTACTGATGAGTATCGGGGTGGAGGAGAGTTCCTGAACTCCGCAAAAACAGATTACAACGTCCAGACCCGCTCTTCAGAGGGCGAATTCCAGTTTCATCTCAAAGTTCAAGTCACTTAGAGGCATCTTTGCTTTGGTTTACTCGAGAATTAATCCACTCGTCGCCACTCGGGGTTTCTCCGCTCCTGTACAACTCCTCACTTCCAAATGCTGATAACTTGGCGGAATTCATCGGTAATCAGACACGCCGTTTTCACTTTGGAAGAAGCTTTCCGGGACTGGATAGACAGAAACCATACTAAGTGCCGATGCGTCCAGTTGCAGTCACTTTAATGGTTTAAATGTGTAGTTTTCTCCTCCTTTACCCCAGTTTCGTGGGACCAGCGCTGGTTGGATGAGGCGCCGTGCGTCTCTGCGCTCACTGCTTGTTTGGTTTTCCTACCCAGTCAGAGGCTTTTCTGTTGTGCTGTGGAGATTCCTGCGAGTCAGGCAGCATTTAACCGCAGAAGAATACATTCACAACGCGAAGCTCCTCTGCTTTGCATCAAGTTCATCCCTTATGAAAAAAATATGTGCTGCGGAAGCCTAACAAATGTTGAAAATACCATAAATACTGCAATAACAGTGAATTAAACGTACGTACACGTGTAGTAGCCTGCACTATGAGTCAAACTGGCTGCACCAATTAAACGGCTTAAAGTGTCCATTACATTGTATTATCATTGATAAATGAGTATTTATGTGCCTATAGGCTACTGACCTAAAGTGCATAATATCACCTTAATGTATAATGCATACTATTTTTATCCTTCTATTAAGACAGAGGGCATGTTCTTTGTGTCCTTTCTTAAAACCTAAAGGGACCAACTCAGCCGCCATACAGTACATACTATAAAAAGAAATATACTTTATTCTTAACGAACCAGTGAAATGTACCTTTGTCCATCAGCAGCAGCGTTGTGCTTTTCCTTTGGACAACAAAAATCGATCACATTTTCACCTTCTGACCTCTCAACACACCACTGGGAAATTAGATGACATTCAAGTGCATTAAAAATGTAATCCTTACAATATTATGTCCGAACATCCAACACTTGAAGTTATAATCGCATTACCTGACTGACTGAATGCTGTACTTAAATTAAATGCTTTTGGAAAGAAGAAAGATGAATCCACTTTTAGTATGTACTGTGGTTTAATATTTCTGACCCGGTGAACCTCAGAAAATCCCTTTTGTTGTCTGAGCAGGTAAGAGCTCCCTCTGCTGGATGCAGGGCTGCAGCACATTCTGGTGGAAACAACTGAGTAAAGATATATCTTTTTGTTCCGTCTGTGCTGTGGGACTGGATTTGTATAATTAGTTATATTTAATTTGATTATATGTATATTTAATTACTTTGCAATTACTCCAAAAACAAGTTGTGCAGTTAGGCTGTTAGGCTAAATATAGGGACTGAGATAAAAAAAAAAACAAAAAAACACAGTGCAATAGTCAAGCAAACAATTCGAAGGAATTACAAAGCTGAGCTAATGAAAATTCCTGCTCCCGTCCAAACAAAATCAGCAATGTGAAATGAAAAAATAAGCAATCAAGTCAGACATCTCTCTGTCTCTCTTTCGGCAACAAAGACACATGCACATACTGTGCATACAAAAACCTTTGTTCTTTTTAAGGCATATTTAGCCTGAAAAGAAAATAAGTTGTCCTCCTCAGTCCTCCCTGCCCCTTTACATCAAATGTTTTATTTGTCCATTGTGGAGCATTGGTGGCTTTGTTGGGCACAGTCAGCTCACTAAGTTGAAACATCACAGCAGAAGAGACACTTTGGCTCATAAACAGCCATACTGGAAGTTACATTCTCACCATAGGAATTGTTTTTGCCTTTATAAAATACCATCTTACCACCATCTTTCTTCTATCTGCTGTTACCCAGCATTACTGTTTTCATTTTTCTCTTAAGAACACAATCACCAAGGATCTGCTTTTTCCCATTCCAAGTAAATATTAGTATAATTATGTGATGCTTTGGTAGCCCACTATGGCACCGTAAGAGGGCATGTTCACAAACATGTAATAATAGAATAGAACATCGAATGAAAAAATGGCTTCCATTACAGTAGGACTAAAGCACAAATAAGGACAGGGAAGTGGTTCACCACTGGAGATCTTGCTTTTATGCATGTTTGGCCTGAACAGCAGGTGTAGTGCACACAGCTAAATGCAGGGTTTCTGCTTTCAGTCATGTATCCACTATCTGCTCAGAATCCAAAGCATCTCCAACACTAATCTTTCCTGTAACAGATGGTAAAAGAAAAATAGACGCATACATCTTTATGGCAACATTACACATAGTGGCAAGGATTTCAAGGAAACAGTGCCAAGTACTTAGATCTATTTTTTTATTTATTTTTTTTTACTCCAAAGTAGTTCCAGTTGGTTTTTAGCCAAGGGGTAAATAGCTCCAAAAAGCAAAAAGCCACATCCAAAAATATTTATGAAGGAAGAAATAATTTGGAATCTCCACAGAGCAACAAGCCTGGCCTGAGTACAGCTCTCAAAACAACCTTTAATGAAAAGGCCTATCCATACTTGATATTATTATTATGACTATTATTTGTGAATTTACACTATTACCATCCTTGTACTGCCTTGCTTTTATTTTCCTCACTGGCTGTATTTTCTTGGCAGCTCTTTTTGACACTTTCATTTTCCTCTACTCATTTATATCTTTGACAGATGCCCTCTCTACACATCAGTATATACAGCTGCTATGGTTCGTATGACACACTGAAGTGAAATGAGATACAGTCTTCTACTTCATCCTCACAGTAGCAAAAGCTACTTCTAGTTATGCTAGTCATGCTTAGCCTCATCTTGTTCTATATTGGCAAAATGGCTGGATGGTCTTATTGGTTGTCAAGATTGTTGAAAATCCTTTCAACTTTTCCTAGTATCACTGTCATCACTTTATGTGTGAAAAGAGATTCTTATGTTGAGAGAGAAAACGCATAATAAATACCTCTGTTTAACTATTAGTTCCACAGAAACTACACCAGTTATAGCCCCTAAAAGCCTCTAAAAACTCTGATTTTTTCCATGAAAGGAAAATCTATCCTTTGAGTATTGGTTCAGATAAAAAGACCAAACACGTATAATCTAATTTTCTTCTTTATGCGTGCTTTATTTGCACAAGGACATCAGAAAGATAGTGGAAGCAGTATTTGGCATCTTCCAAAACCATAGAGGCTACAGGGACAAAAAATAAGAAAAATAAAAAATAAGTTTAGCTTTGTTCTATCCCACTGCATACCTTGTCAGAGCTCTCACCATAAAATGTCAGAGCGAATGAAGGAGGGTTGAACTGTTTTGGCTTTAGACATAGCACTCGAGTTTTACAGCTGCTGAACCTGCATTAAGTGGTATTACAGTCTCTGTCAGCAAAAGGAAACACAGTCTTCTTCCTGGGAACTGGGTTCACCATTGTGTCTTTTAAAGGATAAATAACAGAATCAGCACAAGCTAAAGCACTGCTTTTACTGGCAGCAGGTTTCGTTGAGGGTTATTTCATTTTTTGGAAACTGCTTTGAGGTAGAAATGAATAAAACTGCTGTTTATGTGAATAACAATTAGGAAAAAAATTGGTGATTAAATACATATAAGCATAAATGTTATGACGTAACTAAGTAACACGCATGGAAAAGATACAGTGACCTTTTGGTTGGTTACACCAACAGATGAAATAACCGACCTTACCGACTGAAAATACACCAACAACAGCCTGAAGCTTGACAGGAGTGGATTGTGTAGAGAGCTAAGAAGTCAATATAAAGTTTCATAAACGCATCACATCCCCTCACTAAGGTTTTCTAAGGGAACAGAACAGTGACGAAGGTTACCTTTGTATCCAAAGCTGTTGTCCTGTTCTGACGCTGGTGTAGATGCAGGCGTTGGCGTGATGACCACACGGGCCCCTCTATGTTTATCTGTGTCTGTTTGCAAGGGAACAATCTCATTAGGTCGCACAAACATGTGACATTAATTTACAGTATCAAATAGTTTGATCAGAGGAGGTTCTGATTAAAAAATAAGCCTTCTATAGCTAACATGCTGATGCAGAATAAGAAATCTAGTTAAGGTACTTGAAAAGATTTGGTCTCCAGTCCATGATGTCTACAAAGCCATTTTAAGAATGTGTGTGTGCTTGAGTTTCAGAAAGTTGTTGAATTCAATTTGATTTTAATGATGACCCGTCAGGTGAGTTTGTGATTGTTTTATAAATACATAACAGCAAAGACATATTTCCCTAGATGCTTACATTTTGCCGGGAATGCGACAAATGTGGGTTGTAATCGTTTTTAACAGTTTCCAAAAGAACAATATCAAGCCCTTTGTGTCTTAGTCAAAAAAAGGGAATAAGATCTACAACTACAACTCTATCTAATGGAACGTGGGAAAATGGGAATTTAGTGGAGCAACCAATAAACCTTTTGTACATCTTGATTTGAACTATTGATTATTAACTGATACATTGATTGATTGCTAAACAGATTGATTACCACAGTCTGAAATGGACATGGACATTTTTAATATATATTACATATGTATATACACCAACCATAATCAAGTACTGTATATCCAAAAATCTGTCCGTTTTAAATGGCTCGTGTTTTAAATACAGGTTGAGTGCTCTGAAATTTATGGTTGGTAGTCTTGTGTGTCATACAAAAATATACCACTAGATGGAGACACAACTTCATCTTCATCAGGGTGTAAGTCAGAGAAATAGCTATAGACCCCTGTGTAATGTCATTTGTTATTGTTATGTTGGAATGAAAATATGTTTAAATTCAGGCCTGAAAATAAAAATCGGTATTAAAATAGTTTTGAAGTGAGGCATTTTCATTTAATTGGCTCATAACAACTGCAATAAACAATAATTTGAATATCTGTATGTGGCCATGGTTACACCAAGCTTTTATATAGTCTGTCTTATTTTTTATAAACAACATGATTTCAGTCTGTGCTTGAGTTGTAAATATGTTAAACTAAATGACTAAATAAATATGACAAATATGGCAGGAGGATTCTGAAGATTTGTCCAAATATTATTCCAATCACAATTTGCTAGCAGTTGGATTTTTTTTTTCTGCAATGTGCTGAGTGTGTTCTTGTTACTGGAGACCAACGTATTTCTTTTTTAATAATACAAGTCTTTTGTGAAGATTTTTGCACTGCAAGTTTCATGCTGAACAAAACTCCAGAGACATGCCGAAGTCCCGCTTTCGCCTGGTGAAAGAGTCATAAAAACACCTGCATCCTGTATGTCTGTTCCAGGAGTCTCTGACCTGAAAAAATATCCGTGCCATGACCCTGCTGTGGCCGGTCAACAAAGAGCAGGCTGAAGAGAAGAACCATGATGGGCGATTGTACAGCCAGCATCATTCCTAGAGGCCCAGCCTGCTTCTGAAAAGGCTTTTATCCTTCAACAGAGAACAAGAAACGTTTGTTATTAGGGTATCGCATACAGGTGAAACCTTTAAACTGAATTTGAGCCATGCTGTTTTGTATAATTCCTACTGCAATAGGCAGAATTATCACATTATATTATCACAATAAAACTCTATTATGGCAAAGTGTTAGTCCCTCAACCATGATCCAGTGTGAAATTCAACAATACAAAAGGCAGGCAGATGGACTTTCCTCTGAAACCCACCCAGCACACATTGTGTCTGTTTCAGTCTGCTCCAATCCTCACATAGCAATGTGCTGCAGTCTCTGCAGTACATTTTAAGCATGTTTCCTATTTGCTTGTGTAAAACTGCCTATGTGGGTATGTCCTTTGTGCTCAAGGGCTCCATCAAAATGTGATGTGCTCATGCCATTAGCCAAGACAAACACAATACAAACATGCTCGTATTTACCTGCTGCACATCCAAACTTAACCACCCAACATACACACATCCACAACAAAAACACACCCTTGCTCTCAAGTGGGGATGGTGATGAGACACAGTGACAGCGCCAGGCGAGAGGAATAGGAAGTCAGTTCTACTGATCAGCCATCTGTGGTACAAACAGCTTTGAAACTCATCCTCGCTGTCTGATGGACAGCCAGATTCCTGGGATGTCTTGGCACCCTGTTGCCACTGACTCCAAGCTCCACTTTAATTGTTCTGTAAAATGCAAACCAACAGCCAACATTGTATATACGCCAAAATTAGTAGCAAAAAGTGGCAAAACAGTACAGAACAATACACTCCAATGTATTAATTTGGAGATTTTGGGCTTTATATGCATGACGGAACTATAAAAAAATGTTATTATGTTGTTGTGATTGACTATGGCAGAATAACAGGTTTTACAATGTTTGGCTGCCACAAGAAAGATGCTGATGTTTCAGCAATATTGAAAGCCAACAATGATAATCTTCCAAAGTAATTTAATATTCAGTATGAATAACAGTCATATTGAAATCTGCTGTTAGAAAAATCTTCACAGGTATATTATCCACGGGTATATTACTACCATAATGAGGTAGAAAGATTGCATTTTGCAGACTGCTGAATATTAAATGTGGGTAGTAATAATAACATTGCATTGTTTAGTTTTATCTGTCATATCTTATAGGAAATAAAGATGAAAGGAACAAGACTCCGAAAAACAGGTGTGGATGGGGAAAGAACATAATAAACCCGGGAGGTAATTTAAAAAATATGCCAGTGGGTGAAAGAAGATATGGGTTAAACAGAAAAAAGCTTTGTTATGTGTGTGAAATGTGTGATTACTTAATTTGAGTGGTGGCCCAGTTCTTGTGGAAACAAAGAAATGCAAATACACATGTTAGGTGTTGGTCTGTAAGTGGAACAAATTCATACACTCACACTCTGCCCTTTCTATAAGAAATGGGAAAAGAAATTGTGTAACTTGTCACCGTGTCCGAGCTAATGGGGAAAACCCACAGATCAAAGGAGACAGGACAGCTGATTTCCTTTTTTTCTGTCTTGTGTCTAGTGGGGACTAATCACAGCTTACCATCTAACATATTGTCAATAAGACAGGACAGGAGCTCTCCCTATACCACAGCAGACGGATCACATACTATAGAAAGCACTAGACCGTGAACAGAATCAGCTCTCAGCATCTCTCTCCCTACCCAATCTTTTCTCTGGAACATAAAGAGATAGATACATGCAATTCAATATGTTATGGGTAAACCGTATCAAAAGGTGCAGGCAGGAAAACAGAATTTTACAGTCATTTTGAGTCTGGACACACATTTCAATGGAGAGAGACATATTTTGATGCATCTGTAGCATTTCCAGGAATATAGTTGTATATCCATATGAGAGCTTAGATTGTGTATTTTATGTCTACTGCTGATTAGATGTTTAACTCAACTTTTAAGCAAAAACTGGAGAAGAGAAGCTTTGACTAATAGAGGGTTTGAACGTCTTCAGTTGCATGACAATTGAGCAAACATTCTCCGTTGATGCAGATGTGTGTTCAACAGCTCCAGAATAGTATATGTATGATTTTATTGTCTGCTTTGTTGACCTTATTTTCTTTTGCCTCGTGTTTTTAAAGGCACTTTGTTCAACTCATGTAGTTTTTAATGTGCAATAGAAATACATTTTAACTTAGTTCGAAATGTGGTCAGAAGCTCCAGAATCAGTTAATAACAGGATCTTGGGTCATACGGTATTTATAAGATATATCAAGGGTTCAGATTTAAAACACATTTTAAAAAGTCTTATGGCTATGAAAGGAAAGGTAACATAGTACCAGTTTCTTTTATACATGCTTTGTTGAAAGCCATGTAAATGTGACTGCACATCATAGAGATGTAGTCAGATCAGCAGTACTCTCCACCATGGGGTGCTGAGTGTTTGAGGGGGGGCTGCACAACCAGGAAGTGTGATTCACTTCCTATTTCTGTTCAAGAAATGCAGTCTAAATCAGAGCCACAGTAGGAGGCATCTGGAAGGAGAAGGTTGCACAATACTGAGACAGACAAACTCCAACATTTGAAGTACAGACAGTTCACAAAACTACCTGCATATATTACTGTCATTCAATGAAAGTCATACATCAAATGCGTTAATGTTAGTTGTAGTGTTCGACTGAAGAGTTCTTATCTACACCTGGCAGTTATCACTGACATATCGCTGTGTCTTTTGGGAAAATGGATGGGGAGACACATGCAGGCTTTCATCACTGCCACTATAATGCATTAAGGGAGCTATCAGAGCAAGACAAAGGATATTAAAAGTATGAGAAGCTGTGTCTGAAGCTCTGTCAAAGCACATAATAACAAGTCATAGTAGGTTGAGTAGGCACTGTGAAGGAGAAGAGAACTACCCTCAGGAGTAACAGATGATCGCATGGTTCAGCAAAAGGAGCCACTGACCTTTGGCCCCAGAAGATGAATGACCCTGATATGTCAGCATCAAGACTTAAGAAAACAAAACATGCTGTAAAATGCATTTGAACTTTCTATCTGCTAATAAAACACAGAAATGTGTTTAGTTTGGTGTTTTAATCAGAGCATCTAAAACATACGGGAGCAGAATTTACAGTAGATATGTAGAATATAGATATAGATGACGAGCCTAATGAGCATGAGTATCTGCTGCAGCAAACCTTCATTCATCTGTCTTACTCCTTTCTTGTGCATTGGGTGTTTAACTCAGTGTGAAGTGATTTTTCATGCGCACCATATTAATAAAAGGATGCTCATCACATCAACCTACTGTTTACTGAAATTAAAACTTTATACCGTCCATGTTTTAGCCAGACAAGTCCACTTAGTTCAGGATAATATTTACCACAGTTGTTTTGTTTTTTGGTTGATAATATAGCCAAAACCAAACCCATGACATTAAACAATTCTTTAAAATACCAGTGACTTGAATGCAGTGTTAGAAATTGTTACTAGTATACATGGTAGTTAAGTTCAGGTTTAAAAATCCACTAAAGGGTTTTACAAAACCCAAATAAAAGAGAAGCCAACAGGACTGACAGATATAGACATTACTAAAAGACTAAAAACATTATATGTATATATGGATTGTACTATACTTCACAAAATACACTCTATTATAATAAGCACATTTTCGACCCTTCAGATTTATCAGCAATATTGACAATATAGCAATAAGAGCTTTTTAATCTGTTGCAAATTAAAGCGTAAAATTACAATTTAGCCATGATACAATCTTTAGCACAAACTACATTAAGATGATATAAAATCGACTCGGCTAGTTCTGTTCGATCAATATAAATGTATGGGAGGGCAAGGGTTAAAGGATTAAGCCTATACACAGTTGACAAAATACAATTATGAGAATAAAAATAGAATTTACTACAAATAACTTCCAGCAGCACAGCACGTGTGCAGCATCTGCTCCTGTCTAAATCAGCAGCACCGCACAGTTGCAGAGTAAAGGATTCCAATCTTTCTGAAGCCACCTATGCCAAAACATGTGCAAATCAAAACAACTGAATTACTAAAGCTATTATCCAAACCTCAGTATTAACAAAGAGCGCAACTTTGAAACTTACCCCTCCAGGTTATTCCTCCAGAATTATTGTTGCATTTTCTCTTGTAAAGGCAAATCTCTGCCAGTATGGGTTGTGATGCAGCCAAGTAACAAACAATGGTAGCACAGAAAGAAAGAAAGAAAGAAAGAAAGAGAAGAAGATACAATGTGGACCTGCTAAAAAAAGGAGAGAAAAATCAAAAG
>JAPQRN010000007.1:10075962-10088487 GCA_037367275.1 Coranthus polyacanthus
AGAAAGAAAGAAAGAAAGAAAGAAAGAGAAGAAGATACAATGTGGACCTGCTAAAAAAAGGAGAGAAAAATCAAAAGACGGAGCCTATGCCGAAGGAAAAGCCTAAATAATCCATCTGTGATCCAGGAGGCACTATCAGATGGGGTGCATACAAATTACAAACCTACCTCTGCCGCAACCTGGGTCCAATATCCTCAGGGTCCTAAGGCAGCACTCAGAATATCTGCTCTCAGAAATCAGACTTGGCACACTCAAGGACTACAGAAAATAATGAACATGAATATAAAGTGTAGATACTGTTTTATTTTTTGAGTTTGAAAAACCAGTACATTTTTTTCTGATTATCTCTTTTAGCATTTTGTTTAGTGTTGTCAGAGATATGTTATTCAAACATACATTCAGACATCGATGCATTAATAAAGTTTGCTCACAAAGCAGTGCACTGTTAAGAAGTGTATTTGTATATTTTGTATTTGTATGCTTTAATATGCGATATGACACCCTTTGGAGTGCCGTTCACATCCTTACATGGTTGTCCAAATGAAGCATCATTATTTCAGCTGCCTGCAGTGTTTGGTAGAGAATCGCAAATTCTGCTTTTGCACTTTAGTAAACCTCCATGTGTTACGGTTTACAAAGCAGAAATGAATCCCACAGGGTCTACATTTACCTGCAGCAGAACCAGACTGCCTCTTGTAACAGTACAAGAATGCCAAGTAACTGCAGTGCTACTGGGATGTAAGTATTCCTGCACTATGTCAGTTAACAAAACCAATGGCAAAAACAATTTATTCATTTATTCACATTCATTGTTTTCATAGGACTTATGTTGAGGGCACTGTTATGTTATTTTCACTACAGTACCTGCCCATTCCTCTTCAGGTATATCGTGGGGGTGCTGGAACCCTAAGCATGTGTAGGTTATAGAGGCAAGACAACAACCAATTCATCACAGAGATAGCACTGCCAAACAGTTACACAAACAGAAATGTAAAATTTTCTCATCCAAATGGCTTGTATATCTGGGAAATCTGTGAGAAAACACTGCCCATTCTTATTGTCTCCTAACACTCCACTTCCTTGTATTTTTACTATTGTTACTTCTGTTCAAAAATAGTTTGTTATGATATTAATTACTTTTTTATTTCACTGATAGCGATGTCTACAGTGACTAATGAACGCAGACTATATGTGTAACAAACGGGCATTTGATCCACAACATTGCTCAGCAGCAGCTATGTTTTCACTTCAGAGTACTATATAGAGCAATGAGTTGGTCTGAATGGAAGGAAAATAAAGGTATACGGTGTAAATGTATGTTACACGCTGTGCTAAACAGCACAATTTCATTTGTGCCAAAATATTAAAGTGGAAAAAGCCTGTGGATTATAGCAAATGGAAAAGTTTCTCTCTGCTCAAGTAGGCTATATCATCTTCAGACTTAGACGTTTACCTCTAACTGACAGTAATTGCATGGATTTACAGTAATACTACTCCAAGATCTAAACAGTTTTGCACAGGTCCAACCGTACAGCAGAGAGTAGCATTCATGAATCCATTCATTTAGAGCTAAACTCTTAGCTGTTTGGCTTTAAGGTTTTCATAACTATATCTTTTGTCTGAAAAAAAAAATGATGGGGGCAGACTGTGATGCTCCAAAAGGGGGGTATCAGGGCATGTGACCCAAAACAATTTTCTTTTCAACTGCACTCTATCAACAGTGTTCTTATCTAGATCCTTCATCTAACTCTCCACTGTGGTTTTGAATTAACCTGAAGTCAATATCTTAGTCATCTATCATGCTGACAGGAGCAGACTTGTGAGTGTGACATTGGAAAGATAACATCTTAAGAGAAAATGTGGTCTTTTCTAGCAAGAATGTTGCTTAACTCCTCAGAATGACCAAGTAACTTGTGGAGTGAACCTGTGGGAAATACACAAAGACGTACAGTATACAATGTGACAGCCGTAAATGAGATTTCTTTTAATAATTATTATTATTTGAAGGATGCAGAATATATATTAAATGTTGGCAAAGGCTTTTTTTTCTAATGTGAAGTGAACTTTTTTCTTCTCTCTGCTAAATTGTGAAGTACGTAGTGATGCTCACCTTCATGAAGCTGTTCCATTGTCGCTGGTTTATACTCACTGTCACTATACGCTTAAAAATGTGTAGCGGGAGTACATGGGATAAATACTTTATCACTTATTCTATGTGATGTTTATCTAATTGCATTTACAATCCCATATTATTAATAAGCCTGATTTTTTTTTTTCATGTTCACAATCAGTAACAGATGTGCAGAAACAGTAAGATAATGGCATACATTTCCTGATGTTGGAAAAACAAAGAGGTTTGGGTGAGGTCTGAGAAACCTAATGACCCTTGATCCTTGCCTCTCCTTGCTGCATGGTCTTAGTTAATCTTTATTTCTTAAGCCATATGGTGAGCTGTCATACAGACTAATGGACAGCCCTGGGGTCCCCTTAAGTCCAAATATTATTTATTTATCTTGGACACCAATAAATCATTAAATGTTGACTATATGTGGACCGAGGAAACAAATTCCTGCAATAAAACGGTGTGTGAATCCCGCTCTTGCACACACACAACTGTGGTTTGCTTCTATCAGAAATGACCAGTGGTTACATTACCATAAATTTATATGGAAATATTTGAGCCTCTTTTCCTTTCTCTGCTTTGGTTAGGCTGACTGACACTTGAGCATCTACACAAGGAGCTAAAAAAAGGTATTTTATTGATGCGCCATTATACAAGAGTTGCATGGGGAATCTGTGAGAATGCAATCCAGGTGTCATTGCCCCTTGGTAATCTCTGTCGTCTTCAGGAATTCATTTTCTCAGTAGCTTCACCTGAAAATGACATTCTGACACCATTTACATGGAAATCACTTTGCCTCTTCATCTGTGATAGTGGCCTATGTGCAGACAGGACCTCTCAGAGGGCTGGACTATTATTGGACATAAACAGTAAGGAGCAGAAAGAAAAGAAAAGAGAAAAGAAAAGAAAAGAAAAGAAAAGAAGAGAAAAGAAAAGAAAAGAAAAGAAAAGAAAAGAAAAGAAAAGAAAAGAAAAGAAAAGAAAAGAAAAGAAAAACATATGGCGAAGATGGTATACTAAAACATGGGTTTTTCAGGGTTAAAGTCAAGGTCAGAGCCTTAGTTATTAAGGGATGAAGTGAGGATGGAAACACAGGGAAAGCATAATGGGAAAAAATCCTTTTGGTCCACTTTAACACATGTATCTTTCCTCTCCCACTCTTGCTCTTTCTCCCCTTTTACACATACAAAGGAGCTGAGATGTACAGATTTAACCTCCACCAAAACATCAGCGGAATACGGGCTGATACTGTACATATACAGTACATTTAAGGTTTTTGTAGGAAGTTGCTATGTGAAACACTTCAGTGAAAGAATGTCTATTAATCTGGCTGTGTAAACAACATTCACGCATTTCCTCTTATTAGAATATTTTTCCGTGAGCCTCGATAATGTCTATGACTTGAAAAGACTGATAAACATTTAATGTAAAGCATGAACAAACACAACCATATATATCAAGTCAGCTGACATTCTTGGGCCATAAATCATGTGTTTGGGATGACAACGAACATTCAAGTGATTTTCAGATGAAAGCCAAACGATAAAATTACCATGCGATAAAAATTGGGACTCTAGTTTAATTACTAACTTAATAAAATGCATGTTTCATGTCATCTACACACTTTGTTGTCTGAAACAATCTATGTTAATTTTGTGTTCAAAATAAGGAGGAATTAAAAACAAAAGTTTGACTGGATTAATACTGCCTCCACCTGGCATTATCAGAGCATTACTTGATAAACATGATTTTTAAAATAATTCTAAAACAGACAAGAGACATTCACCTAATGTGACCTGTAATATATTGTATAAATAGCAAAAATAATAGCAGAACAGACAACTGAAGGTAATTCCGTCCACCTTACCCTCTTGTATGTGTCGCCTGACACTGAAACACAAGGATTGCTTGACTTTGACCTCGACTTTTGAACAGATAAGACATTTTATTAAAGTCTCTTTGAACACATAGCCTACTTTTTTTTTTTTTACCAAGTCTTACATCTTGGTTGTCTTCACAGACAAACTACATGTGTTTCAAAGGTCCCATATCTTATCACTTAAAATTCTATCTATACCATGTATTTGTGTATATTAAAGACTTCTAACTCACTTTTATGAGTGCTTCTCTGTGTCCCTGCACAAACGGCTCATAATAAACAGGGAGGCGAATGTCACGGCCCACTTTTCATCGCCAAATGTTCTGATTGGTTAACCTCAGATCCTTTAGCAACCATCTCAACAGTTATCAACAGTTATCAGTTATTAATGTGCTGTACGCATCCAAAAAGTCCACAAACATAAGTCAAAATAAGTCTCCAAAAGTAAAATCCGTCTACAGGTCTATAACATTTCTCTCCCTTTGAGGCTGTGCAGTGGGTTTCATTCACTGAAGCAGAAATAATACACTTTTCATAGCTAGTTTTTGCAGACACAGTTAAAATTTGAATCTTCTACATGGCATTGTGGAGACACTGACTGTGACACTTGGGAACACTGACATGTAATGGAATTGTATACCCAAATGTCACATTTAACAGTATGTGCAAATTTACCAGAAGCCAAACTTAAAACTACTCCAGTAACTTTTATGTTGAAAATATTACATCCTGAGTTGGTCTGGGCTACACTGTTAAAATGTGAGCCTTCTAGCTCATGGCATTGTGGAGATATTACCTGTGACACTTGGGCACACTGAAATGTAATGAAACTGTATGCACAAGTGTCAAACTTAAATGTTTGTCCACCGGGAAGACATTTCCAAAATGAAAACTTCTCGAATCTTAGATTAAGCCAATTATATCTGCAGAGGGAGCAGTATGCAATTACATTTTTTGTTATGTTATTGAACGCTTCAACTATAGATATTATTAACTGTGGCTTCAAGAAGGTGAGGGTGCTTTCAGCTGCTGCAATGTATAGCCTATATTAAGTAGAAACATCCTTAAAGCAGTATGTATAAGCATTCGTCAATAAGAGGTTGCACTAATCGACGATGAGGATGGCATCAAGTCAAAAATGGGTAAACTCAATCTAGTTTGGGCATTTTAGTCCTTTCGTGTGTAAGCTTGGCGTAAATTCTAATATTTTTCAGAGTCCTTAAATGCACCATAGTCAGGCGTGCCCTGCGTCGTTGCTAGGCTGTTACGTGTAAAAACGTAGCGTCATGACGTACGGTGGGACGTTTTGGAGAAGATAAACAAAAAGGAAGGAAGCCTTCGGTCACACAATCGCGGCAAAATTGGTTCAAAAATTCAGCTCACAAGCGACAATTAGCGACTACATGAGCAATTGTGTTGCTTAGATATATAGTATTAGGCGTTCACAGTCATGGACGACTCTATAATATTTCGTATGAGTGCATTTTCCGAGCAAGGAGGGAGAAAATACATGGAGGATGTTGTCGAGATAAGAATTGAGTACGAGCCGACGACGTCGCCCGTCGAAGATGATCCAAAGTCGCAGAGACCTGGAGGACAGGAAAAAGCTGAGAATGAACCCATTAAACAGACAAATGATACACATGATCACGCCGTTGCTGCGGAGTCTGGTCCGGCTTCTGCAATGTGGGTAGAGACTCTTTCAAACGAGGACAGTGGCAACAACAGTGCACCGGTATTAGCAGACGCAAAAGTCTCAGAGCATGTTGTCGACACTCGGAAATCTGTGGCGTTTTTTGCTGTATTTGATGGCCACGGGGGGCGAGAAGCTGCACATTTTGCAAGAGAACATCTATGGGATTTGCTGAAAAGGCAGCGGGGGTTTTGGTCGAAAGATCACAGTGAAGTGTGTGCTGCACTTCGTAAGGGATTCATTGCTTGTCACCACGCGATGTGGAAACAACTACGTAAGTCATCAAACTAAAATCTAGTTGGTTTTTTTTTTTTTTTGCTTTCGTGCGTTGCTATCTGTTGTCACATTACTCGTCATATTCTTGGAAATGTAATAAAGTAAATGTAGTCATTTGAGGCGGATGTATGATGTTACACTGTTCCCTGCCTAAATCCACACACATTGACACAGTGCGGTGTCTTGGCTTGACTTATGAAAGCCAAAAAAAAAAAAGATAAGAATTAATGCTATAATCATTATACCTTTACATGTTGTAGCAGGATTCAGTCATGTGTTCTAGGTCTGTCTATCATTTTGTTTACCTTTGGACCGCAGGTGGAGTACAGGTACTGCATCAGTGGCTTTTACATCACTCATGTTACTGAAAACGTGTATTTTTTTTTGTCATTGGTACTTGAGCTGCAAAATGTACGAATCGTCTGATTAACTTTAACACATTCAGTCGGACGTTTTTTAATCATTTGTCTGTTTCCCTTCCAGCTGAGTGGCCAAAGACTCTTACTGGCTTGCCCAGCACGTCGGGCACCACAGCCAGTGTGATTGTGATCCGTGGGGTTCACATGTATGTGGCCCATGTAGGGGATTCAGCAGTAGTGGTTGGGGTGAAAGAAAATGACTCTGATATCACGCTCCAGGCACTTGAATTAACACAAGATCATAAACCTGAACTTCCTAAAGAGAAAGAAAGGATTGAACGACTAGGCGGCAGGTAATTTCTGTTCTTTTCAATGTCGAACGTTTTCACTTCTTTCTGCTAACTTGGTGCACATGTAGTTGGCAGTCACCGCCTTCGGCAGCTATAAAAGCAACTTGCCTTTACTGATCGAGAGCGCACACTTGAGAACAAAGCCTTGCTCCTATTTGGTCGTCACATCCTAAACTTCCCTGCGATGGACTGTGAAGGCCACATTTGTGTACTTGTCAAAACGGCGTGTTTAAATGTGGAAATGAAAATACAGGAATAATGCGATTGTTCGTGATGGGAAAATTATTGCAAAGTCCTCCACCTCTATGTTGAAATTTGCATTTGTGCTCGTAGTGTAATGAAGAAATCTGGAGTGAACCGGGTTGTGTGGAAGAGGCCCAGACTGACCCATAATGGCCCCGTGAGAAGAAGTACTGTCATTGACCAAATTCCCTTCCTGGCTGTGGCACGATCCCTAGGTAAACTGCTTCCCACTCTGTCACTGGAACTGATATGCACAACATTATGCTGTATATTGTTTTTACATATGTTTTTTGTCTGCTGAAAGGTGATCTCTGGAGCTACGACTTCTACAGTGGAGAGTTTGTGGTTTCCCCAGAGCCTGACACCACTGTGATGACTCTTGACCCCAAAAGGCATCGCTATATCATCCTTGGGAGTGATGGACTATGGAACATGATGCCACCTAAGAATGCTGTCAACATGTGCTACAGCCATGACAAAATGGTGGTGTGTATTTGCAGTAGTAGCATTGCATTGATCAGAGATTTGGTTTACAAGTATTTATTTTTGTTCTCTACATTTAAAAAAAAAAAAAATTATTTAGCTTCACAGTTACTTATTTTGTTTTTTCTCATTTGTTTCTTAGGGACCAAAGGGAATGTCTTGTGCCCGTCGGTTGGGATGCACAGCCCTTCTCTTTTGGAAAGAACGCATGCTTCGTGCAGACAACACAACAGTTATTGTCCTGGCCCTTCAGGACCGCGGAGGACCTCCTATCCCTATGCATCGAGATGAGATTGTTGTTGACATGGCTACAGGCATCGACCATGTTCCGTTCCCCGGAACACCTTACAACACGTGTCAGATCCCAAAGGTTAGTGCCGCCACTTTGCTGCATTATCCTTTTGATGTGTTCCATTAGGATGAACCATATAAACCATTTAGCACAATGACAGATATTTTCCAAATGCAGAGTTGGTCACTGTTTGAAAAAAAATATCTCAGGACAACTCTGGCAATGGAATAATATACTGAATATTTATGTTTGTTTGTTTTTTGCTATTCACTGTATTTGTCTGCTATATATTCCAATCTTTGTTTAATACCACCAGTAAAATTTGAAGATCATGTTCACAAATCTGAAGCTTCTTAGATACCAGTAGCTGTTGATGTAAGGTCACAGCAGCAATTTACGTCAGTGGACCACTGGTTCACCAAGTCCTTCTTTGTTTTCGGGGCCAACAGGCGGAGCATGAGGATGGCATGTTTTATGAAGAAGATGAGATATTTGGAGAAGAACATGAGGGATGGACATGCCTGGAGTGGTAGTGAGGTGAACGCTCAATTCTAAAAATGTGTCAAATGTCGGCAATATAATGCAAATGAATCAACTCAATTTCTACATTAGCCGAGTAGCCAGGCTCCTCTTGTTGAACCTGTTGGCAGAACATTTTCAATTTAATCACTGACCAAACTCCCTCACTGCTGAGTTGGTTGTCCTTACTCAAGTGTGTTGGGCTTTTTGGCTACGGTAAGGGAACTATTCAAAAATGTGAAAGTCTCCACTAGTTCTAAATCATTTTTAGGGATCGGTGATGTGGACAAAAAAAAACATATCTTGCTAAATTTTGACTGAATCGTGATATACAATAGAATCTCGGTGTGCTGTTTTTCCGAAGTAGGTAAAAATTTCAATTTTAAGCCTTTTAAGACTTCGAGATGTCACAAATTACTTCAAAATAAACGTCGAAGTACATGACAAATTATTACATAGCTTGTCATAAATAGCTTACACAACCTACAGTATCTGAAAGAAAGTGTTTTGAATAACAGTGTAATTAGGCTACAAGATTGTTTACACAATGTAAACAAAAAATGACAGGCCCCATTATTCTGAAAATATATTTTTGAATTGTATGAAAATCTACACCAAATATAAACATGTTATAAAATAATGAAAGAGAATACGCAAACTAGCCACTGTTTTAACTAACAGCTTAACAAACTGTAACTTATAGCAAATGAATTTAGATTTTCCTTAACAAAGTATTGTATACAACTGTCAAAGCAACAGTAACGTGTAAAGCCTCTTATCCTGCAAAGTGATTTTTGCAGTGGTAGTATCATCTAAGTCCTTTGTTCACCGATACGCTGCCCATCCCTAATGGGTATTTATTCTGGCATTTGTCACCTTTATCCTTCCTCTAACATTGTTTAAATTGCTAAACGCGAGAGGAGTTAATAGTTGCCAGTAGAGGGAGACATTGAATTGACTCAAATTCACTGATCCCCGACAGATCACAATACTATGCCGAGGCAACTACCCGGCCCTGCGTCATCTAACAGATGTAGTACAGCACCTCAGAAGTAGATGCATATCTACCGTAACCTCCTTGAGATGAAAACGAAGGCAGATTATTTTTGTTTTGCGTCCAGAATGCCTTTTAGTGGACTACTAATTGCTATTAGATTTAAGACCGAGAGACAGAGAGCTGAAGGTCTGTTCTTTCTTAAAAATTACTCAAAATTCAGCATTCTTTCAATTGACATACACTATATCTATATTTACCACCTGTCTTCATTCCACATTATCACATGTGCAATCAGCCCACCTAAAACTCAGCCTGAAACCATTTTAAAACATCTTAGTCCAATATTGTTTGAATCACTTGTTTGTTTCCATGATTTTAATATTTGTCTATTTGCAGTAGCTTTCATCTATGTGTAAATGTTCTATTATTATCTCAGTTGTTTTTTTACTAAAGAATTAAGAATTTGACTTCCTTACATATACATAACATTCAAGAAATTCTGTTAAAAAAAAAATGTATATTTCATTTCAGCAGAGCGACGCAGCGAACGCTCCTTCCTCTTTCAAACAAAGTCCTACCACTCTGGAGCAGGCAATAGGGCTGTATGAAGCTGCTTTCTGTGCCACGTCACAGCTCTTACCTGACTCTGTGAGGGCCATGCCGCCTTCCCCAGAAGATTCATTAAATGAAAAGCAAGCGTCAACAACTGAAATGGACTCGGCTACTTCTGCTCCTCCATTAAAAAGGTCCCGTCGTTCTCCACATATCGCCCCTGAACTTAAAGCTCCTCATCGTCGGGTTGGCCGTCCCCCTAACAAACGTTTACCCCAAAAGATGTCTCACAGCAAAGTACAAAGTGAACAGTCACATCAAAGTCAAGCTCAAAAGACAGAAAATAGCTCCTCTGAGGAATGCACTATGCTTCCACAGCACCACAAAGCTGCCTTATATGTGTGCTGAATCTTGGCTCACAGAAACGGTGTTTTTGAGACCAGAAGGTTTATCTGCATCATTTTGACTTTGCTTGTGTGCCAGGTATGCTGCAGACCTACTCATAAATGTATACTTTTATACAGTCTTTGTTTTGTGAATATGTGGCAAATTTAAGATTAAATGTGTTGCTGTTTTTATCCCCCCCCCCCCTTTTTTTTTTTTAAAAAAGTTAGTTCATTTTAATTATTTTACCACCTGACCTGTTTTAAAATTTCAGCATTTGCAGAAATTGAAATTGTAAGATTTGTTTAATTTACATGATCTATTTTCATACTTCGAAGTATAAAATGTATTCAAAAGATGTATTTTGAAGAGCATAGATCTCTAACATCTGAGCTATAAAATCAGGTCACCTGTTTAGAATTGTGACACATTGAATCTTCCAGTAAAGATTTTTATTAAATAACTATTTAAGATTGTTTTAAGGTGATGGATTCTGTAACATGGTCACTTTCTGTGACTGAGGTTAATACCTTGGATTAGATGTGCAAATATACCATTCAGAAACATTAACATTTTATAATAATTAGCATGTTTTTTGTTTTTACATATCATTGTTTCTGAGTTTGACATTCTGATGCTCACTTGCAACAAAAATCTGTGGTTGTGGTAATACAGCTCAAACTAGCTAAACAGAAAAATAATGGAAACACCCGACAAGCAGTTGACTCAGGTTATGGTCTTGCCATGGTTTACTGTACATGGTTTGTGTCTTTTCCAAAGGCCAAATGTGTACTGTCTCTCTATACAATAAGCTCTTCAATATGATTTAAATGCATGGGTCCTTTTAATGGTTGTCTGTACTCATTTTAGTCATATCCGTTTATTTTCTGGTCAGCTAATTTACTGTCAGTGCTATCTATAAGTGTATTTGTTTTAAGTGGTAGAAGCAGATGTACAGGTTGTTGGTTGTACTGAGTGTCTGCCTACAGCTTTGAAAATGTACGATCAGAACCTGTGCCTCTGCTTAATTGGTCTTGATATGGTTTTGCCCTTGATTTTCAGGTGTCAATTCATTTAATTGTATGTGTTTGCTAAGCTATACCAGAACTGAAATATGTCTTCCTCTTTGTTTATATATGTTGGGACCTTTGTGTGTACTTTGAAATCATAATTTGTGTTTTAATCCTCACTTAGCACACCTTATGGTATCAGTATCATACAAGTGCCCGATTCAGAATAGATGGTAAATTATAGCAAAATTATATATTAAAAAAAAAAAATATGGCAGCTCAGTAACTGTTGAAGCAGATTTTTTTTTTTTTTTGTCTTTTTGTCTTGGTTGCCTTAGTACAAATGAGTCAGTGGTGCTTTTCACATATTTTTGACCCAAACATGTAAAACACTCCCCAGATATGGCAATGTGTGAATCGCCGTGGCCCGGTTTTAATCACTGATCATGCACTTTCAGTTCAGCACCACAACGGTGCTCTACATTCACGGCTGTCATTTTACCACTGACAATGCTGCGTAATAACCCTGCTCCGTGTGGTTAATGTGTCCTTTGGTATTACAGAGCAGTTTGTTTATTTTGTACAGTACATCCGTATGCAATAGAAGTTTGTACAGCACGTTATTATGCAAGGTTTAATGGGTTTTTCTGGAGTTCGGCATGCTCAGATCTACTTTGTATGTTGTGAAGTGTCCAGAGGTAATGGATGTTAATGGACACATGGTATGTTTTTAACAATTCCAATACTTTTGGTCTGGCTTCCACTGCAGCCACTTTTCAGAGGTAACTGTTACATACTATGAAAGTTACTGGATATACAGTGTCTGTGTGTTGTAATAAAGTTCTCATTTTTCAGTTGGTGCTCTAATTTATGTTGTTTCCCTGTTCATTACTTCAATAACCAGCCCACTGTTTAAATCCGACACGATGACTTGCTTGATTGCAGGTCATATGACATAAGCATATTTTATGTATGAAACCATCTCACCGTTTGATTTATACCTCAGTATGTTTTTTCTTTAGCAGTGTAACTTGATGTTTTGCTGATTTTTGCACATTGTGTAGAGCTTTTGTGGACGTCTTGGATTTAGAGGTAATGTTGGTAATTACACTAAATTAAAAAGTAATGCAGGAGACCTGTTATCACCACTCAATTAAATGAATGGTTGCAAGACAAAAAAAAAATCCTATTCAGTGATATAGATGAAACGTTTGAGTAAACATAATATGATGAGTTGTGTTGCCAGCAACTCAATATTTCTTGTCATCCTAACTTGAAATTCCTCAGTGAGTTAATCAAATCAGCTTTCTCCAGCTTGTCTCAAGAGGGCATGTCATGGAAGAGTCAGTTTGCAGAAGTAAACTTC
>JAPQRN010000007.1:10104900-10122596 GCA_037367275.1 Coranthus polyacanthus
GTGTGTGTGTGTGTGTGTGCACGCTGTTTCTGACTGGAGTAACAACAGCTTGAGTCCCAAAGTGCCGTCACCCCTCTCTGTCTTACTGCATCTATCGGACATATCAAGGGTCTTTATGTCTCAATTTCTGGAAACGCTTGAACTGAAACGTGAACTCGCTTTTCTAATTTTGCGGGACATACAACACAACTCGCAGAAACGTAAAAAGTTTATTGCAGTTTGGACATAGATGGTTGTGACAGCATCGACCTGTCAGACCGGACGCCCCGATGAGAGATCCAGTTGACGCATCGGCTGCCATGGCTTATCATCCTTTCCAGGGTCCAGGACCTGCCGCCTTTCCCGCGCCAACATTTCTTACTGCCGCCCAGCCTTCTTTTATCCCCGCGCTCAACTTCCCAGATGCCTCCTCCTTGTCTGAGCCTCCATCAGAAAACGCTGCCTCTGACACTGGGCTGCATGCAGCTCTGTGTCGCGGTCATCAGCCGGTCTCCCTGCGCGCCTCCAAGTGCTTACAGCTGCCGGAAGGGCTGGACGACGACCCGAAAGTCACACTGGAATCCAAAAATTTATGGAATGAATTTCATAAAATGGGAACTGAGATGGTGATTACGAAATCTGGAAGGTTAGTAAACTAATATGGCCTGTTCCTGAAAGCATCATCTCGCATGCGGTGTGATTTCTAAACTTGTTGTATGCCATTTGATAACGGAAACAAAGTTACTACTGGGCAGCTGTAAAATAGTAATTTAAATGCATTTAAAAAAAAAAAAAGTTTATCAGATGTACTTAATACAGCCTAAATATTTAATCTAACCATATTAATTTAACAAAAACAAAAGATTCGAAGTTGTTAAACATAAATATTTAGTAAATGTATATTTAACCTTCATTTGACCAGGAAGGGCTCGTTGAGATTAAAAAATGTATTTTACAAGAGCGTCCTGGCCAAGACCAGCAGCACAGTCAAATAAAGATTTAGTATATATTTCATAGAGATTACTTCAGATAAGTATCTGCACTATTACTATTAATTTATTAGATTTTAGAACAAGTAAAACGTTGTGTGTAATTTGAAGCTCTTGAAAAAGAGATTTTTAATCACGAGTTTTTCCTGGTTAAATAAAGGTTAAATAAATAAACTTTTAATTAGGCCCTGCGATGAACTGGCGACATGTCGCCCAATGGGATCGGCTGGGATCGGCTCCAGCCCCCCCGCGACCCTCCAGAGGATTAAGCGGTTACAGATAATGACTGACTTTTTTAATTTTGTCTTTTTTAAATTTGTCCGTTTTTCTGGTTTAAATTTTTTCCACTCTATTTACTTTTTTTTTTTTTAATAAATAGACAATAAAAATATCAAAATTTTTTACAGCAACAATGACTTCTTAATAATCAGAGTATCATTAAACTTAATTTACTTATAAAATATTATTTCCAAAAAGCAACAAAAGGTAGATAAAGCAGGTGGATATTTAAAATTATTGAAATGACAGTGACTTTCCAATATGTAAAATGTATCTATATAAAATATGTTAACTACAACTTAGGCAACAGTCACTCTAAATGAAAAAACTCACCGACTGACAAACTATAACTAAGACCCTTGTTATCAAGGGTAATTTAAATTAACCACTGGCATTAACTGACCAAACGTCATAATTTGTGGTTTGTTTGTGGTTTAAAGGGGACATATTGTACCCCTTTAACAAGTTAATGTAAATCCCACCTTTCCCCAGAATGTGTATTTTAAATTTCAGCTCAAAACACCATACAGACCTTTCATTCTACCACGTCTCATAGATTTCATTTCTTTTCCAAATGGACTGTTTCAGCAAAGATAATGTAACTAAAGGGGGAAGATTTCAAAAACTGCACATGAACACATCATGGCCAAAGAACTGAAAGTCAAATGTATTGGCCTTGGGGTTTTAGAAGGGAGACCAAAGCCTCTTCTGTTTGAATGGAGTCCTATGGGAGAAGTGACTCAGTTCACTGAATAAATGACTGTTATGGAACCAACAGTTTTCACAAAAGCAATCAGATGACCTCTGTGATGATCTTTAACATCTTATCCATAGGCTAGCAAATTATGATGCAACCTGATATGCGCTAACATTAACAAAATGATCATTTTGTGAGACAAGTGACAGCTAGAGGTGTTGCGACATGTAAGACCCATAGCCTAACCATGGACTAAACGCCCATGCAATTTTATCTCTTTTCTTCTTTCTTATATTATGTCCAAATCTTATCGATGTCAAAACCAAAGGTAAAAATAACCAAACTCACCAAACATTTCACTAATCTCGCCCATCAGAGTAAGAAATCCACTCTGCTGAACCACAAGACTGTCCTAAGAGATTAAGAGAAGAGAAGAGAATCTCTCAAGAGAATGTTCAGTTACGTCAGAAACCTGATACCATTAGCTCACAGCTAGTTAGCTGCAGGTCAGCCATTATGTTTCCTTCAATGGTGAAATGACACTGGAATCTTTCATCTTTTAGAATACCTTTTTGACTTTCAGATCTATTTCGACCTCACTCAGACCGTCACCACAGTCTTCACCTTGAATGATGCCATCCTTCTACCTATCCTCAAGACCTTATGTCAACAAAGTCATGTTTTAGGTGGCTTGGTCTGCCGACTGTAATTGCATCCAGGTGACATCGCCTCTTCCTCTTTGTCTTACTCATCTCATCCGAGACCATGAGTACTATGTTTCGTGTTGGAATTCCACTGTACTTCAATTCACGTCGCGTCCCGTATGTGTTAACGAGCAGTGGTTATGTTTGTTAACCCCGTCTCTCCTTTCACAGGTGTCTGAGCAGGAAGCGTCACTTGTTCTGTGATGTGGTAAAGACTGCTGATTCTTTCCTTTTTCCACACGTTATTTGAAGAGAGCTGAAGTCTAATTGATCTGATTTACTCTGTGTTTTCCCCAGTGGATCGCTATATGCAGTGAGTGTTGGTTTTGATTTAATCCCCCCACAGTGAGTGGGATTTTTTTAAATTTTCATTTTGAGAGAGTCGCAAAACTTCTTACCTTGGTGGGGCAGTTCCACCTTGGCAGGCAACTGGAACTGAGTCACTTTCAGAGGTTGTTGGACATGACAGCAACAGCAGTGCTGGTGGTCCCGTTGGGTCTTCTCAGGGCTCAGGCACTGCAGAGGTGGTTGAATGCCTGCACTCTCCACCCAAAGCAACACAGCTGTGTGAAGCTCAGGGTGACGCAGTCATTAATCCGAGCACTGCACTCCTGGAAAGACACATGCCTACTGACTGTTGGGGTTCCCTTAGGGAACATTCCACCATGCAGGATTGTGGTGAGTACAGATGCCTCCCAGAAAGGCTGGGGGGCAGTCTGGGAAAGCAGGATGGTACGGGGTGTGTGGAACCCTCCCTCAAGCGGGGAACACATTGATGTGCTGGAGTTGAAGGCGATCCTCTTCTGGTGGAGCTGCTCCCCTACATCAAGAGCGGGCATGTCCTCATGAGGACAGACAATTCTTCAGCACCAATCACCAAGGAGGCACCAGGTCTCTGCGCTGTCACCAGGTGGCCAGAGAACCCCTGTTGTGAATCTCATCACAGCTGTGGGCCTGGCCGCTCCGCAGCCCCTCCCTCAAGTGTTGGACGGAGCTGTCTTACACACCATTCAAAGTGCTACAATCAGAAATGGAAGGTGTTCTCTAATTGATGTCACAATTAGTATTTGGACCCAACCATATGTTCTGTTCAAATGCTTTTGCACTTCCTTCAGTCACTCCTGGAGAGCATCAAGCACTGTTAAACTGTATGTAGTAGCTATATCCTTTCATAAGGCAGTAGGTGGAGTGTCAGTCGGGAGATACCCTGGTGTCTCAGTTTATTAAGGGTGCATACCATCTGAGGCCAGGCAGGCAATTGAGAGCCCCATCTTGGGACTTTCCATTTTTTATTTAGAGCACTGACTCTTCCACCTTATAAGACCCTCGACCAAACAGATCTTATGTCCCACTCTTTCAAGGTGGTGTTCCTTTTGGCTACATGTTCAGCCAAAAGAGTGAGCGAGTTGCACATCTTATCTGTCAGCGAACAGTGTTTGAGGTGGAAGGCTGATGACTCAAGCATGTCACCGTGGCCTAATCCTGCATTCTTCCCTAAGGTTGTGACTTCCAAAACAGTCAATCAAGTGACTGACATCAGTTCATTTCAGCCAGAGTCAGCTTCTGCTGATTACATAGATCTACAGACATTGTGTCCAGCAAGGGTGTTGAGGGTTTATGTGGCACGCACGTCACATTCACAATTGTTTGTCTGTTACGGTAGTAACAAGTTTGGCTCTCCTGTATCTAAGCAGCATCTGTCACCCTGGGTGGTTGACTCCATTTCTCACACCTATGCCAGGCAGAAACTGGCGTGCACGCACACTCCACTAGAAGTATGCCAACTTCCTGGGCTGCTTTTAGAGGGGTATCTCTTGCATCTGTTCATGTGTATCATGGTGTTCTCCATGTACTTTTTCTCGGTTTTATAGGGTCAGTGTTGCAGCGTAGGAACCACTGGGCTCTGCTGTGCTCTCAGCTGCCAGGCAAGGGTGTGACAGGATAGAGTCCTCTCTTCCTCCTGACCTTGATGGTATGAGTCATCCAAGGTGTGTTGATGGTCTGAGTGAGGTCAAAATAGAATAGAAGTTATGGATCTATGAGACGTTAAGCTACGTTCTCATCAACAGTGAAACTGGCAAAATTGCAATCTTAATTTTTAGATAATCTTTGACTAACTGCCCTAAACATTAATTTATGTTTGGCAATGTTGGAGAACTGATACTAATGGCTCAGAGTAATACACATGACCAAAGTTTGAGCTAATTGGCCACAGGTTAGAGAGGGATATTTGGATAGTTTAACGTTATTTTTCCCCATGAGTCCCCATTCCTGTTTTATACAGGAAAAAGAAAACCTTAATTTTCACAATATTTATTTATCTGTCATCCTTAAAATAGGCTTAAAGGTTAAGGGCATTGGGGGCCTTTGGGTTTAAGGCAGGCAAGCTCCAGTTTATAGCTTCTCGTTAACGGACATTTTCAATTCTCAAGCGATTAATCCTCCAGCAATGTAAATAAATAAATAATATTCCAGAAAGAAGAAGTTCCTGACATTCACACTTGTCACACTTTGTAGGAGGATGTTTCCACCTTTCAAAGTTCGGGTAAATGGGCTGCATGAAACAGCAAAGTACATCCTGCTGATGGACATTGTCGCTGTTGATGACTGCCGCTACAAGTTTCACAACTCCCGCTGGTTGGTGGCTGGTAAAGCTGACCCGGAGATGCCAAAGCGTATGTACATCCATCCAGACAGTCCATCCATAGGAGAGCAATGGATGTCTAAACCTGTTGCATTTCATAAACTCAAACTTACAAACAATATCTCGGATAAGCATGGATTTGTAAGTACTAACTACAAGAAATATCTGACTTGCTCTAATTTGCCTGTTGTTTTCATGTTATCAATATTAATTTCCAACTTTCTCCCTCTTTGGTTCCCAGACAATTTTGAATGCTATGCATAAATACCAACCCAGATTTCATATTGTGAGAGCCAACGACATTCTGAAACTTCCTTACAGCACCTTCCAGACGTATGTTTTCCCTGAGACTGAGTTTATTGCTGTTACTGCTTACCAGAATGAACAGGTAAATCAGTCATCACTCCATCTACTGCATGTACAGCAGACCTAATCCAATTTTGCAAGAGCATGGTTGTGTGGATTTTGTTTTTATTTTGAATAAAAAATATCCCCATATTTTTAGTCTCACCAAAGATAGTTATTTTATGGCAGTGAAACAATAAATAAAAAGAAATAGAGGCTTCCACGCATATTCTTACATTTAATATGCTGCATATTTAATTTTGTGAGGTAACAATTTACATATCATTTTAAAAATACAAGTAGCTCAAGAAAAAATTCAGCTGTCACGACATGAGTGCCTACTTTCTTGAGTGAATAACTTGCAGATTTTGTTTTTGTTCATCAGATAACCCAACTAAAAATTGACAACAATCCCTTTGCCAAAGGATTCAGAGACACAGGAAATGGACGACGAGAAAAGAGGTATTTGTCCTGTTATTAGAATACAAAACAATGCATTTAAGTTGAATTACACATGGGCCAATATCTCAGGTCTTGTCCACAGGACTAAACGGTCAACCATTTCTTCTCTGTTGATGACTGGGGACCAATGCAAAGCTGATCAGGACTGTGCAGAGTCCGATGACTCTTGTGAAAAACCCAATACCACTGATCATCTCTGTTCTCCTCTGGAAGTGGTGAGCAGCCATCCGATGTCCATCCGGACCAGTCAAGGTGGATTATGTCATGAAATATCCATTATGGCAATGTTAGGGTGATTAGAATAAGAATAGAATAAGATTAAATTTCCCATACAGTCACTGAACAGAGGCAGTGTATTCATACTGAGTTCAGTTGTCTTTCAACACTGTTATTCTGATCAGAAGCATAACCTGTACAAACATTGGGTTGTTGTTGTTGTTGTTGTTTTTAATGGGTTTTTAACACAATTCAGGATCTGACTTAATCTAAGAAATGGTATAACATAGTTTGCCTTACCATGTAAACTTTAAATCTTTGCTCAATTTATCTTTATACAGTATTTATCATCTCTGTCCCCACTGTTTAAGACAGAAATGTTTTCTAATTTACTGTAATACATATGCTGATAATGAATATTTCCCCACAGATGAGAACAATACTGGAAGTGATTCAGATGTTGACCTGAAAGATGAGGACATTCCTGATGCTGGCTGTTCTAAATCTGAACATGCTGCTAATTTGAGTCTGCAGAGGGAAGACATACAGGGTAACAAGTTCGCTGCTTGTAAAAGTGGCGCTAATCAGGACACAACAAATGACAAAACAATGTTTGGAACATCAGATGATAAGTACTCTGTGGTGACGGATTCTTCAAAAAAACACTTCAATAGAGCCAAAGATCGAGTTCTTCCTATGATGTCCCAAACACAGAGCTCATCGCCTCTCAGGCCTCAGCCCCTTCAGACCTTACCTTTTTCAAACACAGTCGACAGTCAACAGTTTCTTAGGTTTGGGTCACCTCTGTTGTTTCATCCTGGGCAATTGTCAGTAAAACCAGAGGCTTTATCCACCACAGCTATGGGACATCTTTTTTCCTCATTGCCTGGAGTAAATCACCTAGAACGCGGAGGTCTATCTTCTCAAAACATCACCTCTCCTTCTCCCTTCATGTTTCAACTGTCACAGCAAATGTTGCCATCTCAGGTACGCCACAGCAGTGGCATCATATTCTGTTTTTACAAATACTTACAACTAGCAAAAGATATCATGAGGCAATATTCAGGTCTGCTGACTACTTGAAGGGTCAGCTCCCCCAAAATATAAAAATGTTTTCTGGATAGACATAGCAATTATTAGTTTTACTTTCATGTGATCCTGACGAAATCTTATCTATTTTTTACTTTGTAGCTGATTATTTTTCAGGTGCTTCAATGTTGATTGTGATTTCATAATATAATATATAAATACAGTAGTATGTCTAAAATGTCTAAAACCTTGGCTAGATTCATGTCCCTGAGACCAACAAAAATTAAGAGAATTTTAGAATGAATTCTAGTGCATTTTTTTTTGCGCTTTGCACAGGTTTAAAAACAAAAAAAGCTAAACAAGTGTTGCAGAAATTAGCTACTGGTGCCGGTAGTACTTTTGGTGGATACTGCTCAGTGTAGAATATCCAGAGTAAACATTTTTAAGTCTTTGTGTTTTTAATCCATATATTGTGTGACAGTAGAAACAGGTGTTTCAATGTTTTAGTAATATTGGCGACCTGACCCTTTTTACTCCATGTATAGTTTCTTTTCCTGGTGTAAGACCTCAGTATATAAAAAATGATCTTTAACTGACAAAATTGTACATTAAAATAATGTAATAATGCAGGTGTAGTTTTCCCATGGGCCTAATGAACTGTTTTATTTTTTTATACAGGGAGGATTTGGGGGATTGTTTTCATATCCACAACGTTACATGGCAGCACCAGCTGCAATTGCTCCAGCTCTCCCCACCTCTTCTGCAACCTCAACTCTGGCCCGACACCACCGTTTCCACAGCTCGCGAACCTGGTTACGATTCAGCCCTTATTATAGCCCCACCTCTAGCACGTCGAGCCAAAACCTGTGTACAGGCAGGCTGCCCAACAGTTCCAAATCAGAGCTGTCCAAATCAGACAGCAGAGAGCCAAGTCCAATATCTGACAATCATAATTATAAATCACAATTATAATAATAAATCCAGGCCAACCAGAGGACTGCTGCAAGCACAACTAGTGTTAAATGTTCCATTAATGAACTGGAAAAGAGATATTGTCTGGTTTGAGGACTTGACAAAACATTTCCTCTAATAATAGACTCATAGATTCTTTAATGTTATGTACAAATGAAGTGGTGGATAGGATGGTCTTTGATGAAACAACGTTAAATTGACAACAAATAGTATATACAATCATCATTGGAAATTGTCAAGAAGTATATGTTGCTGCTACAGTATGAAGCTTCTTGTAATATCAATCAGGTAAACCTGGTAAATATTGATTTACAGGTGAACCAACTAGACATTTAGTTCAAACCTTTTTATTGTAACCTATAATATTTTGATTTTATGTGTAACATACCGTGAGCCTTCGGTCAAGTTTATCCGGCTTTAACTTCAGGCAAGACGTCTTTTGATTTGCAACACCTGTTATTTATAATACAAACGAATGACTTAATGGACTTAAAGGACCAACCATGTAAATATTCTGTACAAAACCTTTTTCACAACTATTGTAACACATGTCAAATCAAAGCCTTTTGTGTTTCACCTACCACACATATCAGATGACTGTTAACCTTGCCAGTAAGATTTAATGAAATTGTATGTATGTCACTTCTACAGAATTTCACATTCTGTTATTTAACAGTGCGGCACTGTGGATTATTTTAGTTTATTTTGAAAGTAATTTGGCGAATTCTCTGTTGGTTTATTCAGGTTTTTGATTTTGTGAATATACATGTTTGTGTGCGCGTGAATTTGTTTTTCACAGTTTAAATAAAAATAATGCTCGTGCTGATGTTAGTGCTGATGTTAAGTTGTAAGTTGTCAGTTTTCAGAATCGGGTCACATCCCCCAGTGTCTCTACTATTACCTCCCAAGTTGCAGTACTTTATATAATACTGTATGTCAAATTCATAATTTACGATGATGACTGATCTGTAGTTTACAATGTCAAAACTTTTTAACTTTTCCAGACATGCCTGAAAATGAGGAAATTACAGTCATTGCCTACTTAGTCTTTGTCTTGAAAAGCTGCTGGATGTTGCTCTCTTTCCTAAAAATGTGCCTATCTGGGCCTTTACAATACTGTCTGAGTAGTCTGTGTTACTGGTAAGTGACTGTTGTCATGATAATCCAAAATCAAAAAGCTTAGGGCAATGTGGGAGATACTGAAGCGTTTTATTACTTAATAGCATTAATAGTACATTATTTGTGTATATTATGATCTAGGCTTACACATAAACACAATGAATGTATTGCATGTCTTTTCATTCCACTCTACAGTCTGCACTTACATACAGCCTAACTCTAAAAGTTAATTGAACTCCATTATAATTTGTGTACTCCCAGTTGTGCTCTGGGCAGGTCTGAGTTGAGGTTTCTTTTTCTGGTCTGTCCTTGATTCACTCAAAATTGCGACACCCCAATATATTAATGCAATCTAGAAATTCCTGTTTTGAAACGTTTTTTGAAGATAAGTGTTATGATGCAACAGCCGCACTGGCAGCACACCTACACTTCAGTAGCCAAGTTCATTAACCCAACCTGCATTTTAAAATGCCGTCGTTCTTAAAAGAATAATAATGAAAGACAGATTTTAAGCCTGTTTGTGCTCTTTTTTTCAGTCAAAAGTCATTGTAATGCATTTTTGAACAGCCTCTGTGTATGCAATGTGCTATATAAATAAACTGTCTTTCCTTTTCTTGCCTACTGTTGGTTAGTTCTGATGGTGAAGGGGGAGAGCAGCCTTTGGTGTCATTTGGTGTTA
This sequence comes from Coranthus polyacanthus, assembly GCA_037367275.1. Lineage (NCBI taxonomy): Eukaryota > Metazoa > Chordata > Actinopteri > Kurtiformes > Apogonidae > Coranthus > Coranthus polyacanthus. The sequence continues at coordinate 10,115,015 of JAPQRN010000007.1, forward strand.
ATTTTACAGTTTAGTTGAAGGAACTTCAGAAGAAAAGTAAACCATACCGCTTGGAGACTGCCATCTAGTGGATCAGAATGGAGAAAAAAAAAAAACATTGAAAGATTTTAACACCTTGTTCATGCGTGCATGGATTTTATCACCCTCCACTTCCAATATGCTTGGACATAGAGAAAAAAAGCGAACTAATAAATAGTCTGACAGTGGCCTTCCATTCAAAATCAAAATGTTTTCTTCACTGCATTCAATAATGTCTGTCTTTGACAGTTTGACACTGTCAGGCCTTTTCTCACATTCAAATGGGGAGGAAAGATTTCTCTGGGGGAACCGGGGTTAATGCTGTTACTCAACATTATGAGCATGATTTGTGACCTGGAGTCAACTGTGATCTTTTATGCAACTTTTACAAGTGGAAATCTAAAGCCATCACTGCTCATATGGAAATAAACGTTTAGGAGAAATTATAGCGTTAGATGTCATTTTAAACGATTTTATGGGGATGGGGATTATTTATTATTACTGATTAAAGAAAATTATTAGAACATGTAGTTATAAAATACGGGTATTGGGGATTTTAGAGAGCTTTAAACGGGCAGGTTTCCAAATTGATTTGAGTCTCGACCTTAAACGCGATGCTTTCCATGCAACATACGTGCAGTTTGGGGCAGCGGTCCAGGCTTCTGCACTGCACGCCCTAAAGCACATGCTGTACCACCGCACCACACACACGAGCGAAGGACCCGCCTCTTCCGCGACCCGCCCCTGTGAAACCTTCACAGACACGGCCCACAAATCCAGCTGAAACCTCATTGGTTGTCTGCGAATCAGCCCTTCCTAGAAGTAGACGAAATAGATGAAAGATTCCTTTCGCGTATGGCCAGATCTTTACTGCCACAACAGTAAAGATAAATCCTCACAAGTAATCTGTGATGATGCCGTGGAAGCATTGGATTGACATTGTTTGATCGGACCGAAAGGCCTAATTGGGTACGGGGCCTTCGGTAATTTTGATTTTAATCAAGTCGGTCAAATCGTCCCATAAAAAGAAACAGCATTCAAGAGCAGGGTAAATAAGAAAAGTTGATCAAACCTCAAGTAAGCTTAGTTTGATGCAATACTATCAGCCTCAATTTTTTTTTGATGAATCTAAACGGAAGTAGTATCACTGTGTTCGTTATTTATGCTATTTGTTAGGGTCTTTCCCACATCGCGGGTTATTCAAGGTTTGTTTTATTTAAGAACTGTTTAAAAATAATAATGCATTAAAACGTCCATTGCGATTTTTTGACATCGTTGGTGGAAGAATCGTAATATGTTAATTATTAATGAACGTTTTGTATGGCTCCTGTAAATTCTTTTCTTTTATTCTTAGGCGTACCATCGCGGGTCTTTTCTACCTCCGGTGTTTCTATAGCGGAAGTTAAGGTCGGAGGTCAACGTCCAGGAGTAACCTGCCTGCGCATCATCACATCACCCCACTCTCTGCTGTTTAAGCGTCTGTTGGAGTTGTGTGACCTCATCATGATGTGATTTTTTTTTTTATCATCGCTGGAAACAGGGATGTCCGATAGACACATTTAATTGATCGGTCGTTGAGATCAGTTTTTCAGGATTGCGTGTCGGTTTATCTCCACTGGTGAGTTGCTAGCTTGCATGTTTATCTCAGATGCTGTGTCGTAAACTGCGTCCAGACGGCTTTAAGCACGCTGCAGTACGGCACCGGCGGCAGTGGAGTCAGCGGTGCTGTATTTGTGTCATTACAGTAGCATTATAATGGTATTAGCTCGGATAGCTAACACCTAGCTGTCACACTGCTATAATCTGCGACTCGGCTTAACTGAACTTGTGGTCGTTGCTGAATTTGACAGCTAGCTTTGTACCCGACAGGTACATTGACTCAGTTGGTTGACTATGCTAACAAGCAGTTCATCTGGCATGCGATTAATAATAAATTGAGACAGACGTTTCGGTCTGTCCTTGGTGTCATTTTGTCATGTTTCCTTGGCTCACGCTTTTATTGAGCCTTGGTGCAGTGCTCGGCTTGTTTTTCTGGTCGCGCAAGGTGTGCCTTTCCAGTGAGTCTACTCTTTCAACTCACACCAGAGCGAAACATTTAGTTGTAGCAACGCAAAGGAGCAGACAGGTTGGACAGAACTGTAACGTTACATGTATGTGGTTTCTGCAGGGACAGGTGGAAATCAGATAGCAGAAATAACTTGCTTGGGTGTAGGGTAGTTATTTCAATAAACTGCGTTGGAATCGCTTTATGCAACTATAGAGCTGTACAAGTACATAGAGGAATTTGCACCACTGCAATAACTAAATGTGCTTCTTTTTCACAGTTGTTTGGCTGGTTGTCTGGCAGCCTTTTCTTTGTTTTATATTATTGTTGATTCCAAAGTGTTTCACTTCTTCTAGGTTGTTTAAAGGAAATGTGAACTTTCTTATATTTTCATTCTCGAGAAAAATGTTTAACATGGTAATCGACTGCGTGCTTATTGTACACTTTTTGAAGTCTAACGTCAGGTTTAGCTTCTGGTTGCGTGGTTATTGATGGCAGCAGAACAGAAGTCAGTGTAGATAACATCCTGCCTAAAGTAGAAGATTTTTGTTATTTAAAATTTTGGTATCAGCTGTTTTATAATGTGCAATAATGTTGTTTTTTTTTTCATCACGGTGATACATTGTACGGATGCTCCCAGTGTTGGTTCAAGTGACGCAATATCTTTTGCATTATCAAGATAATTACGTTTTTTGTAACCCACTGTTGCAATATGGCAAACAGCATCGCCTTCCAACCAGTCTTGTGTCACTGTGGCTGGTATTTGGACTCTCTATCTTCTTTTTAACTATTAATGCCGTGGTTCTGTTCCTTTTCAGTATTTGCAGCCTGTTCGTGTCATCCAGTCATGGCACAGCAGGACAGTGCTGCCAAGAAGAATCCTGCAGTTGCGGCGTTGCATTCCCACTTCATTGTGGGATCTGTGTCGGAGGAGAACTCGGAGGATGAAACTCAAGTGAAGCCAGACATGCAGCTGGAAGAGAAGGAGACACGTTCCCTGTCACCGTCATCCGGTAGTTCAGACAGCACTTATGAAATGGGCTTTGACCACGTTGATGGCTCTATGCACAATCTACGGTAAGAATCTAAACCCGCTCTGTCCGTATCACCTCATTGCTTATTTATAAAAAAATCCAATTTGAATAACCTGGCTTTTTTTTATGAGTCACTTTGGCAACCCCAGGTCTTTCACTGGAACTCTACATTTCTTATTTTGTTGGTGGGTAGGCTTGCATACAAATGTCTTTCAAGAAAGCAGGTTGGTTCTAAATATGTTACAAGATCTTTGGAGTTTTTAACTTCTTTTGTCGCTGTTTTAGTTCGAGCTTCTTTATTTATTGATTGATTTATTCTTCATCATTCATCGTGAATTTGTTTTGTCTACCTTCATTCCGTTAGCCTTGAATTGTATGATTTTTGCTGTTTGTGAAACATGCAAATATTAGATGTTTTATTAGATTAAAACATAACAACAAACATAAATGCCTTCTTTATGGCTCTATGGGACTGGGCCTTTTGTCAGAATAATCTTGTAGAGCATTGTGTTTAGAGTAAGGCACTCCCCCTTAATGGGTGGCCCCTTTTACTGCACATGTGAAAAGTGTGCTTTCATTAGCCCTGTGCTGCTACAGAGGATCTCTGTATCCAGAATCTGTGGTGTGCACACTTCAGAATGTTGGTTTGGAAAAGTTTTACAAAAGTGTTCACATGCAGACCTTCCCAGTTCAGCATTTGAAAGGGAGGTATTCAACACCGATATGATTTTTGTCTTGGGTGTACAGCAGTCTTTAGTCGCTTTGCCAACCCCAGATCTTTCACTGGAACTCTAGATTTCTTATTTTACTGTCAGTTTGACCGTGGGGTGCTTAGAATTTTTGTTTGATTTATAAGTAAAATGGCATGTACATGTAGATAATTAGCTAAGCTATACAGTATATATTTCCCTTAATCAGTTTCCAATCTGCCTCATTGAAATAAAAAGGTGGATTTAAGTTTTTTGTCTACTGTGTTATATTTGCTTGGTGTTTTTATGAGATTATAGATTCATACCTGACTCATATTTCAGGTCTGTTTTCATACATTTAAATGGAATGAATTTAGGAATGAATGAATTTAAGAACCGTACAATATTTTGTTCACCCTTTGAATTATGTCCTAGATTTCCATACTTGCTTTGTCCCATTATGTTTTGTGAATCAGTTGCACGACATCAAAGAGGATGAGTTGACTTAACTTTACAGAAGTTTAACAGAAGTTTAAAAACTGGAAATACTTGATGGGGGTGTCTGCTTACTCCACCCCCATAATTGTCTCTCATAGGTCAGAAGCTCATCCCTCAGGTCCACAGCTGATTGAAAGTAGAGCCTCCGTTTAGTAGGAGCTGCTGGAGCTGATAACGCTGGCCCTGATGCAATAATGTAATATCAGACCATAAAAGCCAGCCAGCCAGCCAAGCAAGCTCAGTCACTGCCACACCTTCCAGCCAATGTGATATCCCTCCCACTGTAGTATCCACTCCCCCTTATGTTTCCCATTAGGGTGGAGAGAGCTAACATGTTTCAGTACCGGAAAGTGTCCTGGAAAGTGTCCTGTCATGTTGTGCATACTGTGTTCTGCTCTGTGTGTGTATATGTATATATATACGTATGTGTGTGTAGATATGTGTATATGTATATATATACGTATGTGTGTGTATATATGTGTGTGTATGTATATATATATATATATATATATATATATATCTCATGAAATGAATTTATCATTCTATCGTGTTGAGTTTCTGAAGTTTAAGATAAGAAACAGTAGCCAAAGCCTCTGCTCCTTAGACAGTAGTTGTCTTATCAACATAAGGTGATATGAGTGTCTTTTTATCTTGTGGGCTATATACTTGCACATAAACGTTGATGCTGTTATAAGACTTCATTCCCTCTCGGCAGTTGTTTCATATTTGTAAGATGTAAGTCTTTTTTTTTTCTTTCTGAAATTGAAAGTGTTACCAAGGGATGTATGCATTCTTTGTATTTCTTAAAACAGGCCAAGCATGTCAGGGCTACACCTGGTGAAACAGGGCAGAGATCGCAGACGTATTGATCTGCAAAGAGACTTCACTGTTGCTTCTCCAGCTGAATTTGTCACACGCTTTGGTGGCAACAAGGTCATTGAGAAGGTGATGATTTTTCATTACTTTTTGAATGAATGATGAAAGTACAACTGGTGGAATAAATCATGACATATTCCAAAAAGGACCTAAAAATGTGTCAAACTGTTTAAAAACAGAAAACAGCTAAGCAAATTGTTTTGGTCTGTGTTGCATTCCACGGCACTGGAATGTCATGCCGTAATGTCTGCAATATCTTGGAGTTGTCTGTTGATCATGTGGCTGTAGTCCAGTGAAATAACCTTTCATATATCACAATTAACGGAAAACTCATGAGAATTTCACCATCACTTGTACACACTTGTCCTTTATTGGCTTCTAATACATGAACAATGATTAGAAGTTAGCTGTAATTACTTCATGTCTGTAAACGTCACACTTTGTGATATGATTAGACAATTCTTGAGAAATGAAATATTACTTTCTTATTTGATTATGATGAAATGAATGACAGGAACTCTACCATTTTGCTTCACCAGGTGCTCATTGCTAACAATGGCATTGCAGCAGTGAAATGCATGCGTTCAATCCGCCGCTGGGCCTACGAGATGTTTCGCAATGAAAGGGCAATCCGCTTTGTTGTGATGGTGACCCCAGAGGACCTGAAGGCCAATGCGGGTGAGCTTTAGCATGTTTTCCTTAAATATGAACACCTTTCAATAAGTGCACCAACTGTGGTGCCAGTGACATAGAAATTTTGTACATTAAAGCATTGATTTCCTCTTAACATTAGCTTTTGAAGCACTCGATGCAGCCATTTGTAAGCGTTGCTATTGTTAAACATCTAAGAATGATGGATTAAAACCAGTTAACTTTCCTGTTAGAAATCTAGCTGCAGGCTTGGTCTTGTGGACCAGGAATTACATTCAGAAGTCTTACTAGTTTATTGTCATTTAATTATTAATGTTGGTCCTTTGGCTTTTGTTGTCTTTCACAGAGTATATCAAAATGGCAGATCATTATGTGCCTGTGCCAGGAGGGACTAACAACAACAACTACGCCAACGTCGAGCTCATTCTAGACATTGCTAAGCGCATACCTGTTCAGGTATTGCCTCATACATTTTTATGTAAAGCTTTGCTACAGCAAGTAAAAATGTCAGATTGATTGAAGTAAAAAGGGTTTCTCTGTTGTTCCTTGCAGGCTGTATGGGCTGGTTGGGGTCATGCCTCAGAGAACCCCAAACTCCCAGAGCTGCTTCATAAGAATGGCATTGCTTTCATGGGTAAGAAAAGCATTTTTTTATGTGGCACTCTGGTTAATCTTTTAACATACTTACATATTACCAGTATTACCCAAAAGACTAACTCTTCTTAAATTATTTGCTTCTTTCTCAGGTCCTCCAAGCCAGGCTATGTGGGCTCTAGGAGACAAGATTGCATCCTCTATTGTAGCTCAGACAGCTGGCATTCCCACTCTGCCCTGGAGTGGAGCAGGTGGGTCACTGTTTTATGTGAGGTTTTTGGTTTTAACATCCCAAGGCTGAAAATGTTAAACATTTGTCTTTTGTCAGGCCTGACAGTAGAATGGACAGAGAACAACCAAAAGAAGAAGGTCATCAATGTTCCTCATGATGTGTACGAACTTGGCTGCATTCAGGATGTAGAGGATGGTTTGAAAGTAAGATTGTCTTCTAATGCATAGTTGGCAATGACTAGTGGATGTCTCGTGTTCTTTATTATAAACCATGTGTAAATGCAAGCTCACAAGCACTATGTGTCCATTGCCAGGCTGCCGAAAAGGTCGGCTACCCAGTAATGGTGAAGGCCTCAGAGGGAGGTGGAGGAAAAGGCATCCGTAAGGTCAACTCTGCTGATGATTTCCCTAACCTCTTTAGACAGGTGAGCTCTGAATGAATGCAAAACAGAATTCAAATTGTCATGAAAGACTTCCCGATTAGAGGGAAAACTTACTCATGTTTTCTTTTTCTCTAGGTCCAAGCAGAGGTTCCAGGGTCACCCATTTTCGTCATGCAGCTAGCCAAGCATGCCCGTCACTTGGAGGTCCAGATCTTGGCTGATCAATATGGAAACGCCATTTCCTTATTTGGTAGAGACTGTTCTGTGCAGCGACGGCACCAAAAAATTATAGAAGAGGCTCCAGCTACTATTGCCACTTCAGATGTATTTGAAGATATGGAAAGGGTAAAAAAAACTATCTAGGTTAAAGTTCATACTTTTCTTAGCCATGGAAGCAGTATCATTCTTTTGAAGCATCTTTAGGAATTTGAGTTCTTTATCATCGCTTGTGCCTCTATATAGCTGATAACTTTGAATCTGAGGCCCTTTTCACACTAGTAGGCCATGACATACCTTTTCCATTTGAATGGAGAAAAATGAATGAACATTCAGTATTGATATATA
>JAPQRN010000007.1:10122728-10139342 GCA_037367275.1 Coranthus polyacanthus
TTTCACACTAGTAGGCCATGACATACCTTTTCCATTTGAATGGAGAAAAATGAATGAACATTCAGTATTGATATATATACAGTATACCAAGGTTTGGGTGTTTGGTCCAGACTGTGGTCGGGGGAAAGTTTCACACTTACAGTTTTGTTGCAGATCAAACTCATAAGTACAAAAGTCTTGACCGAGCAAGTTAGGTGTGATAATGTCCTAAGATTGTTTAACATTTAATTTTACTGAACCATCTCTCCTCAGTGTGCAGTCAAGCTGGCTAAGATGGTGGGATACGTCAGTGCAGGTACAGTTGAGTACCTCTACAGCCAGGACAGCAGCTTTTACTTCTTGGAGCTCAACCCTCGTCTGCAGGTGGAACACCCCTGTACTGAGATGGTCGCTGATGTCAATCTGCCTGCCGCACAACTGCAGGTCAGTGTCACTAACACATAAGCCTTCACTGCCAGACAAAAAAAACCCATACCATATGTTCCATCATTTACCACACTGCGTGGTTGCATCTCTGGATGTTCAGTAACAAAGTTAGCACACTTCACTGCTCTTAATACAAACCACTTGACAGGCCCCCTGTCTCCATGGCAACTGACAAAAGACAGAGATGATATGCAGACACATTGTAGAAGATCTAGGGGTTATAGCAGAAATTGGTCATGTGGTCTGTTCTGCAGTATTTAGGATTGTGTGCATGTGTATGTGTATATAGGTCAGTATCAGCCAAGCTGAAGGACATTGTTATTGCTGGAATTCTGTACAGGCAAGCTCATTAGGTGTGGATGTCCCCACTCAGAGGACATCACACACCCATTATCTTCTCCCAGGCAACAGTAACTCTCATTATCTGTCAGAAATACATTGTCAGTTGTTGATAACACTGAAATTATGATGTTGACAACAGGCATCACATGTGGTTCATTTTAAACAGATGCATTTATAACTGGAGTTGTTATAGTTAATGAAAACTAAGACTAAAACTAGTTATGCTAAAATTATTTCGTCAACTGAAATAAAAATAAAGACACTTCAAAAACAGGGGAACTAAATAAATAAATGAACAATATAACACAAACTGAAATGAAATAGAAATGCAGCTAATATCAGCTTGCTTTTCGATGTCTTAATGGTTCAAGAGGTACAAGAATAAAATATAATAACAATATGGGACCTTTTTAATAAACAATAGTTTTATAAATCACTCTTGATGTCATTCCCCCCACCCTTTTTAACTTACTAGTCAATTCTAAAAAAAAAATGGGGCTATGAGCCTTTTCCAAAACTATGTTTTGTGTCATCTCAAGGGCATGCAATTATGTTCATGTGCGTATTCCACTCTCTTCTATCAGATTGCTATGGGTATTCCTCTTCACCGGATCAAAGATATCAGGATGCTTTACGGGGTCCAGCCCTGGGGAGACTCTCCTATTGACTTCGAGGGTCTGTCTACAGCTCCATCACCACGAGGCCATGTCATTGCAGCACGTATCACCAGTGAAAATCCTGATGAGGTAACATTTACTGTGTTCTGCTATTCAGAATAACATATGGTTGTTTGTTTGAGGTTTAGTTGATCTTTGTTTTTATACATTTTTCTTTTTCATAGATTTTTATTTGGCAATTTCAGTGTACCATACATAAAGGATTCTAGATAATTTCTTCATTATCTTGACTTACAATGTTATTGGTCAGTGTTAAGTGTAAGAAGTTGAAATATGATGTGTATATCTGATTGCAGGGCTTCAAGCCGAGCTCTGGAACGGTGCAGGAGCTGAATTTCCGCAGTAATAAAAATGTGTGGGGCTACTTCAGTGTTGCAGCAGCTGGAGGGCTACATGAGTTTGCTGACTCCCAGTTTGGACACTGTTTCTCTTGGGGAGAGAATCGTGAAGAGGCCATATCGTCAGTGCACATTGCATTTTAAAAATATTGCTTTATTACATTAACTGAATCAAAACAAATGTATTAATATTAATATACACTTTGAATGTTTACATTTATTATGCAGCAATATGGTGGTGGCTCTGAAAGAACTGTCTATCAGAGGAGACTTCAGGACCACAGTGGAATACCTCATCAAGCTACTGGAGACTGAAAGCTTTCAGCACAACAGCATTGACACAGGCTGGCTGGACAGGCTTATCTCAGAGAAGATGCAGGTGTGCAGATATACTGTTATAGCTTGGGCCACTGTATTTCTGAAAAACATCATGATGAAGACATGTCTTGGCATAATGCATAATTCTAAAACTACACTAGATTTAGGTGTTGGTTGATAAGGTTCATCAACATGCACTTTAAATTTAACAGGAAAGTCTGCTTTTCTGGCTGAAAAGTAACATTTTTTTTGCACTTAGGCCGAACGTCCTGATACCATGCTGGGAATTGTGAGCGGTGCTCTTCATGTGGCAGATGTCAATCTAAGGAATAGTGTGTCTAACTTTCTACATTCTCTGGAGAGGTAAAACAAAACAAAACATAGCATAGTCATTTATTTTAGTTGAAGTGGAAAGCAAACAGGAAAATGTTTAAATAGAATATCTAAGATGGTCTCTAATCTGCGCCCAGGGGCCAGGTGCTGCCAGCACACACTCTGCTCAACACTGTGGACGTGGAGTTGATCTATGAAGGTACTAAGTACGTCCTAACAGTGACACGCCAGTCTCCAAACTCCTATGTGGTCATCATGAACAACTCCTCAGCTGAGGTGGATGTCCATCGACTCAGTGATGGAGGCCTTTTGCTGTCTTATGATGGCAGTAGCTATACTACCTACATGAAGGAAGAGGTGGATAGGTAAGAAAAGCAAAGCCTGCAAATGAAATCAATGTTACATAAAAGAGCCACGCTTGCGCCATAGAATAATGATTAGATTGAAAGTAATAAAAACAAATTACAAAGTCGATACATTTTGCTTGTCCGTACTTTATATACACTAAATATTTTTTTCTCCATAGGTATCGCATCACAATTGGGAATAAGACTTGTGTTTTTGAAAAGGAGAATGATCCCTCGCTGCTGCGTTCTCCTTCAGCAGGAAAACTCATCCAGTACACAGTGGAAGATGGTGGACATGTGTTTGCTGGCCAGTGCTATGCTGAAATAGAGGTATAGTGTTCTTAGTTGCGTGTGTGTGTGTATGTTTTGCCCAAACTAACTGATAATATGTAATCTTTACACTTTGCACCGAATTCCAGGTAATGAAGATGGTAATGACCCTCACAGCTGCAGAGTCTGGTTGTATTCACTATGTGAAGAGGGCTGGAGCAGCACTGGAGCCTGGTTGTGTCATTGCCAAACTGCAACTGGATGACCCAAGTAGAGTTCAGCAGGTATAGTATACTGTATGTAACTAATACAAGGGTTGTGTTATATGCCAACCAAGGGCTTCCATATTGCCTACACCAAAGTCAACCGTGATATGCCATATATTTTTGTTTAGTTAACAATATGAGTTGTGTCATCCGGGGCATTCATTATTGCATGGCTGTATGCCCACTATTTAAGGACTACTTTGTTGAGAGCACCAAAACAATGGCAATAAATAAACAAATAAATACGGATGAACAATTAATTGAAATACTATGAAAATTGTAATATGACCAAGTGCAATATCCACATTGCAGGTGCTTAAATGAAAGCTCTGTGTATGCTCTGTGTTTGCCATATGTACGGGAACATGGTTGTTGGGTACAGACCCCACTTCAGTGACAATGAAATGCAAAATGATGATTGCAAGTGATTTTATTTATTTGCATACTGTACAGCCCTAATAATAAATATGTGCGTGTTCATCTTGTAGGCAGAGCTGCACACAGGGGCCCTACCTTCCATTCAGGCAGTAGCTTTGAGAGGAGAGAAGCTACACCGAGTCTTCCACAACACACTGGATCACCTTGTTCACATTATGAATGGCTATTGTCTCCCCGAGCCTTTCTTCAGTGCCAAGGTAAGAATGTATATACATGGGAGAAAACATCAATGTCAGCTCTTAAGCAGCTCCTAATACGCTTCTTTTTTTGTGCCATTCTAGTTGAAAGAGTGGGTGGAACGGCTGATGAAAACCATGCGTGATCCATCTTTGCCATTGCTGGAGCTACAAGACATCATGACTAGTGTTTCAGGTCGCATCCCACCTGCTGTGGAGAAAGCTATCAAGAAGGAGATGGCTCAGTATGCCAGCAACATCACTTCTGTGCTCTGCCAGTTTCCCAGCCAGCAGGTGCTCTGCCAACAAATTCAGTTCAATTCAATTTTATTTATATGACCCAATATCACATTATCAAGTTTTGCCTCAAAGGGCTTTATAGTCCGTACAAGGTACAACTGCACTAACTATGCTAACTACACCAATATAAAAGTTCTTAAACATATTTTGAAATGCTATTTAAAAGTAAATAGTTTTTTCCCCCATGTGATTACTTTTTCTCTGTAACTTTGTTATTTCTCAACTGTAGTCTCCTGTTGCAATGCAGCAGGATAAAAAAACGACTGTGGGTATCTTGATTTCCATGCAGTGTCTTGTGCAATCAGATTATTTCAAAACTATACTTAATATCCAAGAGATTTCATGTCTCTCTAGGTAAAGGGGTAAGCAGAAATAAAGCTGAGTGACAGTTTGTTTTCTTATTGTTTATTGTGCCATTCTACGTCAGCTCCTTAAACCATTTTTGATATAGAACAGGAATAAATTAACCTCAACACTGTCAGTGTCTCTGGGATTAGATGGAGTCTCCACTCCTGTGGGATTTAAATGCTTATATTGTGAACTATTTATCTCTGTTGATTCCAGATTGCAAATATCCTCGACAGCCATGCTGCTACTCTTAATAAGAAGTCAGAGAGGGAGGTCTTCTTCATGAACACCCAAAGCATTGTCCAGCTGGTACAGAAGTGAGTGTCATGCTCTATATCTCAAAATATAGGCAAGATTTACAAATTGATCACTCATAGTACATCCTATGAACATCTTAGATTTGCAAAAATGGCCCTGCTCGCTAGACTCATACTTCAATTTACTACTAGAATAGTTGCATTTTCATTTGTGTCAGACCAAGCTGTTTTGTGCCTAACAGGTATCGCAGCGGCATCCGAGGTCACATGAAGGCGGTGGTGATGGATTTGCTCAGACAATATCTGAAAGTAGAGATCCAGTTCCAGAACGGTGAGTAATAGGAGCTCCATGGTTTGTGACTGGTTTTATGGCTTCATTTTGGTGACATGTTACCACATCTGCGATTAATATGGTTTTAGTTCTACTGTCCTACAAGTTGCCACAAGTTACAAATAATTGCCATTAATATGTTTCTCCACATGGGGGAGCTCTTTCTCAACAAACGTCTCACATTTTGTGTGTGGAGTTACCCTGTACAGTATTTACTAAAGCTCTTGTGTGTTTGTTCAACAGGACATTATGACAAGTGTGTGTTTGCACTGCGCGAGGAAAACAAAGGCGACATGGCTAATGTGCTGAACTATATCTTCTCTCATGCACAAGTCACCAAGAAGAACCTGCTGGTTACTATGCTAATAGTAAGTGTCCCTTCATACTGAGACAGAATCATTAAAAATCCATTAGGACAGATGTTTCGTGTGAGATGTTGACTCATTTGTCATATCTGCATTATATTTCAGTCCAGTGTTTTGTATATCCTCATGATGTTACTGTAATTACTGTTCTCGTCTCCTGTTTGTAGGACCAGCTTTGTGGTCGTGATCCCACTCTAACAGATGAACTGATGGCCATCTTGACTGAACTGACCCAGCTCAGCAAGACAACCAATGCCAAGGTGGCACTGCGTGCTCGGCAGGTGAGATGTTTATTCTGTTAGCATTCAAAGGTGCCAGGACAGAGTGAAACTAACAGCACTGCACATATATGGTACAGGTTTACTGTGTAATTACTGTGACAAAGTGGGGAAAAGTCAACATTTGTTATAATTGTGACTTATAAATCCATCAGGTTTTCTCGTGTGTAAATGTGAGTCAAAAATCTGGCAATAGATCCATGAAGCGATTGCTTTACAAATTTCCGTAAGAATTAAACTGTGTTTAAATTAATGGCAACAAGAAGAACATTTTCTCAGTAACAAGTAGCATATAAATTAAGAATATATGATGTTGAAAACCAAACTAGAAAAAATGTAATTCCAAAAAACACAATATCAAAATGTCATTTGAGGGACTATTATATTGAATTTCTATAGAAAATCAGGAGTGGTCTAATAATTATTTCTAAAGTTGTATGTGTCTTAACGACTAGGCCATGTACATTTCAACATGAGATATTTGTTGTATCATTATCCACAAAAAAAGGTGAGAACTTCACCACCAGGTGTCACTATCCACAATCCATAATAGTACAGAAGAGATACTGGCCTGAAACATAAAGCAATAAACACTTACTTCCACATAATTATTAACAGAATAAATAAAAACAGTTAGAGTAAAGGACTTTGCACATGCATTCTCTTTCCCAGGTATTGATAGCTTCCCACCTTCCCTCATATGAGCTCCGACACAACCAGGTGGAGTCCATCTTCCTCTCTGCCATTGATATGTATGGACATCAGTTTTGCATCGAGAACCTTCAGGTAGGAATTGAAAGACAGGACAAGCCAATGCTAGCTTTATCCACTGTTCTGGAGTGACCCTTGAGTAACCCTTATATTTTCAGAAACTGATCCTGTCAGAGACATCCATCTTTGATGTTCTACCCAACTTCTTCTACCACAGTAATCAGGTCGTCAGGATGGCTGCACTCGAGGTAAGACAAATAAGTCATTTGCTCAGTTTTAATGAACATTACAATGCAGAAAGTTCACGTCTAACTAATATCTTTGATGGCCTTTCTTCCTTGAAATTATAGGTGTATGTTCGCAGGGCATACATTGCCTATGAGCTCAACAGTGTTCAGCATCGTCAGCTGAAGGACAACACATGTATAGTAGAATTCCAGTTCATGCTTCCCACCTCGCACCCCAACAGGTATCACACACACACTATCTCCTGTTACACTCATGTGCTGTGCATTACCTTTCCTGCTTCTACCCCTTTTGGAACTGCGGATAAGAATAAAAATGTATAACAGGGATTGCATTTTGAATTTGTCATTGATAGGAATGATGCTGGCAAGTTGGCAACCCCAGAATATGTTTGGTTATAGCTTTATGCTGATTTAAGCCGTTATTTCCTGCCCATTGCCTTCTTCCTTACAATTATTACCTTAATGGACCCTTATATTTTTTTGTAGTATAAGCAGACATGTGTGGTAACACAACGCAAATGTCTATAACAGCTGAAAATGGTTTAACTATAGACTACATGTTAACAATGTTCATGTTAAAATTCCTGCAGCAGTAAAGCCGTGGTGCTGAAAGTCTTCAATCTCAGATTATCCTTGGTTTATTTAAACCTTCCCAGCTATTTGTCATTCCTCGTTGTTTTCCCCAGTGCAAATGCTCCTCATGTGCAAAAGAAGGTATTTTGCGAGACTGAAAATACTTTACAGGTTTGTCAGAATTGTCTTCATGCCATATCAAAGCCCACAGGCCTCAAAATCTCATGAAAGTTGCTTCACATTATAAGTCTTTGCAGGGGCACATAAAACGTCAGAGTCAAAGAGACACAAAAGACAAACTCTGGATTTATCCTGTACATGCTCAGCATTTGAAAAAGCTTGTAGCAAGACCCAGTTTTGTGGCAATTTTGTTGCTCATGCTTTTGTTGCAGAACTTGTGTTCTGCATCCTACCTTTGTGATCGTGATCAGTCTGTCTGTTTGTGTGCCTGTTGCTTTGCAGTATTTTTTTGCTATATTGGGTTCAGAATGGTTTTGAAGTGAGTCATAGAAAACCTTTGAGTGCTACTATACTCACACTGTTGCATGTTAATGATTTAACTTATCTGAATTAACCTTCATGTTTGGCTCATTACTGTGAACTAAACACAGCATGAGAGTGTCAAGTGATCCTCTTTCCTTCTTTAGACTATACCTCAGTACAAAGAGGCCTTAGGATCTCATGATGCATGTTGTAAAGGGAGCAGTCGGCAAGCAAAATGTGTGTTTGTCATTTTATGATTGATATTTTCACAGCTATCCTTCAGTTACAAATTAATTTCACAGATATGAATATAACATATCTGTCCATATCAACCATTGTAGTTTTAAATTTCCCAGTTTTAACATTTTAAATAATTACACACACACACACGCATACATTTGTATACATACACATTACGCACACATTTCTGCACCTTGACTGTCTTTCTCTCCTGATGCCTGCCACTAACCACCTAGTAATCAATGTTGTTTGATTGCAGAGGGAACATCCCCACTCTAAACAGGTATTGTAAACGTTCTTTTTATTGCATAGATTACTAGTGACTGTAGACTAGCTAGCTGCACGGTCAATAATCCATGTTAAATTCAATTAATCTGGTGAACAAGCCAACAAGTTTGTTAATGCAATTATATGATGCTTCCAACAATTCTAAAATGAAACTGAATTGGTGACTGTAATCTGGTTAATAAGCTTAATGTTTCTTAATTTTGCTGACGAGGCATGGCCCTTGCCATTGAGCCAATGTGTCAGACAATTTGAGTGTGCGTTTGTGTCTTTGTGAAAGAGCACCACATCCTTAATTGTTGTGTGAATGCGTTTCGACATTGTGGATATTTGGAATAATGTGGATGTAATGTGGTATAAAGTAATTAAAATGACATTTGAGGAAATGCCTTCTGAACTGAAACATGTGACTGTCCTACTAGGAAAATATCTACTCCGGTCCTGGACAATGTAAAAGCCATGGAGATTAATTTAGAGGAAACTAAAACACAGGACCCTAAAGCACAGGATAGTAAATCTAAGGATGATAATGCTGAGAAGAATGATGCCCCAAATTCGGAATCTGTGGACAGGTTTGAGACACAAAACGTCTTGAGTACCTTTTTCGGTGTAATTTATGGGACAGCATAGGACTAACACGCAACAAAATAGTTACTTAAATCTGCTGGGGAGCTGGTATCTGTCTTTTTGGTTGTATGTTTTCCTTGTAGTACTTGTCCAAGGAGGATTTTCTTTGTTCAAATATGACTAACACACTGTCACAAATCCATTACATACAGCTCGTTTTCATTGTGGTCACTTCTAATGGTGGAAATCTGAACCTCATTCAGTTTGACAGTCAAGGAGACGGCAATAATTAACCTACAAGTGCTTCATGCACGTTAGCAGATGAAATGATCAGAGCCATATTATTACCAAAAGCTGTGGAATCAAAACTGTTTTGAGGTTCTTAAAGGTGCATCGGGGTCATCTCTCAGTCATTCTACTTGTGTTGCAGAATGTCATTGTAATTGCTATCCGTTGACACTCTAGGATGTCATTTTCATCCAACTTAAACCACTATGGCATGGTGCACGTAGCCAGCGTGAGTGACGTTCTGCTCGACACTTCTTTTACTCCACCGTGTCAGCGAATGGGAGCCATGGTCTCCTTCCGGTCCTTTCAGGAGTTCACCAGGTAACTTTCTGAATTTAAATAACTTGAAAGTTTTATGTGACATTTTATGGATTTGTACTGTGTTGTAGTGTGAAATATGATTTTCCCACCTCCTCAGAAACATTACAGATGTGTTGAGCTGCTTCTCAGACTCTCCTCCCCCAAGTCCAACCTTCCCAGAAGGAGGTAATCCTGTTCTGTATGGTGAAGAAGACAACAAGGTGACTAGGACGCACTTGTACTTTGGTAGTTTATGCAAATTGTAAAGGCTGGTCCTTGACCTCTCTGGCCATGTACCTCAGCTTGAAAGTGTCATGTAAATGTTGACAATTTGCTTTGTCACCTAGAGTGTCCAAGATGAGCCTATACATATCCTAAATGTGGCTATAAAGACCGACAGTGACATTGATGATGACGGGCTGGCAGCCATGTTCCGGGAGTTCACTCAGTCAAAGGTTGGTGAATCCACAGCAAGGCTGTTATTCTTTTGAATCTCAGCAGAGAGAGACATTTAATGTTTCAGATGAATGAGAAAGTCATCCTCACATTACTGTTTTTATCAATTCCAGAAATCTCTGCTGTTTGAACATGGCATCCGTAGGCTGACTTTCCTTGTAGCCCAGAAGGTGAGCGTTACAATGAATGTTTTGTAGGTGTTTTTTTTCCTCACAATCTGCTGCCCTGCATGTCACCATTGCAGCTCTTCAGAATTGCATGCATTAAAAACGTGTAAGAATTTGTGTAACGTCTTTCTTTGTAATTACTAATTCTTCACTGAAGCTTGTTTGAATGCAGTAAAAGTAACAATTTATTTAATTTTAACAATTTGAGGTTATTTGCATTTGAAATTTTGCTTATCTTCTCTTTGTCTCTGTATCTCTTTCTGCATGCCTTGCTTTTGGTTCGTTTTTGATGACAGGATTTCAGGAAGCAAATCAACTGTGAGGTGGACCAAAGGTTTCATGTAAGTAGAGGATAACATGAGGTTGGAAATGAGGACAAATGGCTCTTTGAAGTGTTTTGGTTTATTTAGACAAGCAATAGCGTAAAATAATATCACGATTTCCTTGGATTTTGTTATGTCGCTGGTTATGGTGCATTTCAAACAGGTCTTACCAACATTGAACACTGAGGCATTCATCATATTGTCAATTTTAACAAATGAACTGCAGAGGATGTTAATTATTATAAGATAGTAATAAAGCAAGAACAAAACCAAGAAGGTTGTGTTTAAACACTTCACTGGGGTCTCGTTACCGTGGATTCATTGCATAGATTTTGTTTGTGTCTTTCAGTTATGTGAGCACCCATGTTTAGCAATAATGTGGAAAATGTGGAAATTTAACCTGTAATCATGCTGGGTTTTGGTACATGCTGTGCCTATTGTATTGTAGCACACAGGACCTAATTTTGTCTCTCCGGCTTTGTCCCATTATCAACAAAACACCTACTTGCATTGAAATGAAAATGATAATGACAGGTAATTTAGAACAGGATTAGATTTTGAGAACTGCCCTGTTCTGTTGTTGTCATTTTGACAATAGCTTTTGATTTTCTTTTGATGAGGCCACTGTTCCTGATGAGAGCTAATCATGCTTACTGGTGCCACTGTTATAATGTGACCCTTTTCTCACTTTTTTTTATCAGTGTTCACCGCTCTGTGAGCTCAGCCTAAATTTTTTATTTTTTTTGTGAAGGGTGAATATGATGAGTGATTACTGTTCAAAATCCCAGATCTGGTGGTTTCTAGTGTGTGGATTATTGTAGTTCTCTTGTTAACATGTATGCTGCTAGTTGATGAATGTGTCACCAATCACTCTGACATTGTTTTGGCAAGTGGGACACTTCATCTGATAATGCCAAACAGGGATACCCGGCTCTTTTCAGAGGATCAAATGACTCTGATAGAAGAAAATGTTTAATTCATTAGTGCCGTGTGTGGTGCTGTATATTTAGACGGGAGCATATTAACTCTATTTTGCGAGGTTTGTGTTTGAGTGAATACACAGTGATTTCCTCATGGAAAAATTACAGCAGAAAAGGTTCCATTGCATTTAAAACAAGATGATGATCACAGCCATTCAACCATAGCCTGTAACGGCTGATTTTCACCTGTTGTGATTATGTTTATTGTCCAGTCGTGTCTAACTGATTTTGGTTTCTTAACACAGAATTGCTACTTCTAAAACCAAAGTCTAAAACCATTATTGACTTCTCTGTTTCCTCCTTTTTCTGTTTCATTTTTCTGTTTCACACAGAGAGAATTCCCGAAGTTTTTCACATTCCGTGCCAGAGACAAGGTAAGATTATTGGACCCGTACCTATGTTCACTCATCGGATAATTGTGTAATTTCAAGATTTATGTACAATAACTGGACTGATTTGAGCAACTTGGAAGGCCATTCAAAATCATGTCTTGGTTGTAAGAAACAACTTTTCACCCCGCAGCGCTGCCGAATTTCACTCTATCACAATCAGTGATGGCTCTTCTCTCTGTTACCCCTGATAGTTTCACTGCAATGACACCATAGAAACTCATTAAAGTAATGAACTCTGTAATTATGTCTCCCATTTAAGAGAAATGACACCCATTAACACCATTCTGAGACTGAGATTGCCTATGATTTCATTTACTTAATACAGTGGCTCACAGGCATCTTTCTACTTAAATATCAACTACCTAATCTTGAAGTTGCCAATTCGAACTAACTACTTCTGTTAATTCAATAGATGATAACAAAAAGGCCTGTCTTCTAAACAAGCCAATTTTTGTGTTGTTTTAATAGTTTGAGGAGGACAGGATCTACCGTCATTTGGAGCCAGCATTAGCGTTCCAGTTGGAGCTCAATCGCATGCGCAATTTTGCACTGACCGCTATCCCATGTGCCAACCACAAGATGCACCTCTACCTGGGTGCAGCACGTGTGGAGGTGGGCACAGAGGTTACTGACTACCGGTTCTTTGTGCGAGCCATCATTCGCCACTCCGATTTGGTCACAAAGGTGAGAATACAAAGAAATATAGATGTTTTTACTGTATTCTTAGTTGTTTTCGGTTTAGTTTTACAAATTCATTATTTCTGCCCTCGGTTCCTTCAATTAGGAGGCCTCTTTTGAGTACCTTCACAATGAGGCAGAGCGTCTGCTGCTGGAAGCCATGGATGAACTCGAGGTGGCTTTCAACAACACAACTGTGCGAACTGACTGTAACCATATATTCCTCAACTTTGTCCCCACTGTCATTATGGACCCATCAAAGGTTTGTGAAACAATCACACATACATCTGTGGAGCTCTTACACCACAGCTCACATTATTGTCAAGGAGTTAAACAATTGCTTTTCATTCAAACTTATGTTCAGATTGAGGAGTCTGTGCGCTCCATGGTGATGCGTTACGGCAGCCGTCTGTGGAAACTCCGTGTCCTCCAGGCTGAGTTGAAAATTAATATCCGCCTGACACCAACAGGAAAGCAAATACCCATCCGCCTCTTCCTTACCAATGAATCTGGCTATTACCTGGACATCAGCCTCTATAAGGAGGTTACTGATTCCCGAACGGGACAGGTGGGGCCCAAAGATCGACAGGTGGGGCACCATACATTTTCCATCTCATCTCCTTATTGTGCAGTCACTTGCAAAGGGCTTAAGCTCCATCCTGGATACCTCAACTCCCAGAATACAATCCACTAGCTCCTTTTGTAATACTTACAACTGCACAATATAACTTGTTTAGCTTATGCATTAATGGTTGGAGTTGAGATCCAGTATGCTGTTTTGCCCTTAGCCTAGTTGGCAGTCCTTTTAGTAATATGTTTCTCCTTGCAACTGATCAGGTAAGTTACAGTTCCTCAATAAAGCCATCCATCCATCCACCACTTCCATCCTTCCATGTGATAGTAGGGGAAGCTCCACTAACCATAATGCTCATATAACACATGTTTTTTTTTTTTCCTGTGTATTTTTTATTTTTGCTGGATCACTTCATTAGTTCCATAACTGTAAATGTGTGAGGTGTTGAAGAGAAAGATGAATATTTGTAATTATTTAATGTTAATTACAGAAGTACCTAGATTGCATTGAAGAAGTTCTGTCCTCCTTTTTGGTTTTCTTGCCTCACATAAAGTAAATGCTTGTTTTCTGCCTTCTGATCACCCTACACTGTTAATGTTAAAACTAGCAGTAACATCCAGCAGTAGTGTATTAGTCAAATGACATACAGATGTATGATATATGTATGATATTCTAATTTAAAACATTTTACTTGCACTTTAAGAAAGCAGATTAGTGTTGGAAGTTAAGAATAAACCAAAATGTAGGTATAAATGTGGTTGCTAATGGTTTTTAATCCACGTAAATGGTTCTCTATGTCTGATGATCTTGAAAAATGATGGCTGTAGACTGATGTTCTTTAACTTTTGAATTGTCTCTCCATGTGAATGTCTTCACCTGTTTCTAGAAGAGCAGGTTGTCTCTTGATTTATGTTTTTAAATGTTTTAGCATATGACCAATACTTCCATCAACATTCTCAGCATTTCTTTAAATCACGATTTTTGTCCCATTATTGCAGGGTTGTCGGGGAAGTCTTTAAATATGTTTAGGGTAACCTTCTTTCTATCCCTCTTTGTTCAGATCATGTTCCAAGCATATGGAGACAAGCAGGGTCCCCTGCATGGCATGCTCATCAATACCCCTTATGTCACCAAGGACCTGCTGCAGTCTAAGCGCTTCCAGGCGCAGTCTCTGGGCACCACTTATGTCTATGACTTCCCAGAAATGTTCAGACAGGTATAACAACTAATAAATATATAATATGTGAACATTTTGAATGCATAAAATGGTCAAATGATAATGAATGAAATTATTTTGTTTTCCAGGCTCTTAAAAAGCTGTGGCACTCAACTCAGGCCTATGCCCACTTACCCAAATGCCCTCAGCCTTCTGAGCTGCTGACGTTTACAGAGCTGGTCCTTGATCCCCAAGGTCAGCTGGTGCAGATGAACCGACTTCCAGGAGGCAATGAGGTCAGTGTTTTAGGCTTGGCACACTTGGAAAAAGTGAACACCACCTTATATTAACGTAAGCCTCAGCTCCTTGTATCTGCTTCCTCCGTCAAAATGTGCAGTTTTCCTTCCCCTCTGTAGATGGCTCTGTAATTCTGTGGATATAGTGTGGAAGGCTTGTTTAATACTTAACTGTCATTTGGCAAAGCTTAATACATCATTGAAAGAGCACTGAGAATTTAAACCTATACCTAGAAAATACATTTATATGTTATTGTAATTAGAAAAATTACTCTTGAGTAAAGTTTAAAATTGACTATTAATGAATATTCTTAATCTTTCCAATTTATCCAGATTGGTATGGTGGCTTGGCAGATGACACTGCGTACTCCTGAATATCCAGCAGGACGTGAGATTATTGTTATAAGTAATGACATTACTCACAAGATAGGCTCATTTGGGCCACAGGAGGATGTGTTGTTCCTCAGAGCCTCTGAAATGGCACGAGAAAGCGGCATCCCTCGAATCTACATTGCAGCCAACAGTGGCGCCCGCATTGGCCTGGCAGAAGAAATCCGACACATGTTCCACGTGGCCTGGCAAGATCGAGATGACCCATATAAGGTCAGCCGCACAGCCTCATAACGCTGTACTGACAGCATCCATTTGCCAATTATTATATACCCATTTCTTTCTTTTTGTCTTTAACTGTAATTGTTGCACTCCTTTGCAGGGTTTCAAGTATCTCTACCTTACACCTCAGGATTACAAAAAGGTTTCAGCCCTGAACTCTGTGCATTGTGAACATGTGGAGGATGAGGGAGAATCCAGGTATATTTTATTTATTTATCAATACACTTATCTTTCAGGTGTGCATGATGGCGTGATTTCTAAAGCCCATTAGATAACAACAGAGGTGACTGTGGGCAATAAAACTCAATACTGAATAGTCGTGCCTGGCTTTGGGTGAATATCTGTTGTCATACAGGTACAAGATCACTGACATCATTGGAAAGGATGAAGGACTGGGTGTGGAGAATCTGAAAGGGTCTGGGATGATTGCTGGAGAGTCCTCTCTGGCTTATGAGGAGATCATTACCATGAACCTGGTAAGACTAAAGAGACCACCATCTACATGTCCTCTTCTGTCGGTTTCAACATTGAAGTCTAGTTTCTTGACAAATTGAACCGGCATCTGGTTACTTTACGTACACATTTTGAGCCTTAAGATTATTTTCTCTTATAGGTCACATGCCGAGCCATAGGGATTGGTGCCTATCTGGTCAGGCTTGGACAGCGAACCATTCAAGTTGACAATTCACACATTATCCTCACCGGAGCTGGAGCGCTCAACAAGGTAAAAGATTTTCAATGTACGTTCACTAACTGTGGAAGGAAGCAAACAAGCAAAAAACTTGCCATTACTATTTTTTCCTGTGGTAAATTAGAGACACTATTGTGTGTGCATTGTGCATTTCTTAAACACTAAATGAACACAGTTAATGAATCTGCATTTATTGAGAAGTTATTTAAAAATAGGAGTTAAATATATATATGATGATAATATAATATCATAAATATAGGACACTTGCAAAGTAAATATGTGCAGATTTGTAATGATATTTGGTTTACTGTCACAGAGGAGGAAAGAAACCAGAAAATAATTCAAATTTAAGAAGCTGGAATCTGAGAGTTTTGACATTCTGACAAATGATCAATTATCAAAATAGTTGTTAATTTATGTAATAGATGAGAACTAATCGATTAATCAGTTAACCATTGCAGTTCTAATACTATGATTTTAGTGCTTTAGATAGGTCCTCATTCTGTCTTGTTTTCTACAAGGATTCCTTTTCAATCCCTGCCTACCACTTATAGCGGAATAATTGAAAGCAAACCATGAACTTGTATTTACATAGAAATAGAATGACATGCCAGAGGCTGTGGTGCAGGACACCCGTATCATTTGTTTTTAATCAAAATGAAAAGTTTTGCTGAGGCGGATTGTTTTCTGTGCGTGTGTGTGTGTGTGTGCGTGTGCATGCGCATGTATTGTATGCTTGCATGCATCACTACCTCCTGTCTTGCTTTCCATTCTCTCCCCTCAT
>JAPQRN010000007.1:10147057-10198746 GCA_037367275.1 Coranthus polyacanthus
CTGAAAAATATGTGTTGTGCACTTATCACATTGTGTTTTTTCAATGCCTAATCACAACCCCATCTTAATAAAAGTGTGGCCTGTACACTTAGAACTTAAGAATGTCCTCTCCTTTAACACCTCCCCTCTGCATTGTACAGGCATATCTATGGGATAACAATGAAGAGGTGGTTGGCTGGCTGGAGAGACAACTAGCTGAAGAAGAGGGCGCTCGGTCTGTCATCGATGAGAACATAAAGTACATCCGCAGAGATCACATCCTCAAACAGATACGCAGGTGATGATTCTAAGCAATGCAGGTTCACAAGAGAGACGAGTTTATACGTTGCAACTCATTTTCACCTGTCACTGATGTATATATTGTGGCAGTCCGTCTTTTTACCTGTTTCTTCTTCTTTTTCTAGCCTTGTCCAAGCCAATCCAGAGGTTGCCATGGATTCTATCGTTCACATGACCCAGCACATCTCACCCACACAGAGAGCTGAGGTGGTACGTATCCTGTCCACCATGGAGACGTCAAGCTCCTCCTAAGAGGAACCTGCCCTCTCCTTCCTGCCTGGTTTAAGCACAGCTCAGGCTAAACCAGTCAGAGGAGTCTGGCTCAGCCAGAGCTGCTCCTGACGATCGAAACCGAGGCTGGAGGAGCCAACACGGCGGCCCTTGGCAGCTGCCAAGTTACTGATGAATTGTTGGCAGTGATTCCCATTAAGAGCTAAAGAGTTCAGCGTCAGCTGAAATGATAGCATTGTTTAGATATAATATATATTTTGTATTCAAGTGCAATTGATAACTGACTAAAGAGATATCTAGTGACTAATATGTAATAGTGTGTTTGGAGTTCACAAAGGTGCCCAAGTGGACATTTTATGCTTCCATGATAATCAGTTGCCTCCATCTTTGTAAAGTGGAATATGCAGAACATCTCAGAAAGTTGTTATATTAAAATGGGCCTTGGTTTTTGACATATTCTTGTTATGATTTGCAAGTGTTTTGATGACCAACTCAACGAAGACAACACATTGCTGGGGGCATTAGCAAGAAAAGGGATTTTACAATCAAGTAGGGAGCACTTAGTTTCTGAACAAAGACGGGGAACACTATAATAGAGTTGGACTGGAGAGCCCAGCAGGGAGCAGGAAAATTTCCCTTTTAGACCCTGACTGTTTCACAGTTATCCTGCAGTGAGCAATGGGCAGCTCGCCACACAACAAAACCACAGCTGTCCCTTCTGTTCTCACTCACAGAGTACACATATGCTGCTTCAGATGCACTTTACTGCCCATGTTCCCTCACATTGCATCCAGCATCAAACATGCACAGCTCTTACTGTACACGCACAAAGTGTTACTAAAAGTAATACACTGAGTTGATGATAGTTATGAGTAGTACGCATAGAGAGGATAATAGCATGATGATTTAGAAAATTATCTTTTCTCCCTTAGGCTACATTTCTTTGCCAACTATTCTATTGCTCCCAAAACCAATTGTTGAATCTAGAGGGGGGGGTTATTTTTCTTTCTTTTTTTTTTTTTCTTTTTTTTTTTTAACTAAAGAAATATTTTTGAAATGACAACACTTAAATGGCTAAATCATTAATTGTATATTGTGTGGAAGAACAGAGGTTACATGTTGCTACATGTCATGGATCTAATTTTAACTGTAATTCACATTAGCTGTTCTATTTAAACATTGTACTTTATGTATATGAAACGTCCCTTATTTTTATTTTTGATTTTTTGAATTGTTTGAAAAGTTTGAATTTCATATGATTTTTGGAGTTTTTTACTAATTTACAGGCAAATTTTAATTACTGTTTATTTTTTTTTTTTTTTTTTTTCTTTTTAAGAGTACATAATAATAACAGCACTGTAATGTTGAATTCAGTACTATAGATCATTTTTGTCATATGCTCTGCTAGAAAACAACATTACCAATGTGAAAATGCTTCATGGTCAATGTTGTGTCTTTGATATTCTGTACTGACATGTAGTCCAGTCACTTCATAAGTGACTGGTTTTTCCTAATATGACAATGGAGGGAGTTTACAACGATGACCTTTAAATGTGTTTGCAAATTGAATAAACCTCACTTAACTTATTTGTGTGTGTGTGTTTGGTTCACATTTTAAAACTAGTGTCTTTTATAACATCAAAAAAAGTAAGTGGAGCTGCAACTACTAATTACTTTAATGAAAAATAGGGATGTTTTATTGACTCATGTAAGACAAATGGGGGCAGAAATTGGGCAAAGCAAAAATCTCTGGAATGACTCATAATTTTTTTTTTTTCAGCATCTAATCGATTAATCAAATTGAAGTAAGCTCTAAAAGTAATAATATGGTCTTACAAAAGTGGAGTTTCCAAGAACTGGCAATGATTTAATTTGTCAATTATTTTTATATATTGATGATCCTCAGGACAGATAATCACATCACTAGAAGCCTCATTAATTTCAGCAGTCAGAACAAAGTCTATTACTCGCGGGAGACATTTTCTGATTACTCGAAAATAGTCTTTCCATTCCTCAAACCACAGATGATTAAAGTGCCATTTTTTTCTGACTTTTAAACTTCAACAGTCTTAAAGCGGATGAAGCAGATCAAACAAATATTGAGGGATCTAACTCATCCTTTTTTTTTTTTTTTTTTTTTTTATTTAGTCTCATTCTTTCATATCATCCCCTTGGCTCTGTCAACTCTATTACCATCCTACCAACAAATATGTAAGACAAATTGAGTTGCATGTACCCAATACCCACCACAATTATAGAAGGCCCAATAAGAAAATGAGTCATTTGGCGGTATAATTGGAAATGTGCCTTGCTTGGTCTCTCTGGTCTCCCAGAGGGTTTTGCTCATTTGTGGTGGCATGCTAGGCCGACTAATTCTTCTTTTAATCACCGACAAACTGCAGAATAATGTTCCTCCTCGACCGGTGGAGCGGAGGAAAGAAGATTGGTGAAACTTGAAATCAACTATTTTATGTTGTCGTTTCTATAGTTTCCATGAGGCTAAAAGTGTGGACTTAAAATATTTTTGCTACACAGCAACCACAGCATTTAGCAACAAACGATGCACCTCAGCACATAGCAATCTGGAGTACATCCACAACTCACTTCTAAACATACATAAAATTATCATTTTATTAGTTTAAAAGCCTCTTTATTCATTTATCAGTTTAGTTTTGCATTCTGATTACTAAGCTCTGACGACTCCTGCAGAACTGTGACAAAATGGAGGAGGAAAGACGAAAAAGATATTGGGGAAGAAGAGAAAAGCAGTTTCTCTGATGAGATTGAAATGGAGGCATTAAGATATGGCAGAGAGGAGACTCAATCATGCATCTGAGGCAGCCATAATTCTACATTCACGCGTCTCAATGACTTGACAGCACTTGAGAGACAATGCCTATGACCCAGTTGCAGGATCCCAATTAGCTGGGTGTATGCAACAGTTGAGATGAAAAGAGAACAGGGTCTTTACAGAGCCCCGGGGCTGTCTGATTATCGCCTGAAAACAAGACTCTTTTGCCTGTGACAAAGAGTAGACCGCCACAGAGGGAGTGCCAACCCCCAGCTGTTCTAGTTCTCTCCAGGCTGAGGATTCTGAAGAGCTCATCTCATCTCCCCTGGCTTGCCTTTTTGCATTTTAACCATATTGAAAAGTACTGCAAAGCAGCCCATGCCACAGTAAGACACTTTTCAGATGGGTCCAAACTGTGTATATTCCTTCCCTCCCTTCTGTGAAGATTCAACCAGATGACCTCTGGGTCATTAACCTGCATCTTTTACCTCAATGTAACCCACGTATATGCAGAATATTGTATGCATGTGGCTTTATCCCATGAAAGATTTTTTTTTACATTTAAAATGACCATTAAATACTATATCACAAAATTAACACTGTATCCACACAACCCAATACAAAAGAACTTTAGGCAGGTTTCTGGGCCCTAATATCTTGGACTTTTGCCTGAGATTTCCCCAAATATTTCAGAGCTTTCATGATTTATTTGATTTGTTTAATATAAATAAATGTATTCTATCTGTAATGCAGGGAGACTGGCCGATATAGTGAAGCAGGGAATATCTCCAGGGGCAGGAAGACAGCCTGTCAGCCAGCTGCCCAAGAGACTTAATCTCCAATCCCCATTTAAAACGTGCCACAAAGGTCAAAGATTACAAAACACTGTGATCATCACCGCATAATGCACACATTCTCATTCTGCCAGGGCTTGGTAAACACTGGCTGAGCACCACCAGGATCACAGAGAGAGGGTTGAGGTGATGAAGAAGAAGATGAAGAAGAGGCATCAGAACCAGAAAGTCTTCGTTTGTTTTATAAAACAGTGAAGAAAAAGTTTCAGCATAAAAATGCACATGCATCACTTGCTGTCAGCCAATTGGTCTCCTCTGGAAGATAATAATACGCTGTAGCTGTTTAGACAATAAATACTCCTGCTGCTACTTGAGAGCAGATTTTTCACTGATAGAAGAAAACCATTAGCTTAGCCAGGATAAACAATAATATGTAAAAAAAAAAAAAAAAAAAAATCACCCCTTATAATGTGCATTACAGACTAGCTGAAGCTGCTTGCTGTACCATGCCACCCCTCCTTCCCCTCTCCTCCCTCCTCCCATCCCGACATTAACATTCATGGAGCCACTGGAGTGTGGCGAGCCGCGTACATCAAGCCAAAGACGAGATGCAGGGATGAAGGGGGGGGGGGGAGCAGGCGGAGGGAGGCCCTTGAACAGGGCTGGTGGAAGAAAAGAAGGTGGGGTGTAATGGTGAAGGTTGCCCAGTATGGGACTGTGAGAAAGGTCAGCAGCCAAGGTGCTGCATCTGTGGCCATACATCACAGTTATTACTGTAGGTCATTGACCTGTATGGAAATTAGGAGTAGTGACAGCTCCACATGACCGTACTGGAAGAGTAGGCAAGGCCTTTAGTCACTTTGACTGCTTGTTATCTTTTATATAACAGTTTAAACGTAAAGTTATATGTGCTTAAAATGTTTTTCGTTATTCATTTGGAATATTTAGGTCTAAATTTCAATCTTTGTTTCTATGCCATTTCCTCCATATTTGAATAAATCTGCAGAATGGTCTTTAAACAAAACTGAATGATTGCTTCATAAGAAAACTTCCACACATATTCACCGCCATTCATTAATAGTTACGGTGCATATAGAGTTGCTGACAAAAACAGTTTAGGTAAATAAATACAACAGTCCAGCGGTGGCCCAGTTTGAGAGGAGAACCACATTAAAATGCATAGATTACAGGCATATCAGCGGAGCGTGAAAAGCCAACTCCCTATGGAAATGTTGGTTTACTGCTTCTCATCAGGCCTATGGAACATCAGATTTGTGACCAGTGTCCTCTGGCTCTGAAGGACAAAGGCGATCAACCAGGGAAATAGTGCTTCACTTCCCAGTATAATATCATCTAACAGTCTTGACGTCCGTCATCTAAATTAGACTGATAAAGATGTTTCTAAGTTGTCATGAAACTGTCATATCACCATAAGAAAGGTGGAGCAAGTAAAGAGTTTGGAGAAATAGAGAAAAAAGAAACTATATTCAGATAATTGCCAGATTTTGAGGAGCAAAGTGAAATTGTATTTGAAACGAATTTAAAACACTTTAGCTGCAGGAGGGACACAAAAATGAGTTTGTGTCAGAATTAGATATATTTACACTTGTCTCTTCGAGAAAATAATCATGATGTATGATGCAAGAGGCAAAACAGCCAACTTCCATTTACTGCTTGTAGGTGCGAGGTAACAATGAATGTATTTGAACAATCTCACACGCTGTAATAACTCATTACCAGTTCTTATTTTATATACTGCATCTTTCATCTGCAAATGGTCTCGATAGGCAAACGCAATCCACGGCTCTGTCAAACAAATATCATGCAGAAGAGGTGTGGTTTTGGTATAGGTGACAACCCCCTTTTGGTCTCACCCCACACATTCACCTCATTACACACGCATATGCACACATATATTTTGCAGACCAGAGCTTTTTCTTGCACTAGAACATTACATGCTTGATTGCAAATGAGAGAACCGTCAACCTTTAGTGTGTCATGTCTTTGTCTCAGTGTGCCTGTAAAAAGCGACACAACACAGAAAATCATCTGAAGGAACCAGGGGGAAAATACCGTTACAGTTTTGTTCATAATGAGCTGTCATAATATTCTATTTTTTTTAGGAACTGCTGCTAAGAAGATCTTCTGAATATTCCCACCTTGAGAGAAAGTTTTCCCCACTAGGTCGAGTTCAAACCTCAACCTTACCCATGTGATATTCAGAGCATTGTCTTGCTAGGGGAGTTTTAGCCAAACTAAACTTATAATATCAAGCTCTGCCAAGGTATACATAGGGCAATAAAAATGTGTTACATTGAAGTGGATTATATTGACTTTGCAGAGTTAAAAATTAGCAGCAAGCAAAACACTGATTAAAATCTTAACAAGCATATCTTCTTTGATTTTTTTTGAGTGCAGGACTTGTCATTAATCCTTAACATGCTGAAATCTTCTCAAAATTCTGCCCTACAGGTTAAGCACTGCAGGAAAAGAAAGTAGGTGGAGAACTGTTATGCTTCTTTCCTCTTCAACTTTAATCAAAAGTACAGTGATGTGCTGCAGCCCCCTTCTTCTCTTTCATAATAATGGGCCGCTGAAAATTCAGGAGGCAGGCTCCACATCAATCACTCGCCAGATTTGAGTCCAATGCAATAAATATGTAAATGAGGAGAAGCCAATGTCTCGTAGCTTTGAGATCAGCACAAGGAGAAAAAAAAAAAAGGGAACTGTATTAATTGCCCATGGCCAGAGGAATCCTATTACTGTGGGCATTGATTATAAAATTGTATGTGTGAATGATTTTCATGCAGAAAGCGGACTAGCAAGCCTTGAGCAAAAAGTGAAGAAAGAGTCAAATTAGTGAATTGGGCCAGATAGTCCAAGTGACAAAAAAGTAACGATGACAAAAAGGCCAAATCTAGGTTCAAATAAGATTCTGATTAGAAAATGAATACAATCTCAATTTCAGATGATAATAGAATATGATTTAGTGAGAATATCTGAACAACTGTAATATTTACCTTCATTTATTTACATTAATATGGAAATCTCAGGCGTTAGGTGTTCAACCCTGCTAAAGGACTGAGACGCAAACTCTTGCGCCTTTAAATAATATTTCTCACTTCCCTAAGACATTTTTCCCACACTATATCTTCACACGTAGCTGTCAGCCAACTGATGTGACAATATAATATGAGAACAATATTTTGACAGAATATTTTGTCAGAGATTTTCAGAGAAATAGAAACAATGAAGCTGTATAATCGTTGTTGCAAAAGACAAATAACCCTTTTAACACGCGGTTTGTCAGATGCCATAATCAGAGGCAGCTAGATTGAAACAGATTTGCTGGCCACGTGTTTGACTTGCAAATCTCTCTCTTAATCAAGGCATTTTGTTCAGATAAACAGGGATTAATTTGACTACCATCATGGCATTATCTCCTAACACAAAACATGTAATCGTCTGAGGCTTACGCATCCATTTATACATTATGACACAGGCCAAATAATTACAAAACATTACTTTAACATATGGCACCGTGTGAGAAGCAGAAACAAGATTGAGAATGTTTCCATATACTGTTTAATCTCAGGGATCAGTTCCTTCTGGCTAATTAAAATATTTTAATGTGAAATCATTATGAGATCTCTTCTTCCCCTCATCATTTGAGAGATGACCAAAAAAAAAACTAAAAAAAAACCCAAGTCAATTCCGTTCTTCTTTGACGTCTGTACTGGTTGTGTATGACGGTAAAAAGTGAAACAACAGTAGTGTCACCAGTTTTATTCACTGATTAAAAAAAAAACATGTTCTTGTCTAAACATAATTACGTAATTTACTTATTTTCTACAGGAGTAGAGAGAAAAGTAAGAGTTTTAGAATTACTCTACGTTTAATTCACTGCTCTGGAAATGGGCTTTAGCTCATTTTAGTCACTAAAACCAGGGTGGCATCTCTTGAGTCCATTGAGAAAGAAAATCTTCAAATCTCAAAAAACACGTTTTAAGCTGATTTCCCAGAAAATAACCGGTGTCTAAGCAAGCTTGCCTCTTTTGACCATAGTAGAATGTTTGAACAAACTCATGAGATGCAAATGGGATATCAGATGCACTCATTCATAATTTGTTTCGTGTGACATTGCAGATCCACATGTTGTGTATTTTGTGGTCTGCGACCCTGTTGACACCTCGTCCCCCAAACAGTTTCACTGATCTGCTCCTTTAGCCTCCAGCTGCACCATTCAGCTTGATATTTCTCGTGTCCACATTTCCTGACTCAAAAATGTCTTGGATGAATCAAACACAGAAAAACACACATCCATACAGACATACACCATCACAGAATATGATAGGTATAGATTTCTAATTACACCATATGGTGCATCTAAATCTTTCATTGTGGCAATAGATATCACTTGTTTTGTTTGTTCTTGGTGAATATTAATCTGAGCTGTTTTCAACTGTTTAAAAGGAAAATAAGGTCATTAATTCTGGGGCCTTACCTCTATGGGTACAAATGAAATGTAAGTGCACACAGCCTTTTTCCGGACAGCAAGTATTGAACAGACATATTAACAACTCACTGACATTGGCAAAGTGGTCTGAAAAGGCTGACTAACTTAAAATATATATATATTTTTAGAGAGAAATATTTGAAAAAGAAATATCTCTGCACACCTAGATATGACAGGTGCGTTGGAGAAGGTTAATTCTGAAGACAACAACAAAAAAAGCTCCCACACACTGTCTCACTTCGCTTGGATTTATTTTCCAACGTTTTGGTCCCTTTGACCTTTGATGAAGGTGTGCGGGAGCTTCTTTTTTGTTCTTTTCAGAGAAGAGAAAAGGGGGGGAGAAAAAGAAAAAGAAATGAAGGTGCACGGAAATATAGCAGATACATACCAGTTTGTCTTAATAAACGATACTTTTATACTGTTCCACAGTCAAAATTAGTGCAAATGATTCTAATCAGTCTTTACAATCCTTTAAAGAATAATCATGTAGTATGAAAAAAATGATTATTATGTATGTGTATTCTTTAAAGGTGAAATTGCAGTACTATACAGGACTGAAAAGCATATTTGTTTCCATCAAGAGACACCCTCACGTGATCTTTTTGATCTCTTATGAAATTATTTGAAATATTAGATGCTCTTTAGTAAATGCTTATGCATCATATATTAGAAAATATAAATAATTATTATTTCCAAATAGATTTACAGAGACTGCTTTGTTGCAAAGTATTGCAACGAGTGGTTTTACAGTGAAGTGTTTAAGGGTTAAGTAAAATCTCTCTAGCTGCATTGTATAACTTAATGGATATTTTGGTATAAATCAATAAAAACAAAACATGTCTGTACGATATCACCGGAGAGGTTAAAGGAGAAACGAACTCTTACAAAATAGTATATCCCACAACTGAAGGTACAGAGAACATTTGCTAGAACAATTTATTAGAATTCTCTGGGTTTTTTTTAATGAGGACATTATACAAACTAGCACAGTGAGCGACCACATAAATAGAACAGCTACAAAAGTTTGGTTTGTCTGCATTACATTTCAAACAACGCTGATATTCAAACCCCTGAATACTGGAGCTTTACGTAAACAGTCGACTGCTCTGTACAGCTGTTTGTTATTTTGATAAGGTAGGACTCACCTCAAAGTCAAATCCCTTTCTATTACATATAAAATGTTAATCTTGATTTTCTTTTGAAGGCAAACCTGTGTTGGCAATTTAAAAAAAACAAAAAAAAACCAAACAAACAAAAAAAAAAGATGCCTGACAAACAAAAATAACAAAACAATGCTTCCTGTGTCCTGAGAGAGGTTTTTGGTCAAATGTATTAAATGACATAATCATAATTTGTTTAATTAATTGTAAAACATTGCATTTGGCAACATGCATGTTAGTGGTTGTTTTTTGTTTTTTTTATCCGTTTGAAAGATGATTAAAAAAAAAATGCACTTCACATTGACATATTTAGGGACAATTATAATATGTCAGATATGCGGCTGAAAAGGTTTTTATGTGCACTAAAAACATTTTTGTTCATCAACAGATGTATTTGTTTATTGCTCAGTAAATCATTGTTTATGTATTAACGAGTCAAATTCCCATGGATTATTTAAAACTGTCTATTGATTGGCCAGTCAATAAACAATTATACTGACATACAAATATAGAGATTTATATAAATAGTTAAATAGAGCTCAACAGAATGACAAATGAATAAATAAATAAATAAATAAATAGGTCAATAAATATGTTAAGAAATAAATGTACATTTCAAGAGCAAAGAAAAACAAACAAACATTATTTTGACCTCAGATTGGAAGTGCGCCTGCGTTACCACACAGTGCCTTCGCTCATTTCTGAGGAGGGTTGTGACAGCTGGTTGGTGTACCCGTTGTCACTGAGGGACACAGTGGTGAAAGGTGTGCTGGGGCCACACATCTCACTGGAGATGCTGTGCATTGAGCCTGGTCCACTGGGCTCCGGGCTCGGCGAGTCCGCAGGGTGATGAGACACTGTGTCAGAGAAACACTGCACCTCTGTAGGACAGTGGTGTCCTGGATGGTGATGGTCTATGACACCTAAAGGGGTGCCAGCAGGGACAGAGGAGGGCACAAAGCCCAGGTCTGCTGGAGTCTGAGCCTGGGATGACGGTAGCCCTTGGAAGTACTCATAGTTCCCTCCTGAGCTGTAGTATTCACCAGGATAATCTGCACGTACAAACATATCTGAATTAGGGCAAGTAACTAAACTGGATTTTCACTCGAATTACGCAAAAAAAAAAAAAAATGGTTCGTTTGAAGGAATAAAGCAGCATTCGTGACACTGTTACTGCCATTCATTTAAGGGCTTTTATCTGTGAATATCAAGGATGCTTCCCACCCTAATAAACATCATAAAACACTGCCCACCTCCGTAATAAGAGAAGTGTCCAAGCTCTCCTGGTTCCAGTCTCTCGCCCAGCGCCCTCATCCTCCTCGGCCCGCGGAAAAACACGTGTCTCCGCGAGCTCAGAGCACTCAGCTGCTTCATGCGCCTCTCCTTAGACCTCCGATTCTGAAACCAAACCTTTGGACAAGCGAGGACGAAGTTAAAACAACGGCGTTGTTTACACGAGCAGCAAAGTAGGAAAACAGGCACCTACCAAATCTTCAAATGCAAATATTCAATTTCAGACGCCATAAAGATGGGAAGAATAAATTGTTTGTTGTATCGGTCCTGCAGAACAATTCATGAAGTGAACTTCAGAAATAAGAACTGGCACCTAGAGACTTTTAATGAGTTTAAAAGGTACGTTTTCCTGTTTGGAAGTTCAACAAGAGAGCATTGGGCTATGGGCGGATTCCCTGCAGCTATATGTTGTAAGGCTTTTATAAAATAGGATAATGGCCATCAGCTACAGCTGCTTTAATATTCCATGAAGACTAGTTAATACGTTAGCGAGGGTTTACATTTTCTAACGCGTTTCGACACTGAGGTGTCCGATAATAGCACCTCAGTGTCATTATCACTGACGGCGAGATGCCAGCGAGTGTCATTTACAGGATAAATTACACAGGAGCTATCCTAGAATTTATTATAGGATAATTCATAATAACCCCATCAATGTTTTTTTTTTTTTCATGTTTTTTTTTTTTTTTGTACCTGGATCACTCTCATGTTAAGGCCAGTCTCCCGTGATAACTGCTCTCTGATGTGTCTGGTGGGTTTCGGCGTGGCTGCGAAAGCTGCTTTCAGGGTCTCCAGCTGCTTGGCTTTTATGGTAGTCCGAGGGCCCCGTCTTTTCCCGACGGCGCTCTGCTCGTCGTTCTCATTGTTACACACGTCTTTATCGGATAAATGGCCCGTTTCCGAGTCCTTCCCGTCATCCTGCGGGTCTTGCGAGTCTGGAGACAAACTTGGATCGCTGCACGTCGTGACTGTCATGGGGACGGAGAGAGAAATATTCCCGCGTTAGAGTTAAACATTTTCGGGATTTAAATCATCTAAACCGGATTTTCAGGTGTCACATTAAGATCGCTCTATTGTTCATTTCCATTAAAAAATGTCCAATAAAAACACACTCACCCATTAAAAAAATAAATAAAACGAATAATAATAATAATAATAATAATAATGGCAATAACTAAGGCCCCATATATTCTTATAATTTACACAGTAAGGGCATCGTTTTGACAACAATAGCGAAAAGTGAAATGATACAATAATTGGAAGTAGGTATATAAAGGTTCACATTGTTAAGATCACCTGAAAGGAGGATTGTGTCTTTTCCATTGTTATTATGGTAGTCCTCTTTACAGACAAACTTGAATTCGTCCAGTATGTACAGTTCCTCTCCGGTCGACAGTTGTTTGTTACACATCACACAGGTAAAACAGTTCAGGTGAAACACTTTGCTCTTGGCTCTGCGGACTAGATCACTGGGTAAAATTCCTTGGGCGCAGCCTCCACATTTGGTCCCAAATCTCCTGTTCAAGAGGGAGAGCAACAGCCTTCACTATAGAGCCAAACGCTGGACCGATACACCACATAAATACCTCCGGTCATGTTATACCTTATGTCAACTCACAATATAATTACGTTATATTACATTGTATGAAACTGAGCTAAGACACACATATCACATGGAGTAAAACAAGGCCTAAGCTGTAGCCTACTCTGTAAAATTTCACAGAAAACTGAAAATGACTGGATTCATTAACAGAATCGCACTATAAACGCACGTGTAATTTAGTTTTGTTGCATTATATGGAGTTGCTTTATTGCAATGCCCACAAAACCACCTGCTGTGTCAAGTGCAATCTTAAATCAACTTTTTTTTTGCGCATTTTCAGTTCCGTTTTTACCACTAGCCTAGTGTTAATGTTTTTTGTTGTTGTTGTTGTTGTTTTTATTGTGAAACAGTTCCCAGTTTAAACATTTTTAGCAGTTTTTTTTTGGGTCCCTCGCAAAATGAGGCACAAGAGTTTAGTATGCATCAGATTTTGGTGGATAAACTTTTTTTTTTTTTTTTTGGAGATGATGCCATTAACAGTTGAATTTCACAATAACTGGTTAAAAACGAATGAACGGCCTATTTAAAAAAAAAAAAAAAATGCAACCAAAAAAATTACTACATTTACATTTGACCCACAGAACATTTGGATACTTACCTAAAGAAATCATTCTTACAATATAGTCTCCCTTCTCGTGAAAAACACTTCTCTGTCAAACTACATTTGCATTCACAGCACTGGACACACTTGATGTGCCACGGTCTGTCCAAAACTTTAAGCAAAAACCTATCGAGAATAGGCTTTTCGCAGCTGGCACAGTGAAGCATTGCTGAGTTATTTCCAGCCCAGTGTGTGGAGTATATGGCCTATATTGTGTTTATCTGACCAAGATGTTTGGTCTCTCCGACGTATAGTCCCAGACACCTTTGCGTTGTTGGAGTGTTCCAGGAAATCCAGCGTATCCAAATTAAATCTAAATAGACTGATTACAGCAAGATCCCTTAGTTTAAATGTTGCTCTTCTGTTCCAGGACCACAATCCAGATTAGACCGGCAGCTCCTGTTGAAAAAACTGGCAGACAGCATTTCTGAAGCAAATTTATAGAGTGGAGAACACAGCGGCCCCATCAAGATGATCCGAGGTGAGCGAACGGAGGGCTTAAGCACAGAAAAAAAAGACAGCCTGCCCATTAGTGGCTGTAGTAATTTCAACTCACTGCTGTGTGGAATATCCTCAGCGGTGTCTAAAGTAGGGGAAAAAAATAACTAGAAAATGCAGTCGGTGCGTTCAGCCTTGACATTCGTGTCCCATTTTTTTTTTTTTTTCTCCCAGTGATGGGTTCTCGGTGTGAACGCAGCGGCGTAATGAGCGCACCTCTTAAAGCGCAGCCTATTGCCTATTAAGAAACCAGTGACGTCAGGTCCAGAAAAAAACAAAAAAACACAACCCACGAGCATGTTTTCACTTCACTCCAACACATACACCTTAGCATAAAGGAAAAGCAGGACAGAAAATAAGTAAATTAGATGGAAAAAAAAAAATGAGTGCAAAACATTACAATAATTTTCTCTCATTATGTTGCAAATGCAACAACCAGGTACATTATGTGTTGATTGTATTGTATCAAACAAATAAAGAATGTCTTCTTTTTGTTTTTGCCCACTAATATTTCTCTTTGTTTCATTTCTTTCTTTCTTTTTTCTTTTTCTTTTTTTTTGCAGGCTCAGCTTTATCTCGCAACAAACATCATTCATGGGTATGAATATGATATAACTGAAGTTGGTTTGATTGAAACGTTTGACACATGGCAGGTTATGAGACGGCCTGACCCTTCATTATGAGAGTTGTGTTCGAATAATCACTCAAATATAATCCGACGATTGGCTTTCTCATCTTTTTGTTGCGCAAGGCGAGTTTCCCATGGAGACGCTTAGCCCTCTGATATTCTCTATAAAATAAACATTTGCTAGACAATATAAAACCACAATTATTTTTTTTTTCCGTCCATCAATTAGATTTTATTTCTTTTCATCGAGGTCTGTAAGCGTTTACATTTTCTCAAATTTCTGAACTCTGAGCTTTCTGTCTCATCACCTTCATCCTCCCCTTTTTTTATTTAACGTGTTGAAAAGTTGAAAAAAAAAAATATGCGCCATAAATTGTTAAATAGATTTTCAAAATGACATAAACCAGCTGGTCATTGGTTCCTGGAGAAGCACATAGCAGACGGGTTTGGGTTTACACTAGTATATCAATTTGTTTTCAAACATTTTGTTCTTCTTGCGTGTCAGTGGAAAGCGTGCATGGACGTGTATCAGGCTGCATAATAATTAGATTCTGCCACCACAGGCATGATAAAAGACTCTAATAATTTGACCTCTCTTACATCGAGTCTACTACTCAAACCTCATTTTAGACCTCTCAGTGTAACAGTTGTCAATGAAAAGACCAGAGAGGAATGCAATTATCTGCATGGCACGGAGTGTGAGTTGTGAGGATAAGCGACTCCTTCTGGGTTTGCGTTTCTACATGAGAGGTGATGATTAGAAGTCTGGCCCAGTAAGCTGGCCCCCAGCACCACTCCAACACACAAGAGGTCTCCGTGCAGCACTGGAATCTGGCAGGGTGCGCACTGTTTGTTTTGGAATGAAAAAAAAAAAAAAAGCATGTCATTAGTGTTTGTTAATTGCAGCTAATTGGCCCTAACGAGATGAACAGGCCACCCACTGGGACCGTTCATACAAATAATTTGTAGAAAACAAAATTAATTACTAGATGCTAATTAAAGTCAATTAAAGCTGATTAGACAGTGGGATGAGGAACTTTAAGGCAGCAAAATACCTGGCAACAAACAGAATAACATGAAAGATACAATATCTGGTAGTTCACAGAACCACGTACATTTTAATATTTCAAATCCCAAACTAGTAATGGTAACCATCATCTGACTTAGCAAAAGTTCAGACAAGAGGTCTTGGACCAGTTGTATGCTACGCATTTCAGCTCCTTTAAATCAAAGAGACAATTTTCTGTCAGTCTATTTGGCTGTTTATAGTCTAGCCTCAGTGACAAAATAGAAAAAGTTTAGTACCACAAACAACAGCTTCCAGTGCCTAGTAAATTCCTTATGCTTTGTCATATTTTTGTGACATTTTGTTTTTTGTGATTGGTTATAAGCATAAAAGCAAGACGTCTCAGTTGCTAATAATGTGTCTGTGTCGGAGTAAGGACCATGAGCTGATAATGCAAAGAAGAAGAAGAAAAGAAAAGAAAAGAAAAGAAAGGAAAAGAAAAGAAAAGAAAAGAGGACAGGTTTAGGCAAGTTCATAATGTGTTCCAAGCAGAAATGTGGCCTCTACACATTCAAAACACACATTACTTGAGCAGAAGGAAGACTAATCCATATTGATCACCTTTACACTCACCTGCCAATTCTTATGGATATTGTCTCATCCAAGCAAACTTGTATTCTGTCTAAAACCTAAAATTGATATTACTGACAGTTTCATCTTTACAGCAGTGCCACAGACTAAGTTGGAATAATTCTCATAAACCATATATCACAGTAAAGCCTCCCACTAAGAGAATAGTTTA
The DNA here is from genome assembly GCA_037367275.1 of Coranthus polyacanthus. Taxonomy (NCBI): domain Eukaryota; kingdom Metazoa; phylum Chordata; class Actinopteri; order Kurtiformes; family Apogonidae; genus Coranthus; species Coranthus polyacanthus. Next base: position 10,163,260 of record JAPQRN010000007.1, read on the forward strand.
TATTAAGCTAATGTAAAAACTCCCTTGTGTATAATCAAACTGATATTGTAGATGGTAGGAAATCAATTCTACTGATCATAGGCCCTCAGTGTTTCAAGACAACACGCAATTAAAAGTCACTCTTGATTAGTTGAAGCTACACTTAAACAGCGAGATAGTCATTTCATGTACAATACTTGATTCAAGAGCTGGTGAAATGGTAGCAACACAGAGTGCGCAGAGTGGTGGGGTTCAAGCAGTGCCACATTGTTTGCATGAGTGAGTATGGGTGTTAGGAAGAACCTGCGAAGGAAGAGAAGGTGCGCAGAAAGAGAAATCTACAACATATGAGGAAAGAGAGAGTGATCTGCCTGAGGGCAGTTAAGTGAGAGGGCCCCAGGGACCGAGTGCCCACAGCCCCTGGTGATGATGGTGATTGATTCAGGCAGAATTCAGACACCCCAGACGCTGCAGCAAATTAAAAGGCTATTTTGTAAAGTTGTAAAGGAGCAGAATGGCAGAGGGGGCAGAGGAGCAACCCCTCCCCAACGCCTCTCTGTCACACTTCAGCTTCTGTTTGGCTTTTCGGTGTCATCAATCCCTTAGGGAGAAAAGCTATTACAAGCCTTTCACCCTCATTCATACTACATACACTGCTGATGCTGCTTGTGCACATATGTATGCTGGAGGTAAATATGGACCCATACACTAACAACACACTGTAAAGCCTATAGGGAGTGACAGAACAGAATACATGTAACAGTGATTCCTATTTAGAATACAAACTATGATTAACTTTATTTAGATTTAGATTATTTAACTAAAATCGGTGTAATGCAAATCAATAGATTACTTAAAGGGATTATCTTTGTAAGTCTATATTATTCACTCTGAAATTTAAATCATCATCTCTAATTTTCTATGCTGCTTATGGAACTGTGAATACACCTAGTTTTAAAATAACACAAGGGAAAATAAAAAGTTAAAAAAAAGGGTCTTCTGGCTTTTGGCCAGAGAAAAAAAAAATCACACTTTTTTGTATTTACATATAGTTTACACCTCTACGTCAAGTGTCAGCATACATTTACCCATTCATTGTTTCATGTAATAATTGAAAATGCATTACTCACTTTTCTTTAACAGAATATATAACAAATTACATTTAAGGGCATGTATTCTGTAGTCTGTAGTGCAATACATTTTAAAAGTAACCATTCCAACACCGTCTATAGAGTCAAGCAGATACTGATGACACTCTGAGTACAGTATAAAATTCTCATCTGACAAGAGAGAAAGCAACGTTTCCTCCCTCCCCTGTGCATTAGTTTCTTTTTCTGAACATGATTTACAAATCATTTATCCTCAATGTGAATATAATTGACCTGGCTGACCTGAGGATGCAGTGCGTGTCCTGCCTGTGAGAGAGAGACAGGCTGCGTCAGGCCCTGCAGAGCAGCCTTCAGGGAGGACGAGTCACATGCCAGAGGTCAAACCCATGTCAAGTGGGGAGTGAGGCCAGCTGAGCTGCCTTGGCCCATGCATTGTGCTCATCAATGCAGCTGCTGTCAGTTACTGAGTGTTTGCAAGGGGGAGGCGCGGTGGTCCGGGGGGTGGGGGGGGCGGTGTCGGCTGCGTCGATATAAAAGAGTGTGCTTGTGTGTACGTTTGGGGGAAGTGGAGAGATTGGGGATTGTTGGAGATTCGGGGGCATATGGTGCCTGGCTGAGGAAAAGGGCTCTTTTCCACACAACACATGCCAAGTCTCTCACAAGCAGGTCACCTGCCACACAACACCAGATTTATGAACCATTTATCAGATTCTTTAACTAGTGATTTATAATACAAAATAAAAACTAAACGTTTAGGCCTCCTTGAGGAGTTCTTCCTCCTTCCTCCTTGTTTTAAAAAAAACCTGTGTGAAATGAGAATTTAATTGTACAAATATAATTGAAACGCTGTCAAGAGAAACAAACAGTGATGTAACCCTAACCCTAAAGCCATGTTGGCATATTGTACACGAAGATAACGACACACACTATCCACACTGCAACAGAGCAAATTGAGTTATCTTCACCCTGGAAGGAGTTTTCCAAAAGGTTCATTTTCAGTGACCTAAAGCTGTGTTTGTGTGCTAAAACGAATATATACAGTTCAATTTTAGAAAATACTTGTGCATGTGTGGACGAATGCTTATTTAAAACCTCTGTAAATTTACTGCAAAATACAGACATTTGGATCTTGTATAATAGTAATAAAAACTTCTAAATTTGTTCTTTGTTTCTAAACAACCACTATACATACAAGTATTCAACCAGTTTTTAACAATACATTAAATGTTAAAAAGTAGAAATAATCAGATGGACAGTTTGAAGACGTCAGTTTATATATTTTAAAAAGAGAAGACTAATTTGAAAAGTACAATGTTTGGATCATACTGTTTGCTCTCTAGTTATTTTCATTTCCTATGTGGCTGAGGTGAGCTCAGTCAGGGGGGATATGTTTCAGGCTGCCGTGCAGTGTCTCGATTCTCAGACCTATAGGTGGAGTATAATCAGACCTACTGCGGTGGGGTCACGACTCTTTCTGGAATGGTTTGACTGGCTTATAGGAGCTTATCACCTGCTCCAACACCGCCCAGCCTATCCGCTGACAACAAGGAGGGGGAGCACACTGTATGAATCGATCTGTACTCACACAGATATGTCCTGCTAAGAGGTCACCAAGGCTGAGTAATATGTACATTGGTGAGTCGATAGGAAAATATTAGCCAAACAGCTTAACAGAGAGGGAGAAAGGGGTGCACAGACACACATGCATTAGAGGATGGATGTGTGCATGAGTCAGACACATCCCAGTCTGCTTCCCTTGGTACATCTGTCAGTCTCTGATCTCTGAGTTGTATGCAAGCAGGGGAGTCATAGATGCTACATTAGAATAAGAGTGGACTGCAGGAGAGCCGCAGACAGACTGTGCACTGATGCGGCCGCCCACACTTGTCTCTTCAGCTGGGCCTTCTCATACTCACCCTTTCATTCCAGCAGCTCTCTGGGACTGGGACTGTCCCAATGCACAAAACAGATGGGCATCTCACAAAGGGCCCCGCTTCTTGGCAAGCTGGTGTCCTGCATGGCTGATTACACCTAAATACCAAACCCAGAATTGATACAGTGACTCACTTTGTACCATGGGGTTACAGGGAAGGCAAAAAATAAAAGAGAGAAAAAGAAACAAAAGCTACTGTAGTGGTTTGAAAGCAATTTTCTTCATTGCTCCTATATATGGTACAGGTCATGAAGGCAGAAAATTATAAGTCTTTACACTCAAAGTGAACTCAGTGATTTAGGGACTGCAAGAAGAAATATTCATACATTTTGAGATGATTACTTGTCTAAATTAAAAGCAACATTTATAGATTATTTGCCTATAGTGAAATGTAATGAGACACTAATCTGTGTTATCAGAAGATCTACAAGCTGGAAAAAGGTCAAATTTAGTTTTACGTGACTTTGGAAAGAAGTACGAAGCCTATATAGAGATTTTGATAAGAAATACACAGAAAACTACAGAGAAAGAAATTTTATTATATTACGTTTGCTGTATCAACAAGTATTAGAGTCAAGTAGTACTGTGGTAGTCAGTCGACAGGCCACCCACTGGGACCAGTTGTAGTGGTGTCAATCCGAAATAAATCAGATTAGCCACCTTTTCTAAATGTATAAACTAGTAAAATCAAAAAGCGAATTTTTGGACATTGATCCTCATTTCTCATGCAGTGCCTACTGTAGTATTGTAATACTGCACTGTGTGTGTTTTTACACCAAATTGCAGCTAGTTGCAGGAAACACAAATTATAGACTAAACAGATCCATTTCTAAGAGTGAACATGCCCTGCAGAGGTCATATTTTTTTCTCAATGAGCATTCAGCAGTTTCTTCTCAACACGTGCAGGTGAGTTTGATTTTGTCAGGGACAACATCAGCTTCAAGGTGGACAGAACCTTAAACTCGTCTTTAACAACCTTAGGCTCAAGCTTGGGGAAGTTTCTATTGTTTTCCCTTCATTTCCCTTTGTTTACATCCACAGGTCCACAGTAATTTTAATAATTAGATGCTAGAATAATCTGGTTAGGATGCCTCCTTGATGCCTCCCTGGTGAGGTGTTTCGGGCATTTGTCCCAGATCTCAGGGCAGACCCAGGACAGACCAAGGACATGCTGGAGGGATTCTATCTCTCTGCTGGTCTGGGAACACCTTGGTGTCCCCGTGGAGGAGCTGGAGGAGGTGGTCAGGGAGAGGGAAGTCTAGGCTTCGCTGCTTACGCTACTGCCCCTGCAACCTGGACCTGTATAAGCAGTAGAAGATGAAAGAATGGATGCTGGAAAAGGGAAATGGAAAAAGATAGTGATATTAAAAGGTACTTTGACTTGTATTTCATTGTAGACCGTATGAACACATCAAATTTCATGTTTTGTCTGGTCAGCTTCATTTCATTTGTAAATATGCATCCATTTCTCACATCCAGGCTGCAACTTATTCAAGAAAAAGTTGGGACAGGAGCAATTTAGGACTATTGATTATACAATGTGATTTGAAACAGGTGATGTGAACACGTGATTGTAATCATGATTCATGATTCATGAGCATCTCAGTAACTCAGACTGTGTTATGTCAAACTTGTCAAACTCTCAACATGATGATTATTCCTATAAATAAACATTTGAAACTCTTAATTACTAAAAAAAAAAGGTCATTATTACTTCCTTTAAAAAAAAAAACACGACATTCTTTTCACATCAATTAAGAGCCGGAGAGGTGAGTGATGCTGTTTAATGACCCACGTTTGTTAATGCTCGTATTCATATTCAATAAAACAGTCAAACTAAATGCACCGTCACACGATATACCCTTACACTGTCTGCAGCTTAGAACAGGCTGGTCAACATTCTGACGTTAAATTTGAGTAAGGAACAAGAAAGAAGAAGAAATGTGAGAGATGTGGGTGTCAGTTTCATTTATCAGTACAATCAGAGATGTACATTTAATGTGCAGAGGCATGGAGATGACTACATGTGTAAGTAACATTAGGCTATAAAGTAATCATGGCTGACTTTTGTGTTAGATGTGGTTGTGTATGCACAACGCTGAGTGTCTGGCAACTTTTATTATAAAAATAGTACAATCTCTCATCATCATACATGTGAGGTTTGGTGCAGAAAAACTGTTAAGTTATAACAGTTTTGTGTTTCATGGCAAGTCATCAAAATTCTGAACACGTAGTTTCACGAAAACTCTCCGTTTTGATAATTTCTCATCTTCAACATATTAAGACTGAACTGACCAAGTTTAAAGTTGATTGAACAAAATCTCTAGGAGTTCATTAAAATACAGTGTGAGTAAACAGCCAAAAGCAGCCACAAAATTCATACTTCCTGTTGGTCTGGCGTTTCGGACCCCTGAGCTTTTTGGTAGAGCTGAGGTGATACACCGTGTCAACTGGTGAAAGTAGTCGGGAGCAGTGGTCTTTAGGGGGCGCTACAGAGCTTTCACGTTTGAAACCTGGAAAATAACACATTTTTCACCACTTTTGGTGTGTTTGCAAATTTTCATGACTTTTTGTGCACGTTTAGCCCCTCAAAAACTGGTATAATGTTTTTCATGAATCCTAGCAAAAACAATAGGGCCTTCACCTCACCCATAATAAGTGTGGATCAGGTCCTAAAAATCAGACCTGTTCCCTTAAATTCAAACGCATAGTGCTATCAAGTGACCGAAAGTGCGAGGATCCATATGAATTCAAGTTTTATTATCAAAATCCTCATTTGGAATGCACTTGAATTCATTACAGTTAGATGTTTTGTCTCAAATACATGTCATACAATGAATAATTACAAAAATACACACTCCCAGTGCGCCACTAGAAGTGAGCACATTTCTTGAAATCAGTGTTTTTGATTTTATCCTGTTCAGTGAGAGGACTGTTGTCAGTGTGTATGTGTTTGCCATGCATTCACATGCCCATTCACATCCAGACTGTGTATGTGCAAATAAGATAGAGGAGGGAAGAAAGAGGAGAGTGAGAACATGCCTGTAGCCAGACTATCCACGTTTTGCATCAACATTAAAAAACAAACCGGGCTTCTTATCAGCAGCTGTGTCCTTTCCTTCCTCTCAGTCTGCCCTCCCATCACTGTCTGGCCTTCCAGATATGCTAATCGCAATGTAAGAATATCCTGTTGGATAATTACCATACATTACCCTGTGCTCATCTTCGGATTAATCCTGCATGTGCATAATCACATTTGGGGTTTTTTTCTCACCCAGTGTTAAAGGTGAAACGTGGGTAAATACAATTTATACCGATCCACCATTAAGGTATGGAATGTGTTGGCAGCTCTTACCTTCAGGATACTGTCTGCAGACTGCATGAAGAGGATTATCTCGTCAGTCATAAACTGTCCAGACTGCAGGGTTTTAGAAAGTTGTAATACCACCACCAAAGGCAGCTTTCAGTAGAGGATATCCTGGCATTATCCTTTGTATGCAGTGGTTTACTATCTTTTGGCGTATTCATGTTTTTGTAATGATCTAATTAAAACATGAATTAAGCTTTGTGGTTTCTTTTTTCTATCCATTCTTCACTTTTATGTAATCATATGAAGTGAGAGCCTTGCTAATATTTATTGCATTTAAAACAAACAAAAAAAAAAAACTGAAAATCAGATGCATGACAAAAATCCTCATGTTTTTAGGATGCAAAGATAATAAAGTGGTGCCACTGAAATTTTCCATTTTACACAAATATTTCAATACATATACTATGTGAAAGTAGTGTGACTGAATGGTGAACTGATCACTGCGTTGTATCCATATGATGCTCTCTATTGGTAGCCCCTCCCCTATATTTATATCTTATTTGAATATATTGAGTGGACCATCTGTAAGCCATTTATCTACATCAAAAAGCCGTTAGAATTGCGGTATCCTCCCCCTGGTCCTGCCTCAAGCCCAGTCTGCACATACAAATCAACACATGGATTTCTACATATGTTGCTGCATGTGAGAAAAGCCAGACACACAAACACACACACATATGCTTCATCTGACAAGATCCAGAAGTCTTGAAGTTAAGCTTATCAGCACATTTTTTTTGCATCTATTGTTCCCTCTAGAAAGGACAGGTGATATTTTCGTCATACCTCTCTATTTTTCTTAGTGTCTATTTTTACATTTTCAACACATGGTGATGGCTTTCTGATATGAACATGAGCCATAGCATGCTATTTCAATATGAACCTGGCAACGGCTAAGAGAGACACACTCGAAACTGTGTGTCTCTGCAGACTTTTCACCCAAGACCTGCTGTGGTGGTTGCACACATGACCCTTGTGAACGAGCCATAAAGCCACTATTACGAGAATAATGACCAAATTTAACAGTTTGCCTCAGCACACCTGGGTTCTAGACAAGGATCGTATATTTCCTCTGACAATCCAACATCTCTGCGGTGTGCAGCCAGCCAGAACTTAACTGGCAGGGTCAATATCCCTGCCAATAGAAGGAAGAGGAGTTCTTTAAAATTGTGGTGAGTGTTTTGTGGGTTCACATTTGTGTCTGTATGAGGGCCCAGAAGTCACAGAGAAGAAGGCATACAGTTCCCTGTTAATTCTTACAACACAGGAATGAGCAAGTAAAAACTGTCTGTAAAGTGAAGCTTCATCCGAAATGACAGTTCCTTTATTGTGAAGGATCTGTATATTTTAAGCTACTATATATCAGTGTATCAGAATGTTTAAATACCCCTAAAACCATAAATATGTCACATTTGGAAAATCTGGTCCAGGAAACCATAGCTTTGTCAGTTGTTTGCATTAAAGGAACAAGAAAGTGTTAACATGAAAACCAGGTAAGAGTGTTTTATATCAAATACCGAATGCAAAAAGGAGCTGGCTAATTGTCTGCCGATGTCAGTCAGCAGCAGTTGCTCTGATAGCCAGCAGGGCCTGAGGCACAGCCAGGAGTCTTCTTTTAGCCCCTGCAATGCCAGTGTGCTAATCTGTTATCCTCCAGCATAGCCTTAGAGCTTTAAACAGTATTACCTCAAATTAGTTAATTTGTCACACTATTGGGGAAGGGATGTGGCCTGGAGGTGCCTGAAAGGACACAACCACATTCTGAATTACTGTTCCCGTGTTGATAAATTCTATCCACACGACTACATTATGTAAAGTAGTTTTACTGAAGTCAAATCAGCGTAGTAAGATGAAAACAAGTGCAGCAAACTGATAGGCATTATATTGTATCATTCATTTCACATGTGGTCATCCTTTGTGGTCTCAGGAGAGCAGTGGGTGGTGACAGTCAGGGGAATGCAGAGGGAAAAGTGCTAATGGATTGGCAGCCGAACAGCTGATCTCAGCTCCGAGTGTCAGCCAAACCCTACACTCAGTGCCTCTTGACTTAGACATATGCTCAAAACAAAACACTTACCTGGCACCTATACTGCTCTCTATTCAAACCTCCCACTGTCTTCTGCCTCCCCCACGCACTTCACAGACACACCTAAACCTGCCAATACAACACCTAGCTAGTAGATGACCTGGGGTCTGATTGGCTTCTCCCCTTCCCCCTAGCCTGGCCTAGATGTATACTACACTTAAGACATACAATATAATACAGAACTGAAATGGTTCCAATAATGAGACTGATATACTTCATGTAGAGCCAAAAAGCAGCCTGTCAATCGGTGTCTTTGCCAAAACCATTACTACACAACATAAAAAATGCAAAGATTATTCTTGCAACGCTTTGGGGGTGCAGGTTGGACCACTGATCTATAAATTCATGGCATTCCTAATGCTACTAATCGTAAAAAAGACGTGACAAGGCAAAAATGATGCAAAGAAGAGACTTTCACACAGCATTTTGACAGTGAAAAAGTCAGTCACGCGTTTGTGTACATGAGCGTTTGAATTAAAAGTGATTGTTGACATTATCTTTCTGTCTGTGATTGATGATCTGACAACTGCATTTATTCAACATTGTTTTGACAGTGAAAGAGTCAGTAAAAACTTTAACAATATAGCAGTTGTATGATGTATTTTTATACATTTGGATCCAGAGGAGACTCAAAACTGATCCTGATTTAGGTCTTGAGCTCAAAACGTTTGGGAACCACTGCTATAGAGGAAGAAGCACTTATGATAAATGCATGTTCGTATTCTGTTTTTTGACACTACCTGTCTCATTACACCACCACCAGTTGTTGTTAGACTGCCATTTCAACAATTTGTCCAAACAGCCTCATCAACACAGACATTTGTCCTGTCAATAAAGCTATTTGCAGGCAATTGATCAGATGCAACCTCCCAACTCCCACAAGCGACGAGTGAAACAACCACAGATGATATCACGAGACCCGTGATCATCTGACAGTGGTTTTACTGCAGCACAAGTCTTGACTCCGAGATAAAAGAAGGCATGACACCTTACTGCTCCATCAGGAGTAGTTGCAGAAGAAACCAATCTGTGAGCATTGTGTGGTTGATACCATGGCCGATCCATTCTTGGATGGTGCGTAGTTCAGAAGCAATTCCTTGGTGTTTAAGAAAGTAACTGCACCTGGCTATTTCTCACTTTTGGGATAAAAGAAAGGCATATGTATCAGATGAACAAAGCTTGTGTGTGTGTGTGTGTGTGTGTGTTTTGAAAGACGGAAAATCAATGGCTATCTCCAGTTTGTGGGGACACAGTCGATTTTGTGTGGCTCTTATCCTCTCAATGGAGATGAGAGAACAATAAAGGAATATGGTCATTCCAGGGTCACAGCAGACTTTGGGAGAGGGTTGTTGTGTCGGATCCTAAGTGTTCTGTACATGTGTATTGATTTCTTTTATTCTTTGTGACTCCTTTGGAGTGTTCCACACAGACAGAAGACTAATCATTACTTTCACGGCTGCTCACTCTCCTGTTTTTTTTTGGGAACCTGTAAATACATTGTAAATACATAGACATTGACATCAATAACTATACAATGTCATTCCATTTTCCGTTAATACCTTAAAAGGAGGAGCTTAGGAATCAAGAAGGAGCTTGAAGTTTTTTCTCATTTGGTGTTCTGAAGGGTATTAATGAGAGCATCACACCAAATCATTGCCATTTTGAAAAACTTTCAACTTACTAATGATAATGTTTTGCTTATAATTTTCAGCTTCAATTACAGAACTTGAATATAATCTATGTAGTCAATCATTGTAAAAGCAATGATTAAGAAATAGATGTTGTTGAAATATGTAGAAAGTACAGAATTCAATTTGAGCTGCATGCTGCAAACTTGTATTTAGAAAAAAGTATTTAAGGTTATAATCAATGATAAAAAATAAATAAGGTCTATATTATAATTAGTCAGTATCATCGTCTTCACACTCATCAAAGGTAGAAAAAAACATATTTACTAGGTGGGGTTTCTATGATATCAGATTTCCATTTTAATTTGTATTAATCCCCTACAATAATTTTTAATTCCATTTGTCACCCGGGGGGATTAGGGCGCTTTTATGCTTTTGCATCTGTTGTTTACCTTCTATGATTTGGTACTGCTGCCTGTCTTTAACCAAACAACAAATAGAATAGTACTCATCATTCAATTTCCAAAAGTCTTTTTGAACCAGAGATAATCCGTGATTGGCACAGGATGATCCACTGGAATGTTGTCATGTGAACAAAGCTTTAAACGATTGTCTTTGAATTGATTAGTTTTACTTTCTACATCTTACCAGCACTGCATTAATTAAAAACACACATTATCCTGGGTTCAGTTCTACTGATTTTCACTACAGTCAAATTTCCTTGGCTCCTCTGTGACAGTGGCAGCAGCATGTGAGAACTAATCTCACTGCTATAAAACAACTCAGGACTTATATATTCTTAAGTGCAGCGAAACGTTTATGTACTTTGATGCATTCATGTCTATGTGATAAGTATTTTTCTGTGAATGCTCAATTTATGATTCGGGCAACACTAATGTTAATGTAAGTGCTGGTTAAGCTCAGACTTAAAGTTGAGAATTCACTGGTTGCAAAGCATTAATAAACAAAGAAAGATGAGAAATGTGAAAGAAAATTAACCTCTCCTCTTGATTTTTGCACCCTTGTGTTCTCCACCACCTTTAGTGGCATTTCTCTGATGAGTCATGTTTTGTATATTTGTGACAAATGACTTCATCAGATACTGGCGGCAGCTGCCTGTCAGGCAAACATGAAGCCTGATGTTTCGTAGGCAGGTGAGTGACAAGGACGAGCTTGGTGAGAAAATTGAACAGATTCAGTGGTGCAAAAGCAGAGAGAGAACAGAAAAAAAGGGTAAAGGCAGAGAGAAACCAGGGGCTCCACTGAACATGAATTCCCCAGGGTAAAGAGCTATCAGTCAATCTAGGGCTAATTCATGTCAGAGTGTGTATGCTATCTCGTTGAGACACTAGCAAGATGTTGATAAAATTCAAGTGGAAATGAAGTTGGGTGCTGAAGTGCACAGATGCAGCACCAGCAAAGAAAACGAGACTGAGCTGCTGACACTCTGACTTTAATTTCTATTTTTCTGACCTCGGTAGAGATTCTTGACATTATTGTGACCACTTTGAGATTTGGAAAAGTCAAAACAGTTGTTGGCATACAATCTTCCCCTTTTACGCCCTATTTAAAGGGTAAAACTCATCAATCACTTCAATGTATTACGAAAAATGCAATTGGATATTTTATTTGGATTGCAACTACATTTTTATTTTTAGTTCATTGAATTAAGCAACTGTTATAAGATGAATGTACGAACAGTATTTTCTATTCTTATTCTTCTAACAGATTTGACTAAAACAAAGAAGAATCCAACCACTGCAGAATTGAAGGTCCAAAACAGATCGGACTATATCCAACTCTGAGTTGCATCCTTTGTAAACACAATAAAGTTCTTGTTAAGCTCATGTTATTTTAAGATTTGCTAAAAGTTGGGTTGAACATGTCCTCTCTTTTCAGTCAAACCCTATTTTAGAGATATAGCCAAAATAAATGATCATCTTATTTAATTGGCTGTAGTCAGTAGCAAAACAGAGAAATGAGACACATGATTAAATAAATGTCTACCTAATGTCTACCATCTACCATCTTTTCTATTTTTAATTATCCTACATATAATAGTGAAAAACCAAAAATGTGAGACACAAATGAGATACACGTGGTGACAAAAGCACTGAGCGCACTGGGGTCTCAGTGGCAGGTGAGAAAGTAGAGCAGATGGCAAGACTTGGGGCTCTTTGTGGAGTGCATAATGTGCCCACAGGCTGGGGAAAGCAATGTCTAAATTAATATGATTTGTCCACCTTTGATATGTAAGAGGATTATACCTTGTGTTCAAACACAGGGGTGTGAATAGCCTAGGATGGAGAGTGACACTGAGCAGAATAGAATTAACGGCTCCTGGAGGACTTTTTCATTCATTGTTAACTTCTTGCCTAATCCTTATTAGGATGTACCACAGGTCTGAGTGAGCTGGTCGTGGCCGTGGGGACATGTGCCCCTATTGTGTGGCTGATGGTTAATCATGCTGTCATGGCAGGAGGAGGGGAAGCAAATGCGAAGAGAACGAGGGGAGAAGAAAGTGCATAAAGGACCCCTGTTCTTCATGGGTGTTACCCAGGTTTGATGAGCTCTGATCCTTCTCCATAGCATTGAGTCTCAAATATAGAGCAACGTCACTGCTGCTCAGCATGGGCATATAAGGTTTATGGCTGTTTGCATATGCTGTCACACCTGCAAAATGCATCCAGTCTAATAAAACAGATTGAAAAGAATTACGTTTGGCAAATTAGCAAATGAGCATCATGAAATGAATGATTTAACTAATTATAATTAACTCTTAATAAATTAATTAAAAAAATAGAAAATTAGATGTTAAAACTGCCAATGTTTTTATTTGTTATTCATGTCAGCTACAGATTTGTTTATGTATCATTGTTAAAGTTTCTTCTTATTCTCTGTCCTCACAGGTATAGGTCAACGCATGCAGTTGATGTGAGGACTGTTTTAGCTCATTATCCATAATCCATTAACAATGTGTTTATCACATTAATGATAGAACAATGAGAGAGAACATTTACTTTCAGTAGCAGATTTTGTTGGCTCCGCTCAATTAACCCTTACTGGGAAGTGGGGAGGAACTTTGACTTGCTGCTCAGTGATTCTGTGCTTAATTGAACTATTGTTACAACATTACAATTTTGGTGTGAGGCAAAGATGAATGAATTAATAAATGTCCAATAACAATGAAAACAAGAGAGCTACAAGAGAGTAATGTCTAGTGATATTACTACTATTTGCACCTTTTGGATAATATATATATATATATTTTCAATATATATATATATATACGTATATATATATATATATGTATATATGTACATATATACGTATATATATATATATAGAAAAGACATAGAGTGACAGTGTTTAAAGTTGTGTTTTCCACAGCCAAATAAATATCACAATATATTAATCACATAATTATCACAATAATAGCACAATTCACAGTTATATTGTTGTGACATTTTAGACGCACACTGTGCATATATTACACTCTCAGATAAGAAACCTGGACAAAGGCAATGTTTGGTGTTATTATGTTATTTCATATTCCTTTGGGTCTGTTCTTTCCCCTGATTCTCTGACCTCCGCTCCACTGAGCAACACCACCACAACATGCTTCTATCTAATGCCACGGTGCACTGATCTGACCTCACCATGCTTACTTACAATCCTATCATGTAAATGAAGTCAGGCTCATTTCAAGTGCCTTTGAGAGACCACTGCTTTATCAAAAACATGTCTGCCAGAGCAGCTCAGTATTGTCCATCTACATCAGTGCACAGACAGCATGTGGGAGCCCCATTCACAGCTCAAAGGTCAACATCAGTGCCAGCACAGACAGACAAGCATACACAAAAAGCAGGGGAAAGCAATGTGTTGCTACCTATTGTTGTTTTCATACTAGAAGGTCTAGTTTTAATAATACTACTACTACTAATAATAATAATAATGATGATGATGATGATGATGATGACAATAATAATAATAATAATAATAATAATAAAAGGAAGACATAATTTACAAATCAAATCCTTTTGTTGCTTAAAACAGCAATGACAGACTCCCTTCTTATATTTCATGCTGACATGTGACATTTCTTAATAGCAAAAACAAAAATGTCATCGCCACTTGAATGCAATATATACAGTAGTTGATACAGATGCACATTGATTAAAAAAAAAAAGAAGAAGAAAAGGATTATGTATGGATCGGAATGTAGTTCAAGGTCCTGATTTACCAAACAGTGCATGACAGCAACTTACTCTTGTTGTTCTTTTTATGCTTGCAGTGCTCATCATTAAAATGTAATTAAATTATGAAGTGATACACATCACACTCGTCACGCTTGTTTGTTTATCCATTATTAGAGGCAGAGAACCTCCATCCTGCAAATAAGAAATTTAATCCATTTCACTAGCATCCAGTGCAGTAATATATGAACCGCACAGGGTAAAAAAAGGAATTGACACCATTGTTTTATAAATCGTTAATACTGAAAGACTTAAATAGATGAATGAATAATCAAATGTCTGATCTGCAAATAACACGTGTACATGGGTATATATAGGCATTATATATTTTAAAATTGACTACGTTTTAAAAGATTTTTTGTAAAGGATTAACTGTTTCTGTTCCAGAGCTTGACTTTACCTCAGACAATACACGCAAAACATTTAAAACATAGACAGTTTACTAACAAGCAGCTGAGATTTTAACCAAAAAAAACAAAGTCCTTCCATAATTACCCTTTTCAATTCTGTTGACCTCACCCTTGCAACAACCCAGTTTCCCGTTGCTGGCTTTTGTTCACCTGGTCATCTTCTCCTTTTATTGGGGGTTGGCTGCTTTTTGTTTACACATATAAAATTGGAGACATACAACGCACAATACTAGGGTGAAACCTAGTGCCAAGTGAAGCTACAATTCAACCACATTCAACTAATATGAGTTACAATGAGAGATATTGTTGTTCCCTTTTAATATACTTTATGGCTAAGAAATAAATGGTGCGATTGTTGTAGTTAGGACAAATTATGTCACTTGTGGATAAACGTTCTGTAAACTGCCATTAGTAGTAAAGAGGCTTTCTGTACACTGTAAAACAGCACAAAGAGCAGGTGGAGAGGCAACAAGCTCTAACCATAACAACGGCCATAATAACCCTTAACCGTCGCTCCCATCTTTCATTCTTCCCTGTGACTGATGTAGTTTGGCATTTTCATTTAAAAGGTCCACTTATCCTCTAATCTGCCAGGTACATTCTGCTGTTTAACTGTATTATAAAAATGTTTCATTGCGCGTCCGTTTTTTTTGTCCTGTTAAACTGTTTGCACACCCCATTCAGGTAAATTGTGTATATTTACTGTAAATGTCCACAATGCTTTTCCTGTATAGTGTTTTGATAATTTGTGTCAGTTTAGTGCTCACCAAAATCATTTCCATAACGGCTAACTGCTAAAAATATAAATAAACAGTGAGATATCTCAAAGGCTTTTTTAAAAAAGGTTTAATAAAAACATTTTCTTCCCCTCAGTGGATATGCACACTGTGCAGATGTACTGTGCATAATCATAGATCTCATGGCAGCCAGATTTCCTGATAATTAATACTAAGAGCACTTCATTCACAAGTCTTCCATTTAAATGGTCACTCCTGTCCGATATGTCACAATTAGAACAATTACACAAGGAGAGTGGCACTCTGTCCCCACTGAGAAGAAGAGCGTAGTGTGACCCACTGGCTGATTACTGACTCCACTTCACACCACAGCCATGGCGGAAGTGAAGTGCATACCCAGCAAATGTTTTGAACTGTAATATTCATTAATCTTTTGATGTTCTCTGATGCGATAATGATCCACTCAAATGTGTACAGCCTTGATCTATCTCTCACTTTACCACCTTTCTTAATATTGCACCAAATGCCTGTAAGTGTAGATACAGAGGATGATCCTCAAATAACTTCTGCTTTCAATTCTGGTGGAATTTCAATGACAATATTTCAATTGAGAAATATACTTGATTAGATAATATACTGTAATGTAATGCATTGCATACAACCCAGAAGTTGATATTGTTATTTAAGGAAATATGTCAAATGTAGAAATCTTAACATGCATACCTACTTAACTGCTGAGTTGCTGAGTTGTCTTTTTTCTAAAATTGTTTCTCAAGATGTAATTAAACATGACAATAATATTTTCATAAATTATACATGGCATAATAAACCATCAATATTTTCCGGATGCAAGTGAAATTAATATATTGTTAATAAGCTATTTTTAATTAAAGTTTTCTACAATTTTCTTTCTTCTGTAATTTAAGTATGTGTGTTTTCTCAATATTTCTAATATTGTGATAAAAATGAAGCAGTTCTGCTCATTTACTTGTTTGTCACGCTTATTCTTTTATTTGTATTCATAAGCAATTTACATAACAAGTGACAACACAAATAAGCTACAGTATTTGGTGTATAATTGGCGGAGAGCGGCATTTAATGGATCAAACCACTGTGTAATTCTGCTTGAAATTTCCTGACCATAACCTGTTGACACTGTCGCTTCTGGAAGGAAGAGTTCAGTTTGCCATTCCCTATTCCATCATCACTCATCTCTGGCGTTGACCTCAGTTTCTCTGTCTCAAGTGGCCTTTTTCTCAGACACAGATTGATTATTCCCAGACTGCGCTTGCCTGCTTTGTAACATCTCTTTACCCAGCACTTTATGAGACACGCGCACTTTTCCCTCACAAAATATTTCATGGTATAAAAGTACGATGCATATTTTTTTCCCTGTGTCGAAACAGAGACAAACATCATGTGCAGTTGCAGTTTTAATATTAATTAAAAACTATTTTTCTCTCTTTATACTGGACACGGTAACCGTTATCTTCTGTCATCTGTGATACATGTTGAAAGACTTTTATTGAGTTACTCAAGGTGTATATAGTCACTTTTCATTAATTAGCCAATCATATCAAAATGTGTTGATTTTGGCAGATGAGTGGTTGGGGTGAATACCATATGGATGCAAATATCCTCAGCAGTGAGTCCCAGGTTTGATTCCTAGTTGGCCAGACCATTCAAGTCCTTCCTTCTCTTTGCCCATATTTCCTCTCTCGCTCTGATAGCCCTGTCAAATAAAGGCATGAAATGCCTCCCAAACAAATCTTCAAAATGTGATCTGTCAGTGTCATTCAATGCCATACATTTCAGAAAGCAGTTCAACCTGCTTACAATTAAAAATGTTAAAATATATTACAATAACAATATATAATTGCATTATAATAGCATTATAGTCTTATTTTTTTTCCAGTTACTATTCTAAAACATCATAATACTTGTAAGGGTCTTCATTATCATTCATAGCGATCTGTTGTAATAACCTTCAAAAGGCTGCAGAGAATTCAGTGAGTATGTAAAAATAGTTTTTGCTTTTGTTAATCTGTGACAGGATTGTTTGTAGTCTTGTACTGTGGAGGCTGGTCATTAGTGGATAAGCCACAGTTAGACCTCAGAACTATAATCACCTAAAATCCTTTTAGTAACAATATTAATTTTCTCTGTAAAATGTCTCCTTGTAAGTGTTTGCTTTAGAAAAAGGTTAGTATTTTTTCTCTTCTTTGTCATTTACCACATAAAACATCCGAGATTTGGGAGCCCCAAGGACATATGATACCTCTTATGGAAATAAATAAAGAAATAAAGCTAATAACTACAAATTATCAACCTTTTTAAAGTAATTAGGTTATCTTAGAGACAGCTATGGTACTAAAGGAGGTGGAGGTCTAGGCTTTAAAACCAAAGGCCAAGTAGATAATGATGAGTGAAGGATATGTTCATATTTTATCATTAGTGCAGTATAGTCCATTACCAAAAGCCTGGCACACTGCAATTACCTCTCCAATCATTTCTTTAGGCTCTGCTTATCTGTATGAACCTCATGTATTAAACCCCACATACAGTAAGTAGTTTAGCCAGAGCATCATTAACTAGACCTGTCAGAGATCTGGTCTGAAGGCATATCTTCTAGACCTCTGTTTCTTTGCAGTGTTTTATTACATCCCAGTTTTACGGATATCACCGCTTTTACACTTGAACCATCCATCCATCCATCAGTTTAAAGACATTTCGATTCAACCAATTATTTGACATGAAGAATTGTTTCATGTACTGATAGAAAAACAGGTCATATCCTCCCATTTAAAGAGGTTGCTTTGCACATTTCCCATAGATGATTATTGTAGCATTAGTAATACAGTAAGTAAATACACTTCAAGGGACCAGGGCATTAAAATACATTTTAAAAAATGCTTGGATTGGAAATTGCATTGCCAGCTGACATAAAAATAACAAACACAATAAAGGAGATAAAGGTGAATCTATAATAAGGATTGATATATTTTTAGAGTTTTTCCGTTCACTTTGGGATTGCATGTAAAAAAAACCCCAAAAAATAAAAACTGTAATGTGAATATCAAACATTAGGAAATATTTATATTGGAACTTTTTTCGTTAAAAAAAAAAGAGTCCAATATTTCAGTCGTGTTCTCTGAGCCTGTTCTATTTATCATCAGCCAGAACTGAATCATAAAATGAATAATTATGATATAATTTGAAAATGCGTTTGCTGCTATGTGATTAATCAAGACATTTCTAGAGTACAGTCTTGTTCTTCTAGTTGCCTTCTGGTTAACATATTAAATGACATTAAATTTTAATGTTTAATTATAGAAAAAATGTAATATTCATGGCGTTTAATGATTCAGGAAGGGATTTCAATTCTAATTTGTAGTATGTATCCTTCCACAGCTCGCTTTAAAAACAAGTGTTGTACTTATAATGATTATTGCCTTTTAAAATCTGTGAATCAATAACTGTATTTTAAAGGTGCCATATCTGGTTACAATGGGATGTAACGACATATTCTGTTTGCAGATATAACAAGTATGAAAAAATATAATTTTTCTCTTTCTTGGTGAAATGTATCTCGTATTTGCCGTTGTGGGGGGTGTAATGGATAAAACCTAGACTTGTTGACAAATGCACTTGAACTTCAAACCAGCAGTGAAGTTATTAATGTTTAAATACTTGCTCACCTCAGTCAAAGTTAAAGTGATCACCCAAGCTAATCTGTTTCTTGTGTCTCCTCCTGCTTCTTAAGATTGGAGTTTAAGACATGGTTTATTTGGGGTTTTCTGTATTGTAGCCTACATTGTAATTTATCATGTTTTTAAAAATTTGAAATGGCGTTTTAATGGTTTCAACAGGCCAGTGGACAAAGACTTAAAAAGGGACTATCACTCAACAATTTGTCAAAATGTTTAGTTTGCACCTATAACATAATATCAAACATGAAGTATTTCGTTTATTTTACAAACTGTAATCCAGTTAAAGCTTGAGTAAGTGATTCCTGAGAAACACTGGTAATATTTCAACTATTTCAATTTTTTTAATTTTCCTGGGCCAGGGCACGGCCACGGACATGTACAAACACACATTTTTTTTCAACACATACACAGAATGAACAGCTTGGCGCTGATGTGAGGAGATATTTAATGATTTTGAAGAATTTGTATAAGATTAGAATCGCTTACTCCACCTTTAATAGCAGTGTAAAAGTATGTTGTGTAATGTCATCTCTATATGCTTGTGCCAAACCGAGCCAAGTCAAGCAAAGTCGCGGTGAGCTGAGCTGATAGCATCAGTGGAAACCTGGCATTAGTATCTCATGCATTCACATTCATCCGTGTAAATGCAAGCTTGCATTCGTGGCATTCCACAAAATTCCACTGATGTCTCATAATGCTTTTGGATTACTGTACTGAGCTAAAATATGGGAATGCAAGTGAGGAGAGGGTGAAATCAATATGATTTTTTCTTCTCCTCATGGTCGTCAGAAGATCTATTATGGAGAAATGATGATTTATGTCAATGTTAGGAGGGATGTCAGGTTGAGCAAGGGATAGAGGTAAGAGCCAATAATGATAAATATCCCCATTCACATGCCCACCCAGCCCCCAGTCCACTTTTCTGTGGCCTGAAGAAAGGCTTTCCGGTACTGCAGTCCTCCTTCTGCATCCCAATATTTGCACCACACCAACTGGTCTCCTAGTTTCAAACTCTTTTCCTCCATGTCATCGTTTTTATCATATCTAATCCCTTCTCCTTTCCGTGTTGCTCGTCTTGTCTATTCCATCTGATCTGTGTATGTGGAGACCAGTGCTACAGCCCGTGATGGATTCCAATGATCCAACGCTTTAGGGAACAAGGGGCGAGGCAGTCACCTTTAAGCTGTGTCTGAGCAATCTGTCTTTGTCAAACATCCCCATACATGTAACATGGGCCAGGCGGTGAACAAGAGGAAGAGGAGGGGACAAGGAAGGGAAATGGCAAAGACAGAGTGAGGGAGAAAATCAAATGTACTTGATGGAGATTAAAACAAGGAGAAGTGTAAACCCTGTCAGTTAGTACAACCATGTTCAAATATAACCATCTGCTGGGCAAAAAGACATCAGTGTAAACTGTATGTACAATAGTAATGCAAACAGTGCTTGGACTGAAACAAAGAACACAGAAACATAGTCGGTCTTTGCAAATAACAATCAGTACATATGTAGAATGCATTTCTATAATATTCTACATTGTGTTTTTTCAGACAGGCATTGAGTCAAATACACGATTGACAGCTATAATAAGTGATTGCTGTTCAATCACAGAATCAGGTCAGATCACAGGACAGATCATCTGTATTTCTATATACTCAGTCTTTTGATTTGGACAAAGAGGGGAGAGCTGCAGAAAGAAGGTGTATATGTTCAAGTTCTGACATTTATTCGCCCTGATGACAGCTCCTGCATCTTTAAATGTTCCACTGACAGGACAGTCTTCTTTGGAAACATGTTGTCTTAGTGATCAGCTTGACCAACCCGGCCTGTGTTTGCATTAGTTTCCTCCAATAGACCGAAGCCAGTCAGATAAGCCAATAACAGTAGGTGTGACTGAGTGATTATCTATCTGTGTTTGCCCTGTGATCGACGGCAGCTCTTCTCAGAATGCTTTAATGCCGTCCGACTTCATGTGAGATAGCCACAGAAACCCTGGCATCACTGAAGAATAAGAAGCTACAGTAAATTAAAAACCAGCCATGCTTTTGCTTGAACCATAAGTACTCTGTGCATATCCAGCAGGTGTCTTTTGTGGATGTATGGTTTTGTATCTTTTTCACTGTTTGGTGGTGAGAGGGCATGAGGCACCTAGTGGGTAATTGACAGAGACAGATAGCAGTCAGATGTGATTAGTTCCAGCTTCGTAAGCAGTCCGTCTGTAGCATAGCTGACAGATGAAAACAAATAAGTTGCAATGCAGCAGAGGAAAGAACTGGAGCTTATACATATCACGTAATGTTTAAAGCTTTTTTAACATCTGTGTATTCTCACGTTAAACATTTGTTTGAAATACATACCCAACCTTTCATTTCCTGAAATTAATCAAAATTTAGACATAACTTAACTATATTAAGACTACATTCAAACATACTTTAATAAGTACATTAAGTAAAGGAAGCAGATTTCTGACACTTTAGTGTTTTTATAGTGAGTTATTTTGCACCTGATGCATCTTTAATGTAAGAAGATACAAATTCACTTTGTTTTTGATTGTCTTTGACCTGATGTATGATAAATGAAACTGTTTAAAAAGTCCCGTTTTTGGACTAGATACTGTGCTCTTCACAAACATGATGAATTTACACATAAAATACCCAAGGTGGTGACTGATAAAACTGCTACTTATTATGCTGATGTACATGAGTAAAGGTACCCTCCACCTCCCCTACTCTGTATTTGTTGTGTGGTAAGCAAAGGTCTCCCTGCTCTTAAGCTTAATGCAAACATGATTGCCTGCTGCAAATTTACATATAGGATGCATATGCTATGACACTAAGTAATAAAGGTTAGTCCATAAGTAAATAACTATTTCCGTTCTAATAATTTAAAGAAACATCTAAGAAGAAATCTAAGCACATTGTATTTTTAAAATACTTTGAGTTCTTTTTACCTTACCGTACGTAGAACTTACTGACAATTGATTGATCACTTTTGTTTATTACATTATATTCTGTACAGGGTGCACTTATAGCACATTGTTCACATAGTAAAAATTTGTCATTTCTAGATAGACATGTGAATAATTTTGGGGCACACGCAGCTTAAAAAAATGTCTCTGCTGAGCAGGAACATGATCTAAATACTAATCAAACATCATTTACAGCTGGCTTTATTTGAAGCTCCCAAGAGACTGTCCCAACTTGCTTCTTTGCTATGGTAACCAGGGATTTATTTCAGAGGTGTCATGCTACATTATCATCTCAGCAGCTCATCGACTTCCCTCCACTCTCTGGCTCGCTCACTTTGGCCCCTTCATTGTTTAGCCCCCTCAATCTCAATGCTGCCTAACACCCTGGAGAGAAAACATCTCCTATCTTGTCTCGAGACCAGATAATTCAGTGGTGTGATCTTTCTGCCTAACATACACGAAGTTGCACAATTACATTTACACATGCAAAAATACTCTTGATTGAGTTGCTACATATGCAGACTCGCACTCATGTAAAACTGGAACTGAATTAATCCAACAAATGTCAAGTCTGGGTGTATATGCCTTGTGCTGGCCTGCAGAACTGCTTGTGAAAGAGCAAATGTGTTGTTAACACTAATATATCTTCTCATTCCTTCCTACATTTTATTCTGTTTTTACTAGGCCTACTTGACTGTTATATCGTTATATACTGTTTTAATTTTTTTCATGTGTTCATTTGTAATCTGTCTTTTATACCTGTCTACTTGTATGATTATATTGCTATTTCCTTTTTTTACATGTCCAAAATAAACTACTACTAACTAACTAACCCTGTAATGCTTGAGAAAGTCTTCTGTCCCAGGGTTCCACTCATCTTTGCCATGGTCGGCCCAACAATTTCTTGACCGCGCATTTATCCTGCATCTCTCATCATGTCTGCTTAGTCTACATCTGTTTATTCACAACACCGAGATGCCCCCTTGATGCCCCAACAAGTGTTGTGATGGGAGTCTTTTCAGTGAACAGATCACTTCCCCTTACTTTAATCTTATGTCTGGAATTGTCTTGTCTTTAATATATTCCACTGGCTGAAACATCTCTGGCTGTGTCTGATAGGATTTGTTGAGCTGGAAATGGCAAAGGAAAAGTGTCAGGGAAGCAAAGAGAAGTTAACTGTACTCTAAAAGAGATTGGGACCAGTGCATGAAATGAAATTGATTTCCTTATACTAAGTCACCAAAATAAGGTGTGCTTGGATTTTTGCATGCTACATTAAGAGATATGTTCAAGCTTCATGGCAATCTTCACAGTAAATACAATTTGTATGGAAAAACAAAGACATTTCTTAAAAACAATCACATGCAAAAGTTGTTAAAGAGAGGGAAAATCACCTTGCACTGGCCACAAAGGAAAAGCTGTTTCACTCTACAGTTATTTTTATCTTCATTCTAGATAAACTGTGTTAATCAACATACACTGTTTCTCAGTACTTTCTCAGTATTTGGGCTTTTCACAATTCTCACCCTGAGAAGATCTGCTTGGTCTACTTTGCATAGGGTGTTTTAATGTTTTTTTTAAAGTAAAAATCATCAAGCAATCCATGTAAAAAGAAGAAATGAAAAAAAAAAACTACCTCTCTGTCTGAGATCAGCAAAGCTTGTAGAGGGTCTGGAGGTTATGGATGGAGGCAAATTCAAATCATTCTTTGTTTACATGAGTGTCACTGATCCGACGGCATTAGGGAAGCCCTGACCCCCCACATATGCTGGAAAGTGAGATTTGGCGTTTTGCCACATCAAGCAACACCAGAGGCGTACTGAGGGTTTACCCTTTGTTTTGTACAAAATGGCTTCCTGAGGCTGCAGTTTGTAATAACAAAGACAGTGAGCCCTGTCTGTGTGATATGACACGGCTGCCTGCCTCATCAGCCAATGCTCCCCAGGGACTGTAACCTATACAGTACAGCTGCAAATTGAAGTAATGACAGGGAGGAAAGTAAAGGAATTAAAAAAAGCCCAGCATTTCTCATTATACTATATCAAAGAAATAAATCACTTCAGTCTAATCTTTTATCCTCTCAGACAATCTTACACTTATTCTCACAGCTAAAGTAATTATTGCTACAAACATTCATTGCACATAATTGTTAAAAAATCAACCTGATATTAGTATTTTGGTACTAATGATATCGGTACTTACTATTTATTGTATGTTATTTATTTTATGTGGCACTTCGGTCCCCTATGAAATTCTGTCTTGTTTCCCATATGAGACGTGCAAATGCAGAAATAACAATAAAGGTATACGTGACTTGATTAAGTTGTCATTCTGAACTTATCTGTCTTAAATTTGATAAAATACGAGCCTGTGTTTCATCTGTCCTTATTTCTACAAATATTCTGTTTTGCAACATTGATAGAAAATGTGGCATATTCAAATGAGCAACTCAACTCAACACAAATACATGAATAAATAAATATATGTACATTCATGGCCCCTATACATACATACATAGGTATATACGTACATAAATTCTAATGTCATTAAAAGTCGTAAAACAAAGTAAGAGCAGTGTAAAATGTCAAGCAGAATTCTGTATTTTTTCATGCTGATCAAATAAGCTCGAAGTCTATGGCCCTTTTGACTCTAGGTCTGTGTGAGCAAAGGTCAAGCTTATGAGGGTCACAACTTCTGCAGAGCAACCAACCCTGACTCCGACCTGTGAACTCACTTTGGTGTGGTGAGACCACTGCATTTTAATTTCTCATCTACCTGGTAGCAGTGCCTGAAAGTCTAAGCATTTTTATCCAGTTCACATCCCATTATTGAGTTGCTTTTCCCTTTTTCGTACTGACTTAACAACATACTAATCAGATTAATGGAACTTTCTTTCGGGAGGGAGATTTGTCAGTCAATCTCGCACAGTAGTGGAAAATGAAAGGAGCCTCAGGGTGAACAAAAGCCCTGATAAACCAATTTCAATTTCAAAAGCAAGAGGGAAACAGACAAAAAGGAAATATTTGCATTTTTTTTCCTACAAAAATGAAAGCAATGAGCAGAACCCTTCAATAGTAAAATGACAATGACAAAACAATGGTTAAAGTGCATCCATATCCTTCTGCAAAATGTTTACTCAAGTATTAACACATCAGCTTTCATGTTACCAACATTTAAAATGTTTGACCACCCTCTCATTATGTTTACCAATTTAAGTTTAGGCAACACAGAACATTTTATTAATGCAATGTTTCTCATTTACAAGTCAGTGCATACACAAATAGTCACTGAATGGATCATTGCGTAAAACTATCTTTGGTAATATGTATCCCACAGCTCCTTGGGAAGCGTCTGCCTTGGGGCTAACAACACAGAGAGAGGGAGGTCTAATGGCCTGCTATATTAGTGACTTAATTGCCATGTCTTGGTCTCCACTGGATTGAAAGCATGGTGTTTTACTTTAATTGTGAACCTTTTGGTCTTGTATCCGCCACGCCAAGCAAACGGCCAATAGTGTTGGAGATGGTCTTCTTGATGCAGGAGCTGAGGTGGATAGTGAAGTAGAAGACTGCCACCTGCTGGAATCTTCACAACACAGACCTGACTGTTCTTAGGCAAAATATGATTTCAGAAACATTTCTTTATATGCTACCTTTCGCTAAAATGTTTAATTGTTTGTTCCTGTTCAGCATGTTTAAGGCAGGCTTGTATTGTTGCTACTGGGAATCTAAACACATTATAAGCACCTACCGACGTGGTGTGCAGTGCATTCTTTCTAATGACCATACTGTGTGTCCGTGTGTGTGTTTTTAATGTTAGGGGTGGAATACGGGACAGATTAATTGAATTTCCTGTCATCTATTATACATGTTACCTCATGTAGTCGTTCCCCAGTGTCAAACAGAGTGTGGATGGATTTAAAGTCCAACTTGACCCATTACAGACATGTTGCTGCCATCTAGAGGTACACAACAGCATGACACAGTTAATTTGGTTCTTTCGCTCGATAGTGCACACCATGTGGTACATTTACTTCTATTCTATGGTCACAGTGTGTGTCATTTAAATTTCAGCATAAATATGATCCAGTAATTTTTTTTTTTTTTAATGATTAGAGTCATGTGGTCCCTTATGTGACTGTGAAGAAGAAATTAAGTTGAAGTTTTCTCCTGAGTATTTTCAAATATATCCCATCATCCCATCCCATCCCATAGATTTTAAACAACTGTTAAAAAAGTGCCTTGACCATAGCTGTGAAGAATATTTCTGCAATCCATGTTCACACCTTTGAGCGCGATGTCACAAATTTCATGATCAGTTAAATTCCTCATTAAAAATCCCATAACAATACATAAGACAACAAATTATTTTTTATTATCATTTAAAAGATTATAGTTACTCCAGGATGATTTGGTTTACTGGGTGTCATTGCACCAGCTGTGATAATGAAAGAAATATTAGTAAGAGCATAAGGATGTGAGGTCTATCTACAAATCTAGGGTAGATGCACCACAACAATGTGACCCTAAAACAGAACTCATCTTTTACATGAGGATCTGAGTTGCATTTTCAATTGTGTCTCTTAGGAGAAACTTAGGATTCAGTGCGAAATCTGACAGCCCAGTTTGCCACTGTACATCTTTATGAGATTTCTGGATTGAACTGGGTTGTTTTCTCTTAAATGACTCAGGGTCTGTTAATGTTGAGGTGCAACCATACACAAAATACAGGTTGCTTCTTATCCACTAATTTGAAGTTTTTTAATGTGCGGCATATAGTAAAGACAAAGCTGATGACTCCCACATGAAAACATATACTTGAAGAATCCTCCTGTCCTGTTGTTTGAACCACAACAGGAAATATGTGCCTTTGTTTCTTGAAGATAAACTGATGGTACATACTCAACAAAGAGAAAGAGAGGGGAGAATGTCACGCCTACAAATAAAAAAATAACAGGTAACTGCAATCTTTAGTTGTACAATTTATATGTGATTTCATGGATTATAGTCAGTCGTGAGGCACTCATATTGGACAGGCAGTTTATTTACAAATAGCAGACCCTTACACACAAAGAAAAATAGTCATGATGGGAAATTTTTCAAAGAATGTGGGTGATGGGGGAATTTTTATCCAACAAATCTCATCAGAGCACCATTTCTCTCAATCGCTAATTGCTAGTGACTTAGGGCATCAAAAAGTACTGAAAAACATACAATCACCAACGGTCATTAGCAATTTACATTATAAAAATATCACCATGGTGATCCACAGATTCACAGAATTGACCGTGGAAAGAAAGATATATTTACAGTTATCAGCACAAAGGGAGAATGGAAAGAAACCATTTGGAAACAAAAAGGAAAAGATGAGCAGTGCAGAGAGGGTCCCAAAAGGCAAAGCTTGAGCAATTCTTGCTTTAAGTTCTCTTTATGGACACCTCTTAATGTTTTTCATTTGTCCTGTAAAGACCAGACAAACAAACCTGTTAAAAATGAATCATAACAACAGAGGACAGAGGAATAGAAGACAAGAAATAGGAATATGTGAAAAACTAATAGAAATTTACAATTCAAAATATACAAAGTGACAAAACAAAAATAATTTAATACTTTAATTAAAACAATATATATATTTTTTGTCTTTTTTTGATCCTTGCATCTTTCACATGGATACAAATGAGTTTGTTTTAATACAATTTCATTCCTTCATTACAAAATGAATAAGCTCAATTTTCTCTGCATTCACTAAAAAGGATTGAGAACACACATAGTACGTGAATAACAATTCATTATGGAAATGGCAATATTAAACTAGAATAAAATATCATAAAATCCATTGTCGGTACTAGTGCACATGTAACTGTCACCTGTCCTTGGTGACAGTGAGTGAGATGTGCTCTGAGTATCAGAAAAGATCTCACCTCGTAGGTCTTCGGCAGTGCAGCCAAAGTGGACAGACTGACACCATTTAGTATCTAGAACGGGTCTGCCAGTGCTATGGGAGCAGGAAAAATGGAAAGGACGCTCAAGTCACAACTGAGAGAAATATGTGTGAAGAAATAATAGACGAGAGAGAAACTGTACTGATATATTTGGTTTCAAATATACCTATATTTTCATGTGATTTGTCAGTCTCTCAACCTGTGTTAATGCTCTACTGACACTTTTGGTAGATGCATGCATGTTAGTCCATAATTTATAATAAAAACAATAGGTTGACTTATCTAGAGGTAGTGTGTAATGTTGCATATTCATATAAGGACATGGGGAACAGATGATTCACAGTATGAATGATGCAAGACTTCTCAAAGTGCATAATGGATTTTAATCAAGGATGGGAAGGCATGTTTTGACATCAGAGTGGGGTGACAGAAATTGTCCTTTCTTTGTAATTCCAGGAGAATTATTATCAAGGGTCAGTAGTTCTTCACTCACTCATGATATGAAGATGAAAGATGAAATGAATGGGGCCCTCTGCTGGTGAAAAAATGAGATGATGCCAGGATGACAGCCAGATGGGAAAGGATCAAGACAGCACGCTGGTGTTCTGTGAATCCACATCCTGCATGTTCATGACATCAGTACTTACTCCACTCTCGTAGATTGGGTTTTCAAAAGCCGACTCTTCTGTCATGTTGTCATAGGGTGGCGAGGATGATGGCATTCTGATAGACTTTCCCTGAAGCCTGAGCAAAGAGAAGAAGAATAGGAAATATTTAAAAGCTCAGTTCACTGCAAATGAAATGATTTTTTTTTTTTTTTAAACTTACTTTGCAAAGTAGACATAAATCCCGAGTACAACCACCATGATGACTGCAGTTGGAATGAAAACAGCGAGGGCAATGTTGGTCCCCTCCATGCCATAATCCAAATTAACAACTGTAAGAAAAACGCACAAAAACAGGAACATATTTAGGTGATATTATATTATCATATTCTGTATAATGACACTGTATCGGTGTTTCTGCACAACTCACCATCCAATCTGCGTTCATCCACATACTGAGCTGAAGTCGCTACTAAGAAAAAAGTGGAAATTTAGTCAACAGTCAGACAAAGCATATCACATGCATAGAGTTTACTTACATACAAAATCTCAAGCTAATCCTTTTTCATAATATTCACTAAATTGTCAAATGTGGACAGTTTGTGCAGAGGTTGTAACTTACCTCTGCAGGCAGGGGGAGTGCTATTCCACTGTGACGGGTGTCCAGGCACACAGTAAATGGTGGCCTGGCCCTGCAGCTCGAAGCCTGAGTGGCAGGAGAATGTGAGTGTCTCTCCTGCTTGATAGAAGGCTTTTTCAGAGCTCTGCACACTAGTGGAGGCAGCACCCGGGTTCCTGCATGGCTCGTATTTTTCAGCTGATATGGATGGAGACAAGACATTGGGTGAATCAAAAAAAAGAAGGGGAAAAAAACTCCCATATGGCACATTAAGTGGCACATGTGTAGATGTGCTGTAAACTTTCTATTTAATACCAGTGAAATAACTATCAGCGTCACATATACCAGTAATTCTGCTTATTTCCTGAGACAATATGTACGCCGAATCTAATTTCTTCGCTGTAATCTTAATTAAAATCAAACTTACGATATTGACAAGTAAATGTGAAAAAATTGATTTCAAATTTGTGCGTATATGTGTGGATGATTGTGTCTGGCTTGCGCGTGACTTACGGACACATTTGGGCAGTCTCTCGCTCCACTTTGGTGTGGCTGAGTCTCGGTTGTAGCAGGTGAGGAGGCTGTTGCCAGACATGATGTAGCCTTTATTACAGATAAACTGCACTGTTGATCCCACGGCAAAGCGGCTGCCTGTGACCACCTTACGACTGTGCTCAACATTTCCAGGGTCCTGGCATGTCATGACTATACATCACAGAAACAGTTAGGATGTCTTCGTTAGTAAAGGAGCAATTGTAGCGCGAATACCTTTTTATACTTTCTGTGTGTGTAAAAATCATCCAGATTTATAATTCTATGATCTGGCCACTAGTGACACATTTAAACCGAAGGTTTTGGGGAATATACCGCACACAATGATTGGTTGTGTTCAGCTACTGTTAGCTATTGTGTGTTTTCCTCTCACCTTCCTCACATCTCGGCACATCGCCACTCCATGTGAGATCCCATTGACACATTAGGATCTCAGAGCCGACCAACTCATATCCAGGGTAACACTGGTAGGTAATGACAGTGCCGTGGATAAGGTCAGGGTGGGATGTGCTCTTCCAGCCATTGGTGATTTCTGGCAGCTCAGAGCAGGTGTCATTCCTTGGCACCTCTGTTCGCGGTGGACATAGAGCAGGTGGTGTTTCATTGCATTGTGGTAACAGAAAAGAGAAGTGGCAGAAAATTAAGAACTGCATTAATAGCTAGCATGGATAAGAAAGACAACAGCAGTGGGAGACCAGAAATACCTTTCTGTGTATAACAACACATTTTTTGTTTTTCCTTTATTCAGGATCTTGTGAATAATTAATGACATTGTTCCAGTATTAATATCTCAACAACTCCTTCTGAATGAATGAATGAATGAACACAAGTGCATGCCTGCTCTGTGTACGAAACCACAAAAAAATGTAAATATAGGCCTGTGATGTTTGCTGGGAGAAACCCAGCATGTAGTTTGGCACCAGTCAATCTGTGCCTCCATAACTACAGCACACATTGCCAACAACACAAAGCATTGGACAAGACCAGCTGATGTTGAAGTGCACCCTATTATTGTGTTTCTCTGTTTGCTGTTGTCTAATCCTGCGCACCTGGTATAAGCCAAAAGACAGACAGACAGATAGAGGCACAGAATAAGAAAAACAAGCATCAGAAACCAGAGGAACAAATGTAAGTATTTAGTATTTAGTCAATTTTAGTATTTTGTAAGCTGCTGATTTATTTTATATCCCATGCTTTTTATCAAAGCTGATGGCTTCTTACTTTGCTTTCAGAGAGAATCTTAAATCTAACAAAGGGTATATATAATTATAAAATCAACATAAATAAACTTGTATTTTTCTCCTTTCCTTTGCTTTTTTTTTTTTTTTTACATTTCTTTAAAATAAAAAAAAAAAAATCCCGGACAAACCTTCAGTAAGGGCTATGAAAGTATGACCTTCAATGCACATATACGTGTGGATCACAGTGAACCAGACAAAAAAGTTAGATTTAGAATGAGGCAAAAAGCTACATCCTTACCAAAGAAGTGGACCACAAATCCATTGTTGTAGCCATAGATATTGGTGGCTGGATCTGACTGAAACTGAATAGTGACATCAGCCATGGACGTATAGAGCTTAAAGTGTGGCCGCGTGCCACTGTACTGGCCCAAGATGTTGGCTGTCAGGTCATCGCCATCATAGAAGGTCAGAAGATCATTCTTGCCCAAATGGAGACTAAAACAAACAAACAACGATAATATGAATGAATGCAACATCTGTGTACTGTATTGTTTATAGTATTTGTATTCTGCTCAGAGCCTCAAAAATTACGCAATCGGTATTTTCTTTAGCTGATTAAAGCAGAACATATATGAGGCAATGTCAGCACTCTTTATATTGGATGGCTCTGATGTGAAATAAACACTAAATAATGTAAGATTTACACTTCTTTGTATCGCACACTGATTTCATAAATATGTACAAAAGAGCATGTCTGCAAATATGAGCATAATATACAAAGACATAACTTAAATTAAAGTTAAACTTAAAGTTAGACTTAACTTTGAATTATCTTTGGCTTACTGACATGAAAAAGCTATAATACACGGCAACCTAGATGAGTGTTGCATTATAATGCTGATATGAAATTGAATGTAATGCAGCAAAGCCACAGTTTGAGAGAAACAAACCTCAACTGTGGATGATTAACCTAAGAATCCATTAACCTTTTCTATTTAGAAATTCATATATCTTTGCCTTCTTTATAGAGCATTAGTATAGCTTGACATTTATTCACACGCGGGGGAAGGAAAAATGGTTAAAAAAAAAGAAAGAAAAAAGAATTGGAATGGCTGATATAATAAGCAGGAGAAAGTACTGCTTTTCATATGCCTTAATGTCATAATGTCTGCACAAATAAGATGTATTATGTTCATATTTAAAAGCTGCGTTGAATAGAGCCAGCACAGTTATAATAAAAAAAGCATCATATTCCATGAAACAAACATGTCATGCTCTGTTGCTCTCAATCACCTGCATAAACTACTGTGGCAATGATTATTTAATCTGAATGTATGTGCATGATCAAATGCACAAACTCTTTTGAGAACACAGTAACAAAAACTAGCAAAAAAAAAAAAAAATCATTTCAGCTTTTTCCTCTTATTTCACATAATTTGCATTTGTGTAATTTGTGATGCCTGAAAATCATACTTCCAGCTGCTCTCAGTCAGCTGCAGTTATGCTCGCAACCTTAAATCATCTGTCATTGTCAGTTTTCTCTGTGTTCTTCTCATTTCATCTCCGAGCTTTAGTCGGGCCTGAGATGTGCAATTAGAAAGGCTCGCACATCTATTTGCACAAGTTTAGATACTTTTGGTGACAGCATGACGTCGGACTTCTTTCCCTAAAACCTTAATTCCAAATTGTCTGAATCAGCCTGAGCCTTTTGGAACATATGACAATCTTCACGAAATGCTAGAAGGAAATGTAATAACGTGACCCCATTGTGAAAAAGCGTGAAAAAGTGACAGAAAAGACAAGAATGTTTCACTCTGTCAGCACCTGAAAACCTACAAAGAACAACACTATAATGGCTGATTTTGATTACTTTGTGTTTATTTGAATCCTCACACCATTGAGATGTTCTGTTTGTTTTACTTGAAACACTGACCTGTGGGCTTTGTGGTTGTTGTTTTTTTTTCTTTTTCTGTATTCATTGTTTCACATGAAGCCACTGCGGTCACAACAAAATAAATCTCTCTGCCCTAGCAGACATAGAAGTAGGAGTCTGTGAGTTGTCTTATAATTGACACAATTTAATGATGACAGAGTGAAACAAAACAACCTGTCCTCAATTTATTATTTATAACCTCTCCCACATCCTCTCACCTTCATCCATTTGAGTTCTGAGTAAACACAGCTGCAGTTAAGATGAATGAGCGGCACCCGTACACACCCAGGACAGAATAAAAATCCAACAACGAACCCTTGTGTTTCATCTCATTGCCTTGTGTAGTATTAAATGAAAGTACAATGTGCCAGATGAAGATTGACCGTGCTGTTTAAAATTCCTTATAATTCCTTCTTGTATATTCAGCTTAAAGCTGCTCATAAAATGTAAAACGCATGACAAACACGAGCAGAATGACTAGTGGATTTCATTGTCTGCTTCTACAATGTGTTTGTGGTGAAATTTGGCCAAAACTACATTCCACCCTCTTTTGAAGAGCACAAATAATAGATGCCAGCTGCATGAATGGGAGTGAAATGAGGTGCTGAGTAATAAGCAACTCCCTCTTGTTAGTTGAGCAGCCATAGGGATAATTTACATCTCCATATACTCTCACAATCACTGGCAACAAGAATGATATCTCCAGTTTCTGTTTCTAAAATGCCATGAGAACATTCATTATAGAACAATACTATGTATATAGAGAAATGATGGTTCTCATATTGATATTTTGTAAGATTGTGTAACGCTTTAACAATTCATTATTGTAAGGAGGGCTTTTATATGCTTAAATGTATTTTTATGTACAAATGCTTCTCAATCTTCACTTATATTAAAGTATTTTCCTACACCTACTTCACAGGTTAACAAGGCAATCTCATTTTAACTCTATTTCACCTTATCATCTCCCATAGTTCTCTTTCAGTGAAACGATCCTAGAATTGTGAGTTACCGTGTGATAACCTCCAGTTTTTACATTTCATCATTCTCTCCACAATAACACCCACTCCCTTTTGCTACATTTTTGCAGCTTTATCCATTCTCCTGAGGCACTTAATGCACATGGTGCCATGTACCTGCTCATGTGCTTTTCTAGAGCACACGAGAAAAATCTTGTTCCCTTTTGCAATGGCCTACTTTTGTATTTTATTCTTTACTGTAATCTACCCTCGCATTGCTGTATCTTATGAAAAATATAGATGAATTCAGTTCTTTGATATAATTTCCTGGGTTACAGCAGTTCAAGTGGTTGAGTGGAGTGATAATAATGCTCTTGAGATTAATACAAAGAAAATGGAAGAAATTGTAGATCGCATTGAATTTGTGTGGAAAAAGTTATTTCTCTGTTGCTTTGGAGTCTTCTTTTGTTTTTTACTTACTGTGATTTTGACAATTCTAATACTACATGGTACAAGGCCAACCCCTTGAGAAACTGTAAGAATCAGTCGACATAATAATTTATTAAGGTTGACTAACAGTATTCTCTGTGAGCCGAACCATGCGAATATAAATTGTTAAAATCAAACTGGAGATACAAGGTTCCACTATTTAGTAAGGTGATACTGAAGCACCCTTTTGTACACCGGTTCATCCTAAAATTAAACATGGAGCTCAATCCCAGATCAAACTTATGTTGAAGGGCCTTGAATGTTATCTTCTCTGACTGTAATCTTTTTTTAAATGCGTATATCTTTGTCTAGTTTTTTAAATGCATGTTGTCTTTGTTTCATCCTAAAAATCTCTGACATTAACACAAAAGTCTGCTTCATCCTTCCCACTCTGAGGCTAAGACTGACATCTGAGCCTGACAGCCACCCAGAAATGTACAGATGCATTTCTTCGGCAAAAACTACAATATCTTTATTTCACAAATAGTGTTAGATAACATGCAAGGCTCCTCAAAACAACTCTGCCTTACAGTTTCCCAATAGCCTGAATCCATTTATGTATTCAAAAACCTACTGTCAACACAGACAAATGCCAAAAGAGCAGTGCCTTCAGTCCAGACGTGAACAACATGCTATGGACTGTCACCACTATGGTGTGTCAGCTGCGCTCTCTGCAGCAATAGCATTTCCACCCAAATGTTATCCCACCTGGCTGATTTAATGGTTTCCCCTCCAGTCAGGAAATCAGTCACTCCTAGTCCTGTGGTGCAAACCATAACTCATGTCCTAAAAAATACTTTACAGCCTCATGCCTGAGGTCCTATTTTCTTTATTTGTGTTTAAAATTTAATGTTTATCAGGTTACAGTTGGGGAACTACAATTTTGTCCTCGGCAATACTTGCAATATTAAGTCCATGTTATGAAAAAGTACACAGTATAATTTAAGTACTGGGTAAATACAACCAAAAATGTAGTTTTGTGTTATCGTGGTCTGTGTTTGAACGTCTTATACGCTATGGTCAGAATG
>JAPQRN010000007.1:10198846-10213396 GCA_037367275.1 Coranthus polyacanthus
GGGTAAATACAACCAAAAATGTAGTTTTGTGTTATCGTGGTCTGTGTTTGAACGTCTTATACGCTATGGTCAGAATGGTCAGAATAAACTAAAAGTAGACATTTAAAACAAGTATACGTTTAGATCTGTGCTATGTGATTACATTTCCATTTGACTGACTTGATTTTGGAGTGTGCTATGTTTCAAGGTCTATTTGAAAATTTACTTTTTCAGATGAGTCTTCTGCATACCAATGGACCCGGCTCTGCTCTGCAGATGGGAGGGTTGACAGCTGTGTTTTGTACAAGCCTCTAGGCATTTTGTCACCTTAAATGACCTGTCAAGTTGGATCTAAAGAAAATGGTAAAATTCCAGCAACTCTTACAGAATGAAAATTGCTTTCACTGTCAAGCTTTCATAAGGCAATCTTTATAATTTTTTCATACACATATTTGACATTTGAATTGTACTGCTCATTGAAAAAAATGCTGTGTGCAAAAAGAAACCATTTAATCTCCAAGCATAAGCATACTCACTACTGTAACTACATGCAATGCTCACAATCTCCAGTAGAGGACTCTGTTGAACCAGTATGTCCAGTCTACAAAGTCACCGGTCCTGCTCAATAAACGGACACAAACACTATTACCCTGTGGGTCCTCACTGTGCTAAATTGGGAAATGCATCTTTAGTGCACTGCAAT
The DNA here is from genome assembly GCA_037367275.1 of Coranthus polyacanthus. Classification (NCBI taxonomy): domain Eukaryota; kingdom Metazoa; phylum Chordata; class Actinopteri; order Kurtiformes; family Apogonidae; genus Coranthus; species Coranthus polyacanthus. The sequence goes on from JAPQRN010000007.1 coordinate 10,199,529, forward strand.
ATACTGTGAATGCTCATGTGAACTGGTAGCTTGTGTAGTGTTGTCTACAGGTGGGAATATCAGCTGTAACCCCTTGTCTCTTGCTCTTGCTCAAGCCATGCTCCATGCTAATTAGCAAAGAGCCAGCCCTCCTGTTTGGCCTAAATTAATTAATCAGCCCTCATTATGCACACTGCTCTTCTGTAATTGCCAGCACAGGCACAGTGATGAATGATAATGTAGAAAACATTCTCATTAATGTAGAAAAGTGTGTGCCCACCCTAATAATGAGACAGCTCTCACCCACAAGAGCTTTTGTCGCTTTAACATGCATAACATGCGCACACAAATAAACACACTTAAACCTAAATGATATGTTTACCAAGCCTTTAGGAATGCGATCCTACTGATGAGTGGACCAGACATGAGGGTAATGGTAGGGTCTGCAGGGATCAAGCAATCTGTGAGTTTCTATTGCCATGAAGGCCATGCATGACCAACATTGAGATAAACTAGAGCTGGCCACAGCACCATTCATTTATAGCAAGCGGCCCTATTTGGATTGGATTAAAACAAACGTAAAGCTGGCACATATGAAAAAGGGATCTCTGAATAATAAAAACCAGTTTATCTAAAAGTGTTTATTTTTACATGGGAACATTTTTTCTCTAGGTGCAGTGATTGACTTTCAGCATTAGGTATGAATCACTAAGTCTAAATCTCCTACTAAAGAGCAGGGAGGCAAGCTGGGTCACAAACTTCTGTGTGGTAATCAGACTTTTTGTATTACTCATGCTCTCTCACGCTATTATTCCCTTTGATACATATCTCAGTGTTTATAATCCCGAGAGATAAAGTTTGGGGCATTATGTGGATTGTAGCTATGAAACAGACTGAGCGAAAACCAAATGCTTTCTGGGCTCTGTGTCACAAAAGAGGTTACAGATTTATGAGGAAGCTATTTCGTAAATAAAATAGATTTTAACAACACTGTTGGAATAAAAAAACTGTTAAAAGCGTTTCTTGTTGCACTTTGGTATTTTACTATTTTTCTTGGGTTATGTTATCCGCACAGATATTCCACTGTATGTTTGTTGCATACAGTATGAGTAAACAGCTAATTTAAATTTCCTTTATCCAACAATTGTAATTACTTTAAATCCTGATCTAATTTAAATCCAACTCCACACAATCCCTTTAAATCCAAGCTACCCATCATCATTTTTATGCTCTAACCCTGTACACCTTTGTAGACAAACCCCTCCGTTGTGTACTGCCAGTAAAACAATGCATATACAAATTATTATTATTTTAGTAAGATATGTATTTATGCATGAAAACTAATCTTGACACTGTAGATTGTTCTGTGGATTGCACTGCATCTGATTTCAAACCTGATTAAAATCAGATCAAACCTGGTCAAATCTGATTTCATTCCATAATTGAGCTTCTAATTTCAATTATCTGTTCATAAGTAATTTCTTTGTATTTAAGACACTGCAAACATGGAACACAAAACATAAAAATGGAAGAATCTTTGGCAGAAACACGAATGTCTGAATTTACTGTATAAGTGACCAATAGCTAACAATAGACTATTTTTTCCATGACCTCAGGCAGAATTCCCCTTGGTTTAATTTTAACCTTTCTGATCCCTCCTGCATGCAATTGCTTCGGGCAATAACACGAATTACTGTTATATTTCTGTTCACTGTATAGGGTATATGTACTGTCTGTTCATAGAAAATTACATATATTACATACCAGAATCACTCAAATGCAGACAAAGATACAGATTTTACTGCAAGTACATTAAACCAATATGTGTATTTCTTAAGCAAATTTAGTGTGAAGAAAATAAGGTCTGTGCTACACACACTTATTACAGCTGCTGAAAAAGCAGCTGTGAGTGTGTGTGTTTGTGTATAGCAGTCTGTTGGGCTGGCTGTGATGGAGAGGACATTCATGTAAGATTGATGGATAAAGGAAAGATAGTGCATCTGTACTTGTGTGCGCATGTGTGTACTATGACATCTGCATGTGTGTTGAATGTGTGTTGAATTACAGTTGGGAAGGCTGGATAAGTGGCTGAGAGTAGTTCACTGCCAGAGCATATTCATTTCAAAGCCAACTCTGAGACGCACACCAGGGAAGTGGGAGCAGGGAGGCTTACTGGCTAATCTGGTCAGAGAGCGAGCTGGAAGCAACACAGAATTCTTAATGTAGTGGATAAAAAAATCTAATTAGTGACTGCAACCACAGAAACACTTCCCCATGTGCATGTCGTCATAGTTTGTTATGTATGTCATTTGAGAAAAGACAAGAGTGAGGGAAGGAAAGATTAAGATGCTTGCAGATGAAGTGTTCAGCATCTCAAGGTCAGTCGGTGTGATTTCTGGTCTTACACCTGGATGCAGTCTCTTACACTTGGATGTCAAGCATGATCCTCTTGTCCTCTTCCACATGAATGCCCCAGATGCAGTCCTGCCCCTTGTCATAGGACTCGGGCCAATTAGGAGACAACACAACACCAGCAGAGTCTGTGATCTCCCCACTGCACACAGCTGCAACACACACGCATAAACCACGCTGAGGAAACTTATTATGCATTTGAACTGATTTCATAAGCAATAATCTGGATCCCAACACATGTACAGTAAATTATTGTGCAAAACAAACAAACATCAAAAATCATCAATCACTTCTTAATAAAATTAATGTATGTGTCACGATATAGTATATGAAGGGAGAGCGTATACTGTAGCAAGTCTTAGTGCCCAATAAAACACAGTGTGCAGGCTCCTTGACAAGAACCTTGTAAAACTGCATACTACCACTGAACCGTTTGGTGACCATGACCCAGAGGGGCAGAAATTTAATTTTCTCATTTCTACTTTTACTAGAAAGCTTTTCAATTTCGATATGTGGCAGAATGACCATGCAGGCATCAAAGACTGGTGGTAAGGTCAGGGTGTTATGTATGGGAGAACTGTGAGAGGGGAAGTGAAGAAGGAAAGGGCAGAAGTGTTAGACAGCTACTTAGTGTGGTGCGTAGTCTGTGCAATACAGCGAGTTCATCTTAGGGCAACTATTGTATGCCTCTAATCTTAGGCACTTCTAAAATTTGCTCTGCAAGCACACACATCTAAGTGACTCATTGTTACAATTTTAAAAGATATTTATCAAGGATCAGGGAAAGGCAGCTTAGGAAGATATGTTTAACTGCTAGTGGTCTTTAATATTTCTGTAAAAAAGCTTCACCATTCCAACAATGATCAATCAGACAGTTAAAGCCTAGGCCCTTCAGGTTAACACTCTTCAGAAGACGTCCATTTTCTGAAAAGATTTAACATCCCAGACTTACTAGAGTGGATCAAATCTGTTGACTCACCTCTACAGGCTGGCTCCGTCTCATTCCACTGTGGGTTTTGTGCATCTACGCACTCAATCACCACGGAGCCTTGCTCCAACGTGTAGCCAGGGTCACATGAGAATTCAACCACGGCTCCCACACCATAGGTGGAGTCAGTGCTGCTGAAGTTGCCATACTTCACAAAGGGCTCATAGCACATCCCTTTTGCAAAAGCTGCAGGATTAATGGAAGAAAAAAAAAACTGTAAGTGAGTGATGGGAGTACTGTATAGAATTTAAAGCTGGTAAACTCGGCCTGATTAACGTACATTCATATCTGATGGCTGCACCAGTGGAGGTCATAGTCCCATCTGTGGTAAACTCTACAAACAGGTAACGTCCGGAACTGGTAACACCCTCATTTGGCAAATACTCTACCTCATAGGAGTCATACACAGGTGGAGAGTCTATGTTGTTGCCGTTTTTAATCAGCAGCCTAAAAGATACACAGACAGCAGGAAGACAGATTAAAAGAGATGTAAGTGAGCCTGGAGAGGTAGGAGAAAAAAGGAGAGAAGTTACAGAGCCGCTCACTGTTCCAGTGGTGACTGTAATAACTTTGCGATAACTCCGCTGCCACTTGGTAATGAGGCGAATGTCCACGTGTGATGATCGTCATCTGGATCAGTAGTTGTAGAGGGAAAAATGTAATGCTATTGCTGTTTCCTACTTCTCACTATCCTCTGTAGTCATTTCAATTATTTTGCATAACAGAACACTCTTAAAGAATTGCAATGATAAAGAGCCCTTTCAAACTCATCTGTCAGTCCCTAGATTTTTGTTATTAATAGCCTTTGAGGGTTTTATTGCTCTATCCCCAGGCATACTGTTATTCAGAAAATGACTTTAAATCTCAGAGCCATTCTATTAGCTGAACACACACACACATCCACACACTCTCTCTGTCTGTTTGATTTTTGCAGTGTGCATACACCACCTGTCATCATCCTCTGCCAGAGCCACCTTCTCAAAGTGAATGTGGAGCCGGTGGCCTTCGGGGGCCTCCAGGACCCAGTGGCATGTCAGATTGTTGCTGTAGTTGCCAGGGAAACCAGGAGAGACGATGCGGCCATAGGTGGCATTTTTTATCATCCCCCCACAGGATGCTATATGAGAAGAAAAAGGGCAAATGAAAGGAGAGAAGGAAGACAAACCAGTTGGTGGGTAGGACTAAATGAAAAAAGTAATGGCACAGGTTTTAGAGAAAATTCCCAACCTGAGCATAGATTGCATCAATATCCAGCCGACTGTGGCTGGGCTACACTAGGTAGCTCACCTGGGTCTTAGAGTGTGTGACTGTGTGTGATGGACTTGTAAAAAGAACAGCAAAACAGCAGCAGTAACACTATCAGTTTGGAGCAGCTGCAGGCAGGCACGGAGAAAGGCTGAAACTGGCAGATGAGTCTTTACCAGCAGGAGAAGGATAGTGATGCGGCCCAGTTCTAATTAAAGCAGCCAGGTCCAATGGCCTTGTTTCGCCCTGTCTTAAAAGAATAGCTCTCTTTTCTGCTAATCACATGCAAACACACTCATTTGGCCTCAGAGTGTAACTAATCAACTCAGTAGGGGCCAGACTGGTGAACGCTTTCATAAATCAAAATCACTTGTAGGCTGACTTTGCATGTTATGCTTAATTTTAACAGTTTCTGTCGAATTTCCATTTCATTGCTCAATAATGATTTAACAAAGTCTTCTGGAAAAGGCTTCATTTGGAGAAATTCAATTATAAATGCAAGTTTTCTTTAAAGTTTGTGGGTCTGCCCTCCAGCCAGCTAGCTACTTGTTCATTCAGTACAAAGAAGAAATTAAATCTAAAACAAACAGGTAGCCAAAATTCCAATTACCCTTCAGGTATAACTAAAGAAAAACCGATTAAGGATTGTTTAATTAAATTTTGAGCTGTTTTGTTATTGCAGCTCACCTCCTAGTTTTATTAAGTGAGCAAGCATACCAAAGAAACTGCACATTTCTTACCCACACATCGGGGCTCCTTCCCACTCCAATAAGGTGTGGTTGCATTGCGGCAGGTGAGCATTTTGGGGCCTTGCAACTTGTAGCCAGTAAAACAGCTGAAGTAAGCTTCTCCACCAGGATGGAGGTGCGTCACAGAAACCTCTCCACCTGCAGGCTCCTTAGGGAATGCACAGCTCAACACAAACGCTAGTTAAAGAAATGAAAGAGAAAGCAAAAGCAAAAGAAGTCATCAAATTATTATACATACTCTACAGATAAATCAGTAGAAATATTATTTTTACCTGAATTTTAAAATATTTTTCCTCTTGGGGCTTCAAGAAGAGTTTAACGGTAAAATGACACAAAAGTCCAATTCTGGCCAAAACAAACAACAATGCTAACTGGCTCCACAACATAATCCTCTCTGTCCTGCATTGTGTATCACCCCCTGCTATTTTGTTGTATTGTTGACCATGTTGTCTCTCCTCCAAACCAACACTGAGCACACAGATTTAGATATAAAGAGTGAATAAACAACACATTTGTTTGTTACTAAAAAAAATACTAAATCTCCTTGCTGTCTTTCTCTTTCTTACATGCGCACACAATTAGGAACATTTTATAACCAACCTTCAACTTTGTTTATAAACTACCCACCTCTTAATTAATTGCAGTTTACCAGTACATACTCTATGCAAATGTACAGTGACATGTTTGCAGGACTGCAGTAATTAACATCGCTATGTGGTTCAGTGTGAAGTTTTGTCTACGCAGCCATGACAAATGAACACATTGCTGATCAGCTGAAAATCATAATGGGTCTGTAATGTGATAACCGGAAGAGGAACTACCTCTGAAGAGGTTGTCAAAGTGTGGTGATTCCAGCAGGGTAAGATCAATGATCTTGGATAGCATTTCATTGTTGTCCTTTCAGTATTTTTAAACAAATAGTCTAGGATGAGACAGAGTTTGCATGGATAATGGATTAAGCTAACCAAGTCTGTAATGGAAGCTATTAAACAACCTTCTCTTCCTGTCTAATAACCACACTGTTCTACCTCATTAGTGTAGGCACTTTAATGATCAGGCTAAAACTTTAAAACTTTTGAAAATGTGTGAACAACAGAATAAGCACCATAATTGGACCCGCTGTCGCTTGTGTTAAAAAAAAAAAAAAAAAATGTTATTGTGGAGCAGCAAAATTACAGAAACCTTTTAAAATGGCATCTTTACTGTGACTCTGCACGTTGCACACCATGTTTCAGCCTAATGGATGGCATGCAAAGACCAAATAAGAGCTGATATAATTAGAAAAACAACAAAGAAAATGGCACACTGGAAGACTGCCTTCACACAATTTATATTTAGAGTCTTAAAAGCAATTATGATAATAATCAGCCATGGGGCATGTAGTGTAAACACCTTAATCTACTTATGTTAATATGATTAAGGTTATTTAGCATTTACAGAATTAAGTTGTGAGTTGTGTATAGCATAGTTGAAATGCTATTGCTGTGAACTTGTAGATATTTGCATGTTACTTCCTTCTTTCTTGCTTATACCCAGATTTTGTTGACCTGTTGTAACATAAATGCTTGTTCTGCTTTGGCATGCGTGAATTAATGAGGCAAATATGAAGCAGGCCCCACAATAAAAGAGCTTAAAAACCTTCCCTCGTGACTTTACGTGTTTCAAGTTGGAGCAGTGACCACGTGTAAAAATGAAAAAACTAACGGATGACAGACAGGCCTTTTGCTCAACTCTTCTAATAGATTTGGGCTATGAATTCTTTGCATGCGCAGGTACACAAGAGATGTGTGTGGGCGTATTAAAAAAGATCAGACGCTGAGCCACAGGTTGAAATTGAAGACCTGTCTTTCGAGTTAGTAATTTATAGATGAAAAACAACACTTTACTGATGTTTCAATAAATTGCCTTGAAGCTAAATTGGATATGAAGAAGGACATTCAAGCCGTGTTTGTGTTTGAACTCGAGGGAAACCCTAAATACAAAATTCCCATAAAGGCTTGTAAACTGCCCTCATCTACTACGTTTTAATCTACTGACTTGGGTTTTCTTTTTACACAAGCCACTGCTTTCCAACATAATGAAACAGGCCTTTCTCTTGCAGTAAATCAGTGAGCCACGGGGACCAGGTACACTGCCCCTGGGTCATCCATTCAATTCATAGTTTATCACTAGCTCCAATGAACCTAGTTATTGCCATTATCACAGCAGCATTTACATCCCTATTGAGCATGCAGTAGGAGAGCCAGGGGCAAAAATGTGGAGCCAATTCCTGGAGTATTAAATTACGTGCTGCCTCCATTTCAGTTAGATGTGGTGCTGGGCCATAAAGTCTGATTGTTTTGCTATTACAAATAATAGATCCACAGTGCATGCAGCCAGGAAGATTAGCTGATAGTACTGTAGGGCTGCAGGAAACAGATGTGGAGCTCATGTTTTTAGTTATTGTTTTCTTGTAGGGGTGAAAAAACAGTCACACTGGTGATAGTGATATGCAGTAAACCTTACATTTTCCTCCTAGACTCTTAGAAAGTTATATTTTTGATCAAATTTCATGAGATTTCAAGAAGCTAGACCTGTTCAATTTGTGCATTTTCTGAATTACAGCTAATTTAAACACAAATCAAATAGGGTGACATAACATATTTGATGACAATTATGGTCATTATATTTAATAAGAGTACATTATATGTGGCATAATATTTAGCAGTCATTGTTTTTCCACTGAGAAACTTGCCAGTACTAATGACTGGTCATGTCTAGCTAATTGTTTTTAATGCACTAGTGTGAAAAAAGTCCTGGGGCTGATGACTTGTGGAAAAGTGCGGCTGTCAGCTTCATGTCCTGGCTCTGCACCAAAACATTCCTTTTTACAGAATGATCAATAGCGTTGTATCAGGGAAAGTGATTCAGTTGTAGAAAGTCAGACCATAGTCCTGCCAAGATATGCTCTATTGGTATTTATGTGGTTGGATTAAAAACTCGATTTTAATGGTCATTTACTCAATAGAGGCTATTAAGGAGAAATAACTTTGGACTGGAGTCTCCTATCAATACAAGTGAGAAGTAGTGGCACACGGTGGATTATTGCCAGTGGTAAAGGTCTCCTGACCACCTTACCTGTCGGCCTGGGTGATTAGCTCAGCAAATCAATAATCTCTGTTCAACATCACTTCTATTGGCAGTGTCAACGATTTATACTCTATGTACTTCATAAAATTATGAGATGACAATTCACATGTCAGGAGGTCAGGTATGTTAACAACAGTCAGGTCAGATTATTTTTAAGACAAATTAGCAAAGAGTTAAATACATACTGCAGCTGTTATATCACCAGCAAAGTCGTTGATCATATGTATAGTATTTACTCTGGGTAAGCTTTAATGTTTCTATTCTAAAGAGTTTTTTATTCTTTCTTGAAATACTTTGTCAGTGTCACCGGTTGCGGACATTATTACTGAATGGACAATGGACACATTAATAGTCTATGTGAGGACATGTTCATATGTGTGTGCATATGCAAACTTATTAAAAACTGGACTGGCGAAATAGTAGAGAGTGCCCCTTCCCTTTTCACTCTCTAAAACAGTACACCATGCTTATAAACATGATCAGGCGCAGTGCCGGTGTTATGGAGTTTATAGAGGCATCCATCAGTCAACACCGTAGCCGATATTAATTACCCTGAGCTGAGATCCATTTCTCCACAGTTCTGTCTCCTTTTACACGCTTGTCCAATCACATTTCTCACATACCATTATAAAGGACAAGGTGATATTCTGCTTACCAAGGAGATGAACACAAATTGAAATATCTCCACTACGTCTAGCCCTTGAAAACCCATGTGTGTTTTCTCATTACTGCAGCTACATTTAACCTATTCACATCTAAACCTAAATTAGATGTTTGAATGTCAACTAACTGTGCATGAAGATTTTCTGCAACTCAGTTTGTAAAGATCAAAAACCCTTTGTATGAAACAGAATGATTAAAACTAAATGATTTTTTCTTATAAATGTATAGAAGGGAAAGTAGCAGCATATTCCTTTTTCTCCTTCCATAATTAATCTTGCTTTCAGTTTTTACTGAGCTGAACCTACTCTGCAAGAACAATTCAAGCCTCTGCTTTCAGCGGAATTCAACATGAGACAACAGCTAAGTCTAAGAAGTTAAATTGTAAAAGTTGAGCAAGGGCTGGGAGGAAAAATACAGCCCAAGATGTGCTTCAGTAATATGAAAGATCCAAAGAAAGAGTGTCAGCAGAGAAAAACATACATTTATCTCAAAATGATGCAGGATAACATTCATTATTTTCTCAATTTACTGAGCAGCACAGAGAATTTAAATATCAGTACAATATATTTCAACAATTTTTCACCATTTGTCCTCATTGAAGTATCGCCCTGCGTGATCTGTAATGACCCCTTGCTGTCATCATTCAGCCTGACCACACACCAATATTCACACATCCAGCACTGTTGCCTGATTTATCTCACATCAGTGACACTGTTTTGATGGTCGCTATCATTTTAGAACAGATGAAAGTGCCACAGTAATGTGGTGGAATGAATGTTTTGTCCACCAGCTTCCACCATCAGCTCAAATCGATGAAGCATGTAATTGGTGGCCACTTTGTGTGATTGCTAAGATAAACAGACATTGTTGTGGACATGGAAGATCAATGTCACAGACAAAACAGAAAGGAGAGAGGGAGGAATTTATGGGCTGTCATATTTACCGAGAACATACAGTAACCATTTTTACTGACGGATCTTGCTGCACACTGTTATAGTTGTTTTATGACCACATATGGAGCCTGTATGAGGATGTGCTCTGCATGAAAATATCACCTCTGTATAGGTTTAATCTATGCAGGGGCCAACTGAATCCACCGTTCCACTCTAGATGCCATGCATTGCCCGTGAATGACTTCTTCTGAAAACAGCAACAGTTTGAGAAGCCCCTGAACAATTTCCTTTCAAGGTTTGATGGAATGTAAGAAAATGGAAATAACGCACTCAAAGAAAATAATAATTCGAAGGTCCTTCATGGTCTGTAGATGGAAAAAAATATTATCAGCTTTATGGAGCATAAATAGTAATCTGTTATTTATGATATGACGGTAAGTTTGTTCAGTGTATTCAAAGAAATCATTGCTTAAGAATGATGCCTGTTTACTTTTTCTCCTCTTTGTCTTCTTAGTGAAGCAGAGTAACTTCAGTAGACTGACATTTCTAATTATTGGCTGTCCCACAACCAAACGATAGTTGTCTATGTTTGAACAAATGAAACCAAAAATTCAGAGAGCACTACAAATAATTACAATGCTCGATGACAGCTGTGTACATAAATAGGCTGGTTAATAGAATGTCACTGACATACAAAATGCACATCTGATTCTAGTTCTTATTCAGCAATTCTAAGTTGAGTAGGTGTTGGTGCTAAATTAAAATAATGTGACCAAATAACTGTGTTATCACCTCACCTTGGTAATGCAGAAGGAGGAATCCAGAATTGGACTGATGGTCACCATGAAAACGGATGGAAATTTGGTTGCTCCAGCTACGTAGTACAAGGCCTCGCAGCAAGACAGACTCATTGGCGAGGATGGAGGACTCTCGACCGCCTGTGTCCTCCACTGTCACCTGCTCCCCCTCCAGCGTACTCACATTTAAAACCTAAACAGAAACAAAATGCAATATAAAATTCAAAAGCCACAACTAACATCATGCACATGGATTTCTGTAGACTAAAACAGTTATTGCCACATGGAACGGTTAAGGCACTGTCTTTGCAGCTCTGTTACAAGTGACACAATTATAGTTATCCATTCCCATTGTTTTCCTATTGACGAGCAAAAGCAACATCCTTAACTTCTTATAAAAAACAGATTTTATCTGCTGACAAACAGTTGTTTTTTTGAGTTTATAGCAGATGTCTTTTGAATTCCACAGCATTGCATTTGCTTTTCCGTGTTTAGTCTAATAATCTGAGATTTTCTGCAGTGTAGGTCTCTTTGTGTCTCCTACGATTAAACAGATTGTATTTGTCAATTCAGTGTAAACCCATTCCTAAATTATGGTGATATTTTTGAGTTAATAATAATGCCTTTGTGTTCTCCTTGGCCTATAAGCTACTCCGACAGCAGCACTTTATGTCTTCAACAGGCTTGAGCAGCATCTGCAGCTAAATCTGGTGAACAAATCTCAGGAGAATTGCATGTAGTTAAACTGTCTGGATAATGGAGTACTGACACGTTTGGAGAAAAATCTGATTCATTCCCCACAGAGCTATAAAAGCAGTATGTTAATCCAGTCCAGTAGCATGCCATGGTTATAATTATTATTCTGTACAGAAAAATGTTTTGCTTTTTTTTTTTTTTTTATGATTATACATAAAATCAGAAAAAGAAAAAAACAGTGGTTAATATTTTGTGCATTTGTCTATACTAATGAATATGGGAGATTTGTCACTGCTTGGGGCTCAGTGAATCTGATTATTTTATTCTAACTTATAAACAAATCCAAAATAAGCCTGATTGCTTTTTCTGAAAGACAACTGCAACATCAAATCTAATTCAACACTATTTCAAGCCAGCAGTGAAATGCATTGAATGCTCTGAAAGCTAATGCTGTCAGAGGTAGTGGGTTCAGGTCTCAGGAATGCCATGAGGCAGAAAAAGGGTAGCCCTCCATAGGCCGGTGTCCCTGAGGTAATATGTGTGCAGGAGTTTTAGTGCAGCCATCTGGAAAAGCTGAGACAGTGGGTAGGATGAGCACATTGCACGATTGCAGCAGCAACATGAATTTGCTCGCGTTGACTAGCTGTCATTCAGTCAAAGGGCTGCTGACAATGAGTGCACAGGGGCTAATGGACACTGAGGCTGAGCTTAGAGGTGACTCTTCCAGACTGATACATGTGCTCAGCCACTTTGATTGACTGATTGGATTTTTATCACAGCCAGAATTAAACACAGCACCGCTCTGGACCTTTTTAGACAACCAGCTGAGAACACAAAAAGTGTCCACACAGTGGAAACGAGCACTACATGAACACTATGAAATCTGTACATATTTCATACATAAACAAACACAGTGAGCATGGTCGATGTTGCTTAGTAAGATTAATTGACAAAGTTTCACAAGTGTCACAGTGAGTAATAAGGTAATGTCATGTTGATTTTAAAATTGAGTTCCTTGTCTCTCAAGGGCAACGGCAATGACAAAGCCTCAGGCACAGTTATTTTCTTTTGTGCTTCTTTGTCTCTGAGTTCCTATGGCTGGCTTGAACATTTTGCAAATCAGGTTACATAACACATCAGTAAACATTCTTCTATTGTCTACCTTCAGAATGTTGCCTGCACAGCTTAATTTTAATTCTGCACTAAAGGTATACTATCCAAGTGCAGACACTATAGGCATCGGCAAATTACGACAATGAGAACCATGTGGCCACAGCTCTCAATATACACATAAACAAATTGGTTTTGAGATGGCGACTGATTTTGCACATACACAACCATATGGAAATGATATGGAAATGATATGGCTATTTACACCCAAAATAATTAATGTAAAATATAACGAAGATCTTTGCGAGTGGGTGAATGTGTTTGACACAGGAGTGTCTCCCAAGAGAACAGGGTTCGAGACTGACTTTTCAGTTTTCAGTCGCAATCTGATTGGTCACCAAAACTACTATGTCCAGTTTAGGAAAATGTCATGGTTTGGGTTCAAATAAACTGTTTCAAATGGTTAACTATGTGCTATGTGAGCCTTTCTACCAAAGCACTGGGGTCATTAGGAGGCCTGTACAACACCTGGATGTAAGTAGCGTATTTAGTGGTATAGTGTATTTTTCCTGGATAATCTCAATAGAATCACAGATTCTTAGTTATTTCCTACTATTGCTAGTCTGTATCTTGCACTCTCAAAAAGTCTTAATTTATTCTTTCAGTAATAAATTAAGATCAGACAGTTATTTTACATTATTAAATTACATTACACATTCATATTTTTGGTTGAACTATATCTGAAATTTCAGTTTAGACAATTCCCCAACTTGGCTTTGATTAAAATCATACATTTACACTGATGTTTTCGGAATGCAGTAAAACACCTGCTTGCACAGCTGTTAATGGAATTGAATTGCATGTGGTTTTGTGCGCTACTGTAACAAATTACATTACTATCCATTAGGATTATGTAGGACAGGTGAGCAGTGGACAATGAACATTTGGACTGATATACAGTGTGGTCCCAGAGGGCCCTATCATCTGTCATCCACCCTGGGACCTGTCAGTGCAGCCAGCAACAGCTGTCCTGCCTCAATTATGAATCATTGGCCATGTCAGGAGGCATCAGACTACCTTATCTTCACCAGGACTGCAGCCAAAAGCCCAGAGGGACTGCTTTCTCACTGTCTCTCCCTCACACACACACACACACACACACACACACACACACACACACACACACACACACACACACACACACACA
>JAPQRN010000007.1:10222404-10235067 GCA_037367275.1 Coranthus polyacanthus
TCTAAGGACAGAGGGTGTTGTACGTTGTATGGACTGTAAAGCCCTTTGAGGCAAATCTTGATTTGTGATATTGGGCTATATAAATAAAATTGAAATAAAATGTAATACTAATTTAAATTTAATACTACAGCAGATGGTAGGTATAAGGAAAGAAGATTTGGTAAAAACAGACATATTTAGGTTACTAGAGGAAAAGTACAGTATGTATGGTAACTACACGCAGACACATATTTGCTGGTGGTTTTGTAAGTACTTTAACTACACCTTCAGTGTAAAAATCAAAACCTGTAGTTTTCTATTAATGCTATACAGAACATTTAATTGAATGGCGACACAGGAAAGGCCATTCTTTTAAGGATCCAGTCTGTGGCTGATTAAAACGGACAGTGGTGAATAGCAGCTTGCAGAATAACAGTATATTATCAAAGACTCTTCCAAAATCACACACTGCAGGCAGTGAAATCTCAAAGTGGAGAAACACTGTAGGATAAAAGGCTTTAAGGCACATACTGTATGTTTCTAGGATCTCCTCTCCTCTGTATTCACACCATTTATTATCATCTCATTTTTCATGTCTTAGCTGATTTTTTCTCTCTTAAACCAATTCCTGGTGCCTTTCTCTAGTCCTAACCAAGTGCTGCCAAGAACTGGCTAAGATGCCTGCCTTGATGTTGTTTCTAGCAAGTGTAATTGGAATTGCAACTTAATCATAAATAAATTACATTTCAGGGAGACAGGAGCAATTCACTGTACCTCTGTAGTTTTTTCTTTTCTCATTCATCACCAAGATACAACATGCACTTCACAGTTGAGGCACTGGTAAAAACAGCAGCATCGGGCAACCTTGATTTCTAAGTAAATACCACATAAGTGGATGAACGTGAGGATAGCATACATATGCTTGTGCAATCACACTGAACAATTTAGACGAGAAAAGTGCATGTATTTTCATTTTTAAAAATGAGTTGTCAGTAGTGCAATGACCAAACAGTCAGAGATACTTAATTACTCTTCTTACCTTTTCCCTACACTCCTTCTTGGTCCACAACAGTTTTCATCACATTAAGATGACACTAATTGCAAGCCGAATTGACGGCATATTATTGAGCTAAATTCTGATCTTTCCACCATTTAACGTTTCTTGAAAAGATATAAACACAGTTTTACCTCCAATTCAAACTAAATTAAATATATTTATTATATTAATGAAGTTGGAACCATTTAACCCAATTACTGTCAACCTCAGACAACACAAGATACACTCATTTCATCTTTAAAACTTTTCAAAATAAATAAAACCAAAATGATTATAGTAAGTTAAAGTTATCCACTTATTAAATTAAACATGGAAAGATACAGAGATTAATGCTACACAGTACATTAATACCACTTTCTGTTTGACATGCACCCGTCTGATCAATGACATAGTGAAGATTTTGTTTTGGACAAGTGCATTTCTGGTTTGTCTAATGAAGCTCCTTTCACCATAAAAAATTAGCGAACTAAGTAGTAAAGCCTGATATAAAGCTTTATTATCACCTACGCCTTTCCATCTGAGCTCCAACAAGCTGCCTACATCTGCTTTAAATGCCTGAGGAACGACAGACTGGTAAATCGGTTTATGCAGTGTAAGTGTTTTTTGCAGCCTAATGATGGCACTGTGGTCTAAAATTGTCATATTTACCGTATTATGTGCTACGCTATCTTTATGCTTTGTATGTGTAAGGGTTTACTTTCTCAACACTGTAAATTCTTAAGTGTTTAGGTGTATCAGCAGCGATGACCTTCGTTGCATGTTACTGGCTTTGATGGGGCAGTTACCTTTGAAAAATGATCAAATATTATCTAGCTGGCTGCCAGTTATACACTATTAGATGTCTACAAAGATTTTTGCCTCGTTTAATTTTTTTTTTTTACGTGGAAAGGGCTTTCTTAAAGTTTGGAGACTGTAATGCTGATTTCCTGTTTTTCAGCATATTTTGCCAGGGTTTCACTCTACCCTGTTAAGAAAAATATATCGTATGCTCTTTGGGTACTGTTTGACAAAATAAATAAATAAAACATCTATGGTAATTCCTGTCTTATTAGGATGGTGAGATGAGCTGACTAAAAATGCTACAGCTGACTGAAAACTGCATTTTCACTTTCATGCTGTTGACATCAATAAAATCTCTATCTTTCTTTTTACCATCTAATATTCTGCACTTTTCTGTTTCACCTTATCACTTCTATCCTGCAAGTTATTTCACTTCTTGCATTAATCAGTGTCACTGCATAAAGAATTAGAAAACCACATGAAATAAATATATGCATTTTCACGTAGCACAAAGCAGCCATTGTAAGCATAAAACAACTTGATGTGTATTGTGTTGTATAAATGCAGTTTGATAAATACTGACAAAATTGAGACTGGATATAATCCTACTTACAATGTGTCAACACATGTCTACATGAAACAATGCCGTCTGTTTTGACACCTTAATTAGCTTGCATTCTGGGTGACAGGTTGTCTTAATGAGGCAGAAAAGCTGCCTGCACACTTTCCATGCTTATAGATGAAAGGATGTTGTTGACACAGACAGCAAATGACTGAGATATTCTCATGTGAATGTTTCTATTAGCTCCAGTGATTCAGGACGATGAAAGAGCCTGGAAGCCTGGAAGCCTGGAGCTGGAAGTCAAAAGATTTATTTGAAAATATTTTTTTAAAGGTTCGCTGAATACTAATGTAATGTTTATGTACATGGCACTTGTCTAAAATACAGGAGAATGTCATAGCCCATTATAACAATGAGTCAGTTTTGTGCTAAATTCAAATCTCAAATGCTTTTCATCTAATTAAATCCGAAATACATTTCCAGTCTGATAGTTTCACAGCCATTTACTCTATTGTCTATATCAGGTGAATCTCCCTGAGATCAATTCTTACCATTTGCTTGAATTATTATGCAAGTATATTCTCCAATTGGCTGGCTGATATTGTGTCTATTGATTAAATGTACTGTTTTCTGCATATGAAAGAGATTTTTTAATCTACTTGCCAAAAGGCAAACATTCAACCTGGAAAACTGGCTTTGTCTTTATTGATTCTGTAATGACTTACACGGCAGGAAACATACATTTACGGTTTTTTGAAAAATGGCATCTGACTAAACATGAAAATAAAATGTGCCACAGCAGAAGCTATAGTTTGCTCATAAAACATTGAAAGTAGTTGCAAGCCATTGTAAGATTTGCTGATGCAGAGTAGTTTTACTACCATCCAACCCGCTAATAAAAGTTTGATCACGCTATTCAAGAGGAAGAGTAAACAATTTCGTTACAAAGCCTCTTCTAAGCTGACAGAATTGACACATGGTTTTACATTTTACTGGCAGACACGACAACACCACATTTATCTTTCTTGGTGACATAAGCAATTCAAAGACCTTTTGATGTTCTGAGATGGAGCAGAAACATTTCCTTGTAGCCTTATTCTGTCACAACAAGAGCAGCCAAAGCTGCATTTTAAAGGCAAACTAAGCATATTTGACACATCTCACTACCAGAGAGAATAAAGAGTGTAAAGGGAGGTCTTCATGTAGGACTGAAGTATATAAGGCTGCCTTACTCCTCATAATTGCAAAAAAATATATATAGAGGAATCTCTGCATGATAAAGCTCACTAAAACCGTCCTTTTCTTTCGCCAAGATTATTTCTGTTTCAAAATGGGAACCAAACTTTGTCTCTTTTTGTCGTCCGTGTCTTCTATCTCCCTCTGTCTCTGTCAGCTTTTGACCATTCAGTTGCTCAAATATCGAGTGAAAGTAGAGAGTGAGAATGGAGAACTGGGTTAGTTTCTCATACACAGATCAATACAGGATCAATGTGTACAGGTTGGAGACCTCACTGTGGTGATTACAGAGAAGCAAATAGTGCTACCACACCACTATCATTTCTAAACCTTAATTGGTTGTTTACAGTTGAAGCTGCAGAGAATAGAGCTGGGAACTGAGTTCTTTGGTGTATTTTTCGGAATTATTGTAATGTGAATCAATAAAATACAAAACAGAATACATACCGTAGGCTATTTCCTTTTTGTCCCATTACGTTGTATACAACTTAGTTGCAAAAGGGAGAAAATATTACAAATTCTCCATGATAGCAAATTTTGAGAACTGCCTTACATTTCGGGGGGGGCAGAAAATCGCAATAAGATTAGAATTGACAAAATATGTAAATTGTGGCTCCAAATTCTGACACTCATTAAACATATCTTGAGGCTATAGTAACAAGCACTGGTACAATCCGACTGGCCAACCCTTGCACCTCCACATGCCATATTCTAAAAATGACACCAATTAATTTGTCATTGTTTATGTTTTAAGACCACGTAGCTCAAACAATTAGACAGTAACAAGCCTAGCAACTGAAAAAAAGGCTTTCATTCCTTTTGAGTGGTTCCAAAAATGTTGCTTTCTATCACACATGCCATAACAAGCTAAGTTGAAAGATGTGAGGGTGCAGAGACTATAACTGCAATACAAATGGTAAATTCTGTTCATTAGTATTTTTGATGTATTTAATCCAACCTGGTATTATTGTCAAGCTGAAAACGATCACCTTTGTTTGTATAGAAACACGGAGAGACTCTGAACTGTCTCTATTTATAGTTAGAAAGTTACACCTCGCTGCCAGTCAATTTAAATTTATTGTGCCTGAAAGACTTCAGTCAGGTATAAATGTAATGTAATATGCTGGAATAACTAGTGTACTGTCAGAACAAAGCGATCTTGATTTGTTAGGTACAGGGTGGATGTCAAGCAGTCATATTTAACCCTCCACACAGTTCCACACACCAACATCGAGGCAACTGAATAAAATAGCACAGAGATAGCAGACTTTTGTGAAAGTTACACTGTACTGAGCCGCAGAGGTAGGAGCGCTTGTGAAATGTAATGTCGCTCATTACCTTATTTACTGCATCAGAGCCAAGCAACGCTGCACACTAGAGAGGTGATGTGTGGCAAGCCGGTTAATAAATTAGAAGCAGTAATTGCCATGACAGACTGAGATTACTATTATCTTATTCTGAGTGGTGCCACAAATACAATAAAATACCATTTATCATCCTTAGGGAAATTAGCTTAGTCTGCGTGCACATTCAATAGAACACATTTAGGATATGTTAGGGGCTCAGAGGAAACCAAAGGTCTTAGGAGTTTAAAGAACAACTTGACTTGTTTCTGCAGGAACTGATTATGCTCTGTAGGCCCAATCACTTTTAGTATATAAACCTAATTCTACACCAGAACAGTAACAATGACGTAGGAAATCTGACCCGACAGCATAAAATTAGTATTAAAGTGAAAAAAAAAACAAATGTAAATGTCCCTTAAAAAGCAATCTGGATGTTATTGAGAAAAATATGTAATTAAGTTCATTTAAGTTAGTCTTACAAATCAAAATGTTGGTTATTACATCTGGATATATTCTTTTTTGGTAAAAAGCTTTATATGTACAACATACAGTACTGTGCAAAAGCCACCATTAGGTTTGTTGTTTTATCAGGTTATAATGGCCATGCATGTGCATTTCTCACTCTCTGCATCGAGATAAAACCAAGAATATACAGGAAATATATAAATGGCATTTGTACAGACCAAAGTGTCAAGTACTTAGTCTGACCTCCCTTTGCACTTAGCATGTCTTGAACTCTTTTCTTCAGACAATATTAGATTTACTGCACTAATCTGCTGTTTTACACCAGGTTTCATTCAAAACATGTCAAACACTTCTTATTGTTTGGTTTACTAAATGTCAACAGAACAGAGGTCACACTAAATAGTGACTTTTGCCTGTAGGCTGTAGATTTTTGTCATATTATTATCATATTTCCTGTATTTTCTTGTTGTAACTTAATAAAGAGACTGAGAAATAAATATGTATGCTCATCACAACCCTGCAAAAACAACACAGCTAAAGGTGGCCTAAAACAGTATGGATGTTTTGTAGCTGTGCTGTAAAATCAAAATATTCCTAACTTAATTCAAGTTCTACTGAAGAATTTAAAAGTTTCAGTGTTGAGTAGCAAGTGTTGAGTTGAAATTGTTTTAAATGTTTTCGGGACTTTTCAGCTTTATGGCCCAGTTTAAAACATTTGTTAGAAAGTCAAAAAGTAATCAAATGTAAGTTACATTACTTTGATGAAGTAAGAAACTGTATTTTTTTGTATCAGGGAAACTAATAATGTAACTTATTACATTTCAAAGTAACCTTCCAAACATTGATTTTAATAAGGGCGCCCTGGCATCTTTTTTTAATTATGTGTGACATTTAGACTGGAGCTATGAGCTCTGACTTTGCCCTGATGTTCCATGGATCCGTAACAATCTCCCGGTCTACAGTGACTGAGATGACAGAATGAGCAATCATCAGGGAATCCTCCTCAAGATGGCAACAGACAGCCTCCTCTCTTCACTTGCATATCAGTGGAGTCATCAGCGAACACTCAGTGCATGGAGAGAGCACTAATAAGATGGGACAAGCCACACTCGAGGCAGGCTGCTGATTGACATCAATCTTCTAATATCCAGGGGCTTTATTTCCTTATTATTACAGAGAGCCACTAGACAGGCAAATCAATAGGCAACTTCCGCTGGGCTCAGATACGAGGCCTTCAGCTCGCTCTACATGAATCTTTCTAGGGCCCTCTGTGGAGGTCTGTGTTCATGAATTCATTTTAACAACTAAGGTGAAAATGTCCTAGTGCTGACATCTGTTGTAGTTTCTGCAGATTTTGCACTTGTTTGACTGAAGAAACGAGTAAAGACTACAGGAAATAATGGGCTGAAACTGATAAATGGTTCCATTAGTCAACTTAATGAATTGATAATCTAATTTGGCTTGTGGGTGTGTGACACCACAGGAAAGCAAAAATACATTTTAAAAAGGAGAAGCAGGAGCAAAATGAGGAAAATTAAATTAAGAGAGCACAAGCTGGAAAGAACGAGGCGTTGAAAAAAAACAAACAAAAGGTCATAGTTCGGTCCCTCTCGCCGTGATTTCCCCTTTATAAAAGCAGAATAAATGTGATAGTGGAGCCATGACTGCGCACAAAGCCCAATTTAAAAGCATCAAATTTTCCTTTTACTGTCTGTCTGGTTTTTGAGGTGTGGGGATAACAGCATATTGAGATGAGACACACTCTTATCCTCCATCTGCCCTTTGACTTCATTGAGCGGAACCATAACTTTTCCCTTTCATTTATTACGCCCTGTCTGTGTTCCGGTTCATTGAGCATTGTCCTTCAGACAGGCTTTAAACAAACTGTGTCTTAATGGTGCTGAGAAGCTCATAAGACCTGACCTTTAGCTGGAGCAGAACAAAACCCAGAATCACTATTTGCATGAGAGCTACTGTATAGTATTATACTGTAGCTGCAGGGGGTAAATGGACCATCTTTAAACAAATTTCAACTCCGTGGCAAAGGGTGAAATGCAGTTTAATTGGCAATAAATTGTTTTGTTCACAGACTGCATATTCATTCTCCATTTCTCATGTTGGCTTTGTCTGTGCCAATTTCATTTTAAATGTTTTTTTTTCTTGCCAACTGAAGAATGTATGAGTGCATGTCTTGTTGTATAAATGCCCAATATTAACAATTACAACATTTTCTGTGATCGCTGCAGAATTTGTTTTACACAGCGGCCAGATCCTTGCTGTATTTCAATTTAATAATGCACTGCATCCTAGAAAATACTGGGATGAATGTCTCTTTTCACACTTCATTTCCTTCCATTAGAGTAATCTGTCTTTTCATTTTCTTCTCATTTACTCCACGGTGGAGTCAATTAAGAATAGAGCTGTGATTGAAACAAGATCTACAACTTTAAAAATCTGTAATGGATTATATTATGAAGTGTGTATTAAGGGTAGTTCTGAAGTGAAGCTATGGATTAACAATGGGAATTTAAAAACCTATAGTTTATGTTTCTATTTGGTGAACGTGTCTATGTGTATATGGAAGAACACTCGTGTAATACTAAGAGTATTCACAGAGAGAGCGGGTTGTGCATCTGGCTTTCGTCCTGACAGCAGAGACATTACTGCTTAGTTTAAAAGCAACTTGATTGATGCCATAGTCTCCACCCCTCTTCAGATGATTTCCCAGTCCCATAACAATTCCATCAGGACCAGGAAACCACTAAAGATGCACACTGCTGCTTTCAATGTCATCTATCTACAGTACTTATCATAGGTAGACATGCTTTGTAGGCTATTACACTTGTCAATACATCAGTAGCTTGTAAGGAAGCTCTAGTTTCAATTAGCGACCAGTCACAGTCAATGCAGAAGGAGAAAGACTCATTTCTCTTGTTTTCTTCATAATAAAGAAGACGCAGTACTAGAAAAACTCTGCTCGGTTCAATGTCGACAACGTGCGTACACTGCAAAAACTGAGACTGGGGTGGATTAATACTTAGTATAAATTAATAACAAATATTAAGTTGAGTTAAACATATTACAATTATTTATGTATTAAATTTGAACTAGAAAATTTCTAATGATGTAATATTGAACAGACTTTAATGTGGAAAAGTGAAGAATAAGAAAATGCATTTATGTGGCTGGTTTTAAAGTCATTTCAATGACTTGAGAATTCCAAATAATTTAACATTTTTTACATAATGTTTTCATTGCACTACCCTTGACTGCCTTAGTTTAATAATATTTAAATAACTAAAAAGAGATGTGGTTGAAAGTCAGGCGATGAAGCCTTGCAATCAGCACAAAGTCAACAAGCACTGACTTTTACAAGACAAATGGACAAGAATAGAATAAACACAAGAAAGAAAGATGAAATCAGTGTTTTCTTACTTACACTATCTGGCAATATTTAAAACTGTATATTTTCACGGTAGAAATATATACCCAAACAATGGCAAACTCCGAGCTGAACACTGATACAAACTGGGAATCTGCTGATCAGTCAGTGGGAGTTTTCCCCAGAATTCTCAAAGTAATCAACACCTCTGTCTATTTGTGTCCTAATTTAAGACCTCATATGGTTCATGATGTTTCTTGTTTTCCCACATGACCAGGTGTTTCTTACATCTGCACAGTTTTCAGGCTCTGTTCAAACACGTCAGCCTCTTTTGATAATATACTGCACAAACCAGTCCATCAAAATAAGCTTTCAGGAACATTTAGTGTGGTTTATCACATTGTGGTATGAGGAGTCTCAGAAGTCTTTTGGGATTTCTTGTTTGCTCTTTAGTGAATTCTGCCACAAGGAACTTAGAGTTAGATAAAGATATTACATGAGTATATGAGTATTAAACAGTATTTTGTATGATTTCTGAGATGGCCAAGCTCTCACATTTTGAATTGAGTTCATTTCATCTATAAAATAATATTTTACTTTCATATTGTTTCTTTCTCTTTTTCATTTTGCCGTGGATGTCCAAAGGAGGAAAAAGCCAAGTTCAATAGTACTGGAGAGCCAAAAACGTGAGTGCAGAAGTGATTGCATTCAAGTGCGAACCTTGATCCATAAGTATTTGCAGTATTGACTGAAACACTGGAAGGATTTGACGTAGTCGACTTTCAGACAAAAATCAGCTTCGGACACTGCTGCAATAAAAGAAGATTGGTTAAAGAACTAGAACTGAAAAAAATGGCAACAAATCCTTTGAAATTGTTATGGGTTTTTGACACCTGATGGTTGAATCTCTTTTAAGGAAGGACAGCAATGCAGCCAGATTGAAAAGCCCATTATTAGGTTAGCAGAAAGATTTCATTTTCTTCCCTCTAAACATGACAGATACATACTGGATCATTGCATCTAAGTGGAGTGATAACATTCCCCTCAACATAGAAAAGAGGCTCTCTCATTCTTGCTTTGATCAGGAGTGCTGGCTCATTTCTATACTAGTGCTTTCTGTTTTATCGTGTTTGTCCCTCTTGTTGACTTAAGTTGTCCCTCTTGTTGACAGCTGGAAGCCTATCGAAAACAGAGGTTTTTCCTTGGCATCTGAACCGCAGTGCGCGAATCTTTAGCAGACATAAAAAAGAAGAGTGGGCAGTCGCAACATCTGAAAAATGAGATCAATTCACGTCCTCGCTTTACATAGTTTTTTAACAACCAATGAAAGCACTGTTTTAGACACTCATAACCCTGACAATAAAAAGCGGTTTCAAGCGTTCAACATTTTAATCGATTACAGCACCGTTCCTCTCATGGTGTATTTTTTCAAAGCAATCACAAAACAAAAAAATCAGGATATAAAACACAAACTGTAATAAGCGAAATCCTTGAGGGAGAGAGAGCAAACAAGGGAAAAAGAGAGAGAGACGTCTTCAAGCAGAAGCATTTTAATATGCTGGGTGCATGTAATGTTGAAATTAGTTTTATGTGTTTTGGCAGAGGGATGCCAGAGAGCACAGTCAGGTGAGGGCCTGTGAGTACACAAGTCTGAAAACATAAATGCTGTAAACCAAAACACAAGCTGCCTATTGGGAGGTGAGAGGAAACGATATTAACACTGACAGTGATGGATGATGCTGCTTCCTGTAGAGGTCTGAGAGATACGGGGCCCCTTAGAGTCGAAAAGCACCGTGTTCAAGACAAAAACATGCGCACAAACTGCATTTCACATTAACTTAACGGACTGGAATCAAAACTGTGGCGAACCAGTATGCAATATTCGCAATGTATACAGAGTGCTTAACCAGGAATGTTGTAAGTGTTGAGCAAGGCAGCGATGGAAGTAGGGAAATCCTGATTTACTTCAAGCTTATAGTGTATTTATGATTGTACTACTAGTTCGATGCTGCTTTGCAAGACTGACAATAAACATATAAACTTAAGCAATAGTATGTGATCAACTTGAGATCTTCAGAAGCCGATTAAAGTACGTCTCATGCTGTATGTTGTTGTCTTGCAGGGCTAACTAACTAACTACTGTTGATTATTTCCTCACATAATCTATTAATTGTTTTGTCAATAAAATATCAAAAAAATAGTGGAAAATGTGTGTTTTCCAAAGCCCAAAATGACACCCTCAAATATCTTGTTTAGTTCGCAAACCAAAGATTTTCTGTCTACTGTAATACAGGAGTAAATATTCATTTAATAGTTGACAACTAATTGGTTAGTGATTGCAGCTCTACAACGAAACAAATGTTAAGGTCTGTAACACTGGAAACAGTACTGAAACTGAGTAATAAACTGGCAAAAACTGAGATACAATTTATTAGTTTCTATTGCAAAACATAGCTTTGACAGTTGTAAGGCTGACACAAATATGGCTTTTTCTTTGTTCGAAGCTGCCATTATGCGCATCATGCACTGTGATGATCAAATCATAATGAGGAATTATTTAAATTTAGGGTGGAATACAGCTACAATAGGCACCATATCCATTATAGGCAACACAAAATACATTTACATGCACATAAAGTCTCTATTATTGTCAGTGGTCTGGTGGCTGAATGGACATGTCACAGGACTCCCATATGGGAAACCGGTTTTTGATTTCTGTGAGTAATATTAGGGTTTTTGTGTGTTTTTGTTTGTTTTTTGAGGGAGGCACCGCAAAGCAATTGTGCTTAGGGCACCCAAATGGCCAGCGATGGCCCTGTATTCAAGTGACTGAAATAGGAATTGGAACTTTCTATTTTCCGTGTTAAACTATATAATATAAGAGCAGTTTATGAGCTTTATATGTATAATATACTCATATATTGTGAATTTCCCCCAGCCCGTGGTGTGTTGACTATGTCTATTTCACTTGTATCGAGTTTGCTTGAGCCGCGCTAAACCAAACACCTGGAGTTTTTTCTCAGAAGAAGAGGGAGCTATAACATTCCTCCTTTTCAATAGTTTAGACAGTTTTCTACTGCTATACTCTGAGTGTAAATATGCTTTCTTTCCCGCTCTCAACATATCAACCAGCTATTTCATTTTCAGTTGAAAACTATTCCCTCCACATCCTCTCCGCAGAGTGCAAATGCGTTTTTTACAGCAAAGGAAAAGGTTAAAAGCAGATAAGGTCCAGGAAGATAAAAATAAAACGGCAACTTTTTGTTGATAACAGAAGATATGATGACACTGCTATGCCGTGAGGCAGATGCAGAGTATGAAAATGAAAAAATAAAAATATAATTGAACCGAGCTCATACCCTGAAACTTTTAATAGCTCTTCCAGAAGATGCTTTAATAATTGTGAATCAAAGCCTCTTGTTGCATATTGCTTTAATAATCTACTACTGGTGGAGCAGTATACTTGTATATGATTGAGAGTTTCGAAACATTGCTCTGATATTATTGGAACTTCTCACAGAAGGGAGGGCCACGCCATATGGTGCAAGTGCAGGTTAAGAAGACATGCTGTAAATTACCACACCAGGTAATTGAACAACATCAGTAGAACCAATAAAGTGAAGCAGCAGCAGATGGTAAAAACAAAACCCAGATGATGAAGTTTCTTTGCAAGCAGCTGCTATTCTTTGGAAACAAAAGTTTACATGAACATTGCTGATTCCATATGTACAATTTAAAACAAAAAAAAGTCACTACCCCTGCACAAAAGTTGCAAAGTAGTTTTCTTTTGCCGTCTGTGTAATGTAAAGAATCATCACAGTTTATAAACTTATTTATTTTATTTATTTATTTATTT
>JAPQRN010000007.1:10235167-10297872 GCA_037367275.1 Coranthus polyacanthus
TTTATTTATTTATTTATTTTGTTGCTTTATAGCTTCACCAAAATTGGATTTCAAGCCTGGCTACCCTAAGAGGATCTACAAACACATGTGGTGCAAGAGCAAATCTGTGTGGAAGAGCACTGAGTGAAAAAAATAAAAGAGTGGAAATTAAAGTGGTTTAGCCTGAATGGATTTAAGGGGCTGGAAAAGAAATTTTAGTGCCCAGTCATTCATCCTTCTCATAACAGTGTTAATATACATTTTTAATGGTTTGTCTGTTTCAGCTCAGCAGAAATCCAGAGTTATTCCTCAGGAGGAATCTCACTTTTACCCTGTTTCATGCGGCTTCACAGTTGTGTAGGTGATTTTAATGCGGTGTCATTAATCTGGTTCTATTATTTATGGATTCATGCAGTCACAGTATATATTTAAGAATGACTTAACAATATCATTTTAAGAATGAAATCCTGGACTGAAGACCCAATTTGGTAAGCAAAGATTCAAGGCTCTCATCCAAACTGAGAAAAACCCCCAAATCACATATTTATTCTGACTTTGCAAGTGGGGACCCTTTCCATATGTTTTTCAGTTGTCTCCCAGTACGAGAAACCTTGTTCAAATATAAAGAAATAATGTCCTAAAAGAAATAATTGCTTGGGCTCAATTTTGTCAGAAATACAAACAAAATATCTAAACACACTGTGCTCAGAGGATTCATTGCAACAGTGCAAAAAGAAGACAGTGTTCTGTACAGCAGTAAGCTTAAAAGGAAACTATATAACCAGATATCAATCATAATTTACAACCAAATCAAAGCCACATCAAAGCCTACTCCTACTGAAGCAATTTGATCATGTATGATATTTAAGTCATCTAAACATAGTCTTCCTACAGGACGAGCAGCAGAGTTTCTAAAACGTCATATACACATGTATCATCAAAGTGCAACTAACTATATATGTTACTCTCTCCTACAAACGAGTAGAATTACACTTGCTACCTCTTTTGAAGTACTGTATATGGTTGTATATGTTATTTGAATGCGACTGATCAGACCCCATCTGAGCTACATTTAACCCATGCATGTGTTGTCTTGCTTATTTGGTAAGCAAGACAACACACACTTAGCTAACAATGGTCTGGAAATGAGGGAAATCTCTTCTGATTTGCCTCTTTCATGTCTTTTTTGTATGCTTCTCTTT
The DNA here is from genome assembly GCA_037367275.1 of Coranthus polyacanthus. NCBI lineage: Eukaryota > Metazoa > Chordata > Actinopteri > Kurtiformes > Apogonidae > Coranthus > Coranthus polyacanthus. Next base: position 10,236,349 of record JAPQRN010000007.1, read on the forward strand.
AAACCCTACAGAGAATCTAGTGTAGCTCCTCAAGGTCAAGACAGCAGGTGGTCACAACACCCACGCCAGCGCTAAACCTTGTGCCATTGCACATGTTAGAGACAGACATCAAAGCTAATATTCACATCTGCAGCTGTTTGTTTATTCTGCAGCTACACAGCATGATAGGAGATGAATAGTTCTTTATTCTTATTTTGATGGAAACATTTGTTCTCTTCAGTAACGAGTCCTTCTATCAACAGTGATAGAAGGACTATGATTCTATAATATTGTTATGTTACAAAATCAAATTTGTCAGCTACAAATATGCACTGTAGTGCATATCAAGAGGTTATCATTCGTCCAAACAACATTATTTGTCGCCATGTAATCTGGCAAGTCTTAATGCACAGGGAGTGCACTGAAAACTTTTTTCACCCACCAGCACACATATTTGAAGTTTGACAGAAGAGTTCTGAGTCTGAAATAAAAATCTTGCCACAACTTAATGTCCATGTAAATGGCAAGAAACCTTATCAGAGCTAATCAGTATCCTCTGGCAGGTTTCACAAACATGACCCAAAAACTTCTCTCTTATCGGTATTCAAAGTGATATGGACTGACAGTAGCACTATCACACATGAAGCAGGGTGAATAATTCAGTGTATTTTTTGAAAGGACAAAAGACTGGGGAGAGTGACAACTTGTCAAAGGGAGATAAACTGGGCGAATGAATAAATAAAAGACGGCATGCCAGGAGTTGTTGGTAACCCAGTGCCACTTCTCTGTGGTTTTCTTTTGCATTTGTTTATCGCTTTACCCTTCCTGTTTTTCAATCTTTGTTTTTGTATAAAAATATACTTTCTAAAATAAATACTTTCTTTTAGTAAATTTTTTAGTCGCTGTATGTCAGAGCACATTGAAGCTGGAGCTGAGCCAGGGATTTCTACTTCAACAGGGGCTGTAGGGAGAGAGGTGAAGAGATGTTTAATGGTGACTAACATTGGCTGCTAATGCCTTTGGCTACTTTGTGACTCACTTTAGCTCCCATCAAAGTGAACTCTGACCAAGTGTGTCCTACACGGCAGCCATGTGTGGGGCTGAAGGGGAGTCACTCGGACAAGACAGGAGTGAAAGGGTGTGGAGCGTAACTAAGGGAGCTGCCAGGAGGCAGGTTCTGCTATGATTTGACAGTTTATGGTCAGTGCATTTATCACAAATGTCATCCTTCATCACTGCTGAGCTGCACTACATAGGCTGCATATATGATTTTTAAAGTGAAGATCTGGATGAAGTGAGACAAAAAGTCATGTAATTATCAGTGTTGATAAAAATAAATAATTAATGAATTATTACAATAGTTGTTATTTAATATGATCTTCATTTCCATGTAACCACTGGGTTTTCTATGTTTGCTGTGATTCAATAAAGCTGATTCTACTGCATTGCAGTGTAGAAAACTCAATATCACAAACCAAATTATGCTATAAAAATCTCATCTTTGTTATTTTAGTGTTCGGAAGTGACTAATTTAGGAATGCAGCATGAAAAATTAAAAAGAAAACAGAGAAAAACACACGAAGGGCTGAATCCACAAAGAATGGATCATACCCCCTAATTGTGCAGGGAATTGCGTAGCATTTGCACCCGCAATCTGCTCCAAGAGCCTATTCACAAAAGATTTTGCACTAATGATATTCTTGAGCAAACACACCCAGAAAGTTTTGCACCTGAGTGCGGTTTGCTCTTGTTTTGTGTTTCTAGCATGTCCGGGGTTTCTCTGGATTTCAGTGCACAGACTGAAAACTGCAGAAACTGCGTGTGGTAGTTTGTTTGTTTCATTATCACCAGTTTTGCGCGCTCAAAAACCACGCAATCCTTACGTAGATCTGGCCCTAGCTTTGTACTGTATATTGATACTTGAAACATATTGGAGCCCTGATAAAGAATTCGTCTGCTAGGACACATTTTATATTGTTAAAATACCTGCCGCTACTCAAACCTATATTGCAAGTAGCTACACCAAGCCGCTTTATTATTCTTTACCCCTTTTGTTCAAGATACTAATAACCACCACATGTTTTTCCATTAAACACTGCACTGATTGTGTCTACCGTGATCTCTTTCGCCTTCGCACATTCACTGACTGTACGTCTCTAGCTGCAGCTCTGACCTTAAGATTTAAAAGGGCAGATAATAATTTTCTATATGTGGCCAAGATGTTTTCATTAAGAAATAAACAGATTAAATTGGACGTAATCGCATGTTTTGAATCTCAAATCCACTCATATAGTCAGATTGAGTTGTAAAAGGGTTTGTCTGCCGCTGCTACATAAAAGTGTCCTCCACAATCAAAGGCGGGGGAGCCTAGCAGTTCATGCTATCAACATCAAAAAGCAAGGTCAGAGATGAGAAGTTTAATTTGATATTGAAACATCTACCAAATGAAAAATATGAAATTATTTCTATTATGAAATGAAGCTCTTAGTACCAGAGGTACCTATAAAGTAAGGTTCTGTTTTAAGAGATAGGATTATGAAACAGCTATAATCTTGAGCATAAAATGTTCTCCGTCTTTATACTTCTGATTGAATTTCAGGTGGTGGAAACATAACATTTTGGAAATGGAATTAGGAGTGGTACCACAAATACTTCTACTTCCATGTGGAGTATTAAATGTAAAGTATTCATAATTCTTGAGTTTCTTCACTTTCAATGCTGGCTTTGACTCGGCCATATATTTTTAGTACTCTGCTGTGCTCCCATTTTCTGCCACATCTTATTTCTGTGGAATATAATACATGCAAATTACAGTGACTGGTAACAGCGATTTTTATACAAAACAAGACTTTTTTTTCCAGTACATGTGAGTGAAAACCATTCAAGTCCACTTTTATCAGGGACGACTCCGTGTCCATGCATTTGTTTAGCAGTGGGGGAGAAAACGCTGCTCCTTGAGTGAATCTGGTAAATGTGTACATTTGCTGGTTAATCTAAGTGGAAAACAGTCGTCATAGCAGTGCAAGGTTAAGCAGTCTGTAGCACCATGGAAAATACAACCCCAGTCTAATCCCTTAAATCTTGGCAGATCTTCCAGCACAGGGAAAAACATTCCGACAGCATTCCTGCAAACAGATAAAATGTGATACAAATTGTCCCAATCTCATAGCTAAATGTTTGATTAGCTTGGCCTCCTGTGGAAAAAGCGCTCCCATTTGGTCACACATACTGATGTTTTTTTTTTTACATTTTTATCTGAATAATTTGAAATGGATATTGAATTTGCAGCCGTCTTTTTTAATTCTTATGCTGTCCTTTATCTGTTCCTGCAGATAACAGAATAAATCAAAAGTACTGTATGTTATTTTAGTAAAGTGGTCACTGTGCACATTTTGGCTCAAATTGAAATCAGTCTGTAAAAACCACAGGCTGCAGCATAAGCCTGCGTTTTATAAAACTTACATTAGAGATTGGTGCTATATAGGCCTTGTTACAGCATCAGTTGTCAGCACCAGAAAGTCAACCAACATCCTCACACAGCTCCAGCTACCTGTCTGCTACAGTCCCTCGGGGAAGTGAGTAAGCAAGCAGTCCAATACGTGAATGTGTCAGTGCTGCAAGCAGTGCCAACAACAAGGTTACAAGGACAACGTGTACGGCTGTTCACAGAGAAGTAATGCTAATTCTGATCCTAAGTGGCTCTAGAGTTGTTTTTCATTTTGTAACAACCTATCAACACAGCTTTGTTGTGGCACTATGTAACTAATAACATTCTACACCCAAAACACACACAAGCATATTTGTCTGCCCCCGAGGCAATGTTTTGAGGTCCACATTTTAAAAAAGAAAATTAAAAACAGATATTTGCCACAGTGACTGAAAAAAATCATAATGAGCCAAATGACTGGAAATGTTTCTAGGCAAGAAATAAGACTAAATGAAGTTAAAATCTGCTTGGTTTCCATAATAATTAATCGACAATCTCCCTTTCTTCAGGGCTCAACATGAAGAATAAAATCAAGGCTGCTATATATATATACATATATATATATATGTATATATATTCATCATAGGAGACTCCAACTTGTTAAAAATTGTTTTTCCCACTGGAATAAATTAACCTCCTGTGGAGCATGTCCTGCAGTATTGGCTTTAAGATTTTAGCAATTCTAAGCATCCTTCCCTTAGCCAGACAATGATCTACTTGCTCAACTATATTGTAGTTTCTTCAGTCAAAATTCATCACCATCTCATGTCCATCAACGGTAGTCTTATTAGTTGACTGACTGGAATGTACTGTGTGGATGTGCACGGGCCAGAATGATAGTGAATCACTTGAGAGATTTAACATATATAAACGTAGTTGTTATTTATAATGTTGGGAATCTATTGCGTATCTCCTGTTTTACATGCGGCACAAGGTGACGCAGAAGCAGCCATGACCTCCTAACTGGCCTCTAAAGTGCACTTCTTATCAGCTGGGAATTTATGTCAGCATGTCTAGTGCAATAGCTACATTTACAGATAAACCATCTATCTCTCTTAGTCTGATAGCTGAGGACAGAGAGTTTAGGTCATGTTGCTGTTATAGTAGAGCGATAACTGATGAAGCGATGACCCTACAACATTTGCAAGATTGGCACAGACTGAGTTTTATGGCCCAGAAAAGGTCACTGATGCCATAAACAAAATCAGTTGCTGACTGACTGGCCACGTTTGTTGATTAAAACCTCAGGATTTTGCTCATAACTCCTTGGAGAACTTATAAATGAGACACAAACTCATGGGCCGGCCAGGGTTCTTCGATATAGTGGTAAAGCAGATAAACAGTTGGCATCTGAGCCAACAAGTGCCAACAACAAGCAAAAATAGATTGAGAATTAAAAAAAAAAACAGAGGAATGATGGCACCGTTTTATAACATTTGAGAAACAGTTGCACACTTTGAAAAGAGGGCATTTTACAGTATTTCTTCAATTGTTGTCAGTCTCAAGACATGTAAAACACAGTCAGGATCACATATCTAAGAATGCATCTTTACTTCATATATAAGTGTGCAACTGCAAGGAAGAAAACAAGCTGTCTGTTTATAGCACTGGTGTTCCTTTTCCTGAGGTGCAAAGTAGCAAATGGATTTTTTTCGCAAACTGTGATGTGACGGACAGCTCAGGAACACTTCTGTCTAACAAATCATCCCCTGCTGTTGATTTACAGTGGTGTGTGTGCATGTCTGTATGTGGGTTTCTTTGCATACTATAAGACCTTAGCCAGAGTCTGTTAAACCTACTATATAATGCAAAAGCACAATAACATTGTACTTTTGCCTTTATCAGATTAAGAGACACATTTTCATTTTTGACCATACTGATGACAGTTCTGTAGATTATAAATGTGTCTACTTGCTACTCTAGTGGAAAGAGTTACAGATTCTCAGTAGACAAAAATGCAAAGTTTGCTTGCATGATTATTAAACTGTTTGCCAGATGCCAGCTACAGAATCTGCACTGACTTTGCATAATGCTGATGCTGCAACATAGTGCACAATGGTATGACATTTTGTTTGTGATTGAGTGCAATTGTCTGGCTAGTGTCATAAGATACATATTGAGCAAACAGTCACTTCCAGGCAGACATACTGTAGTTTGTCTTGAACTCCCTATCTAGTTTTAGACAGCACTAGCAAAATATGCCATTTGCAACAAAAATGGATTAGATTAAGATGTTAATGCATGAATAAGTAGATAAACACTCCATTATTTAATATGAATTAACTTCTTGTAATAGCAAATTTGGACTTCTGTGGTAGTAAAACAGAGATCAATGTGATTGAGTGGACTAGAATATGCACTCGTGTCTCATTCATCTTCTGTCACCTTGTGCATTGAAATGCCAAAAAAAATTAAGATTTTAAAATATGGCGAGCTCTTCTTTTAATTTCAAAAAGCACTGTACACAGATGTAACCATGATCCTGAGATAAGATTTAAAGCCGGAGAAGAGGACGGCTGTCAACAGCAATCTGTGGTCTTATTTCTTGAAAGGGCCCTTTGTTCTTCCCGCTTCTCACCCTCTTAAGCACAAAAGAATACTGTTGTCAGGCCTGAATTGTATTGTAATTGATTAAAACTATTGAGAGGGACAAAAGGACAAAGAGAGTGAATGAGACAGACAGCAAACGATGTTTGGAAGGGATGATGGCAGGAGAAACCCTGGCCATCCAGCAGAATTTTAATTACTGCAGGCAGCAGCACTTCTCGCAGACTAATCTCCTCCACAGTAGGATTTATAGGCATTACTGATGCTGACAAAGTGATCGCTCAGGGAGAGATAAAACATTATAAAATAAAGCATGAAATTGGATATGAATAATACTTCCTCCTCAAGGCAAGGTTGTTTTAATGTTTGTTTCACTAAAATGGATTGTTTATTAACAGATTGTAATAGATAATTAAATTTTCATACTGTACAGGTATGTTGGTCTGATATTATTTTGGTGAAGATATTGTATTGTACTGAACACCATGTATTAATAATTGTTGTTCTAAATTAATCTTAATTAAAAGTTTTTTGTTTTTTTTACTTAAGCTTTTACATTCATAATTAGAACTTTAGAATCATAACTGTGAAGTTTCTCACCAGCAAAGGTTAATGCCATTTTAAATAAAATGTGCGTGGAGCTGTAATGACAAATTCTACACTACAGTAGCTGTGATTGCTAAGGCTTGCAGCTAGGACATCCACCACCCCCACCCCCGTATTCTTTCCTCTTTCCCCTTCCTGACATTTCTATTATTGAGAAACAGCAACTCTAGCATGCTACTGCTGCTCCACTATATCCGCTCCAACTTAATCCTCCTGGCATTTCAATAGCCTCCTCTCCTTCCTCACACATGCCAAACTGTTTAATATTTAATCCACTTTGGATGGGGATTAATACGCCAAGGGTTAGTTGAAAATTTTGGCAAGGGATGGCCTTATCAACGGCTATGATGCATGGCAATTTTTCTGTTGTTTCACTGTGGCTATGAAATAGAAAGTCAGTTGATTGTGCTTGTTCAGTGTGAACAGGGATTGATGAGAGATCTGAGTCTGCAGAGAGTGTCTCTAATGAACAAATAAATCAAACATCTCTCTGAGATTGAGCCGGTGTCTCACTGCCTGGATCGCAAAGTCACACCACATCAGACTTGCTAAAGAAGATGATCAAGGGCACTAATTGAATTGCAGTGAGCACATGTACAGTGTAGCTTGCCCCACCCCCAACAACCAGAGCTATCACCTCAGTGGGTATTGCCTTTAATTTCACAGCCTGAAGTCAATTTCACACCCAGCAATCTCCATATGTTTATCTACAGAAATTTAATTTTTGTTATTAGTGACAGTCCTTTGGCCACATGCTCAAGTGTTCATGCAAACACAGCATGCACAAGATACACACAAACATTTCCAGACATAAACATATCCTGAATGAACACACTTACATCCACAAGATTTAAGTGTGTGAGTAAACATCTTATAAAGTCCAAATTAAATTATTCCTAAATATATTCACTATACCTGAGTGAATTTATTGGCATGAAGTGAATTCTGAAATTATTTGTCATGTTTTTGTTGACTGTGAGTTTCAGAAAGCTCCTATGAGCTGGGTGAATCTTTGTATTGAACAATTACGTCGGCTCGTAACATACTACAGCACACAATCCCTGAAACTCTGCTAATTTTGTTTTGCAGGAGAGATGATGGTGGGCTGAAGCAGAACTGTCAGAGTATGATCAATCCTTTAAGTTAAGCTTTTTATACCGTTCTTGAAATATTCCTGTAATTTACAACTAGCTGTTTGCTCGTGTGGAGTGTTGCTGCCAGTCTCACAGATGGAAAGGATTGGGATCATTACTGGAAAAATCAGGATATATTCTTGTGTGATCAAAATAAAAGCAAGCGTGCCTCTGGAGGCTTGTCTGCCTAAGAATAGCTACAAAAACATCCACTTGCAAATCTTTTGAAGCAAATGTAGTGGTATAAATTTAATCGAACTGGTTTCAAAGCATTCTCAGTTAACTATCTTATTGTATCTACTAAATCACTGCATTACTTGCAGCATACCTGAAATCAATTATATAGATATATGGACAGAAATGTCTTGCACATTTTCTACACTTATTTATTTTATATCATGTACACTTTTCAGGCAGAAGCTGTAACTGGAGAGATGCAAATTGGTAAGCTTATATGATCTGTATTCACAGTTCATACTATTATCCCAGTTTATAACAAGAACTATTACAGATATGTAGATGTGTATGATGGGACTCCTATATACTCTTGGCACATTGAGGTTTTTTTTCATCTTACATATCCATTAATTCCAAAGTAGGAAACACTCGCCTCATGTCTTTAATCTTACGCTGTCATCAGTTTGCAGTTACTAGTTCCCCAGTCCAATATGCAATATGGACAACAAGATGATATCTGTGAGGAAAAGATGATTAGGTATTAAGCATGACTAACTACCACTACAGTACAGGAAAACTCCTCTCCCGGTTGTTTACTGCATACTCTTTGTATGTGGTTAAGGAGTCATACGTGGAATTGGAAATCTGTAGGAGAGGGATTTAGATCTGGCAGCAACCAGCCAGTGAGATTATTGAGAAACTGCGTGAGAGCTCAGCACACCAGCATGAAGAATGAGATTTGTAATGTAGAGATGTGGACTCAATACGACAACACAAAATGTGGGAATGCCCACTGGCCTCTTTCCCCAAGCTTACATATGATAAGCTGCAACTATCTTGTCTTGAGCTGCCAAGTCGGTGTGTAACACAGCCTCATCTGGCCAGGGCAGTGGGCTATGACATTTCGCCCCCCCTGCCAAGAGGATCCTTCTTCTATCTTCCCTCTCCAAAGCCCTGTTGGCCCCTGAGAGCAAACGCCAGCATGCGGCAGTCAGCTGAGGCTGATTGAATTAACTGACAGAAAATATCTTCTACTCGCTCAACCTGCTGGACCGATGAATGCATCACAGAAAGTCTTTGAATCCAGGAAAGACAAGTATAGGTCTGATACAAGCTTTCACCAAGATATAGGTATGCAGGGGCTCAAACAGTCATTAGGCTAAACACAATCTTAGTGCTACATAAAATACAACTGGGACGACTGTAAAACATAACAACCCTTAAACCCACGGAGCTCTCTATGGCTCTGCAAAGGGTTTCTTGTTTCGGCACTGCATCAAAAGCAGGGTTGGTTGTTTGACATGCATTTATTTGTTCCCTAGCAGTGGGACAGTATAGCCTAAGGTTAGAGAAGCAGGCATATGACTAGAGGTTGTGCTGGGAGTCTGGGTAGTGGAAATTAATGAGAAGCACTTACCAGTGGTTGCAGTAGGAAGCCTCAAGCGTGAGTGAGCACAATTTCATGAATTGCATATAATCTCCCTTTCCCTACAACTATTGCCCCAGGGATGCAAATGAATGTGTCTCATACAGTAAATCAACATACCTAGTGAGAATAAATTGTAAACTTTCTGTGAAATCCATAACAACAACAACAACAACAACCATTTGTGCCATAAATATGGAGGTGGGGTGCCCTAAATGGAGTTGCATGATCAAAATACTCAGGAGCACTATGAATGTTTAGACCAACATTCGATTGTAAGATTTGTAGCACTGGAGGCAACAGGGCAAAACATACATACAGATCCGGGGCTGCCTAAAGCAAGGTTTCCTGAACATGTTCAGTTTCTCAGATGAACTAAGGCATACATTTATGCAGATTAAGACGATATAAAAGAAAAAAAATACTTGCAATAACTCGGTGTAACAAATAAAACTTCTACATGTTAAAATAAATGAAAATGATATCCTTGCAGGAGTGTCTTGAGCCCCTATGATTTCTGGATTATTTATGATCTGGAAAGCCTCAGGTGTATGAAAAAGTGAATTACTTTTTTTTCCCTCTTAATTTAGATTTGCTGTCTCCATGAGAAATTTAGAGAGGAACCCACATATGGTGCTATGCTTGATCATGGGTGTAAGTTCAGCCTCAGGGATTGACTCATTGATTCCCTTTAGCCCTTGAGTCTAGCTTTGAGAGCCACTAGGCAGGTTTCAAGGGTTCTCATTACTGGCAGGTACATGTAAAGCTGTTCACTGCCGCCTGAAGCTGTCTGAAGAAGAACCCTTAATTGAGCGCTGCAGCTAGGATGATGGATAGCCCTGTCCAAGATACAGATGGCTCCTGCAGGGGGTCCAGCTTCCCTTTGGGACGAGTCAGCTGTGCTGAGGACCACATGTTGACAGCCAGAGCCTCTTTGCAGTGTAACAGAAGACACCATGGAGCCATCAATAATGGCTTCGGAGACCATGTACTGTACATCTCTGAGATGTTGCACTTGTACCATTCGATCAATAAAGTATCCGAGTGTAAAACTAACTCCTTCAGCTCACGTTATCCATTCATGACTGTACATAGTCATGTGCTGCGTTAGCCCCATTGGAAAATATACTGTAGATCACAACAAATTCTATAAATAAAAAATAAAAATACATTATATATGCAGCATTAAAATAGATTATTTTTTAAAATTTTACCTATTCCTCATGATGCCTTAATAAAATCTTTTTAAAATATTTAATAGTAATAGTAGTAAATATTAAAACTATTTGACATTCTGTCATAACTGTTATATCTTTTTATGTTTTAAATTTTATGAGCTAATATTTTAAACAATTTAATATTAAATAAATATTAAGATTTATAACACTGATAAATAATTTGTTGATTCATCAGTCATGTGGTAAAGTTACTTTAGTCAATATAATTGAAAGCCCTGGTAGATTATTACACATAACTGGCCAGTTATCAGCAATACACAATGCTTGTGAGGACATGAACACACGACAGTGTGGAAAACTACAAATCGCATACTAGCTAGCATGCCTAAAAAACATCAACATAAAATAAGGGCATTTCTGTCATGAAATTAAATTGTTTCTAATAGTTAAACATCTGCTAAACAAACCAAAGTCCAACCAAAGAAGTGCTACTGAATGTGCTGCCATATTGTCAGAGCAGTGTGGTCACATAAATAACTTTAGCCTATAGGATAGGTTATAGAAGTGCTATATAAGAGGAGGATTTGTATTGTATCTCTTTGACTGAGAGGCCAGGAGGGTGGTGGCTAATGGAGTGCACTTGTGTGAGTGAGGGCTTTAGGGTCACTTGTCTTTGTCTTCTGCCCTTTGAATAGGCATTGCCCTCCTGTACCTTGTGGCCCTGCCTCTCCTGTTACTACAGGTATGGCTAATCAGAGACAGTGGCATTGGGTCCATGCCACTGGGCCTGAATAAAACATGGAGCCAAAAATGTAATCAAGAGAGGGCATCTGCAGCTGTCTCCGACTGCCGGTACCAACACTCCAGCTATTCACCACACGTGTCCTCATACTAATGACAAGCCTAAAAGGAGGCAGAGGGCAACCTCTTTTCATAATCAAAGTGTTTTTATTCATGACATGTCTATTAATTAGTTTGGAATAGTCAGCAGCATGTGCTCAGGAGAATTTAAATTGGCTGAAGAGGATTTGCCCTTTCTCCGCTGAGCCAATGATTTCTTGGCAAGTCTTTATAACCAGGGAGGGACAAAGAGAGGGAGAGGAAGAGACAAGGAGATAGATAGTGTTTGTGTGTGTTTGTGTGTATCTTTCTGACCGTTTCTCTCATTGTGAGTGAGTCATAGAGCCTATAAATCACCGAGCAATGTAAAATTGAAACTGTCAGTGGTATTTGTCCTGTTACAGTGTATCTAAGATGTGGGTGTGGACATTAGCAAGAACGCATTGAATCCAGCGTAAAGAATATCCTTCCCACTTGCAAGAAATATCTGCTTTGTGCTTGATTTTCAACAGGGGCTAAGTAATGTACAATCCAAATATAATGAAAAATTATATATGTATGAGGTTACATATATATATAATTTTTTATATTTATATATGTATGAGGTTTGTTTATATATTATTAGCTAAATGATTTCACAAGCATTCAGTAAAGAGAAAGTCTCTGTTGGTCTCTGATGATTAGAATATGAAATGATAAGAATCGACCTCCATGTATCACCGTCAACAGCTAACTTTGACAATTAAATATCTGTGACCTTTCACTGTTTAATATCTACCCTCTGTGTCTCTCCTTCAAAGAAAAACAGATATTAACACCTGTTACTGTCCGCTGTGATTATCATTGTGGACTTCTGTGGCAATAAAATCAACAATCACGAAAGCATTTATCATCGGCTTTCTTTTAAAGTGTGGCTCAATATGCATGCTATCCTATTCAAAGACCACAACAATGGAACATCATAAACCGTCTGTTTGTGTCTGGTAGAGTTAATACACAGGGATTCTGTACTGACACTTGTCAAGACATGATCAGCAGTGATATTTTAGTCATGGTGAAAGATGGAACAGGAGGCAAATTGTTTGCTAATTCTCATTTCACACTCCCAATGTGAAATCAGCCAGGCACACAGAGCACTGGTTCCTCTACATGCACAATGGTCGGGCTCACTGCATAACACCAAATTATCTTTCCCCTGGCTTAATTATTCATTAAGCAAACATAATTAATTTAAGAAGCTTCTCTCACAGGAAGTGTTTCAAATAAAGGCCAGAAGGACAGCTTTCTGCTTAACCATTAACTGAACGCAGAACACATCCATGAACCTGCAAGGGCCTGAGTATAATATAACTTCAACAATGGTGCCAGCAGTTTTTTCTTAATTTATACATTACTTCAGGGTTTTGCCTATTATTTCAAGAGTTCGGTGTCTTTGCATAGGACTTAGGCTGAAGAAACAGAAGAAGTCTCCTGGTCTGACTTCCCTACTGTTCTGGAGAGGAAAGATACCATATTTGCCCAAATAAACTGTGTTTTTTTTTCTGAAAATACGCTTTTCAAAGATGGGGATTGTCTATCATTCGTTGGAATTTCGTTAACCTCATCAGTGGGTAGATTCGTTTTGTGTTTCTTTGAGATATTTTCAAAACACTGTAATAATATAGGTCCAAAATGATGCAAAAATGCATATTACAGTATATCACAAAAAAGACACGGCATCTGGCTGTGTCTTTTTTTTTTCCTCAGGTTTTCCCACAAACCTGAGGAAAACCCTGTTAACTTGTTTCTGAGAACATTTGTTTGTTTGTTTTAAATACACCTTATATATAAACAATACAAGAGACACACTCATTATTAACAAATGCATAAGTTAAACAAAACAAAGACAAAAAATAATAATAACAATAAAAATTCTATATATCAATGGAATAGTTGAAAGTGAAACACCACCATAACCATTGCTCCTGGATATTAGTTAGATATTAGTTAGAAGTAATGCTGCCGTATAATCCATAAAAGACTGCCTGATCTTTACTTGAGCTTTTGAGCGCATATGTGATTGTCTCTAAAAGCACATAGTTATTCATCTCTGATATCCATTTTAATATAGAGAGGGGGGAATCCAGGTTAATGCAACACATTTTCTAGAAACAACAAAAGCTCTATCTAGAAATTTCCTTTGGCTTAGTTTCAAGGATGGATGTTACATTTCCTAAGAGAAGGCGCTCCGGATCTAAGGGGATTGGTATATCCATAATTTTGGTCGGTGTGTCGCAAACATCAAACCAAAATGTAGCAACTTGTTTTCAACTTTGGTTCAGTGCTATGCACAGTGTAACACTGCAGCTTCCCTGATATTACACCTGCACCATATATTTGAAAGTTGTAGTTGACCACATCACATCTGGCATTTACAGTGGTGAACATGCTGTTTTGGCATAACTGAGACCATAGGTCTTCATGTATAGTAATAGATTCCAGATCCGATTCCCACCTCTCCCTTAATCGATGTTTGTTTTGGACATCCATTCATCTGAATAGACCCTTCTAATAAAATGCCTTGAACCCTTTTCTCATATTTGCTCAAACTTTTTTTAAGAAAAGCTCTAACACAGGTTATTACTTTATTAAATCTGTGAAGCAAGCATGTCTTTTGCCAGATTTTTGCCTCACATTTTCACACAAGAAAACCCTACTGGTTTTACAAACCACATTTATAAGTCAAGGGAACAGCTCTCTTCAACACTTTGTCCACAGTAATCCAATTATTATTTCCAAAGCTTTATATTTATACTTATAACAGTGTGTGCATTTTCACTTCCATGTGAGGTAGATCGACTGAAAAACTTTGCACACTCTCAATAAAACTAGACGCAAAACTCTCAGATGAATTAGAGAGCTGCTGTAACATTTCCCAGCCCTTACTTGCACAGATCATTTAACAGGTCCCATTTTGTCTCACTGTGCCTGACGGGGCTTGTGTGACCGAAGCAATCTGAGACCCCGACAGAAGGATTTTCTTCTGCAACTCTTCTTAGCCATCCTTACTCCACCCTTACACGCTCACCAGAAAACCATTCTAATTAGACATACTGAGTACACAGACACACAAACTTTGCCCTCTCTTTCCTCCTCTGTGTTCTCTTCTCTTCCACTAATTTACCCCGACTTTAACAGAAGCATCTTGAGAGAGAAAGGGCAGGCTTTGATGTGTCTTCTTCATGATTCTGAGCTTTCAGATCATGGGGAGGTTTGCCTTTAAGCCCACCAAATTCACAGACCGCATGAGACAAACAGCAAACATACTGAAGTGCTCTTTGAGATCCATTTGTGTAATGGCAGAGCTGTCTGTTAGTGTATGTGTGTGTTTGTGCAGTGACCCTTTTCTGCTGTGCCATTTTGTGCCACTCCACTCTCACATTAGAGGCCTATTTATCATTATTATTATTATTATTATTAGTAGTATTAGTTTTCAACCATAGGGAAATGTCTAGGACTGAGGCTTGCTCCCTCAATTTTTCCATTTTCCATTTGTAGCCCTTTTCTACCAAAGTTTCTTCATGGGATTGTTCTTTCCAAGCTAATATAGCTAACTCGTATTACCATGGAAACAACAGGATTTTCCCTGAGGATCTATTAAAACACTTCTATTCTGAGGAGCTATTCATGAGTCAATGAAAAGGGTGAATATGACACCTCTCTGCTTCTTCTGTCTGCGTGTGTCTTGGTCAATAAGTTTTCTCTGAAAGGTTCCAGGAGTGTCCAAGGACGGATGATTCTTTTTTGCCACCTTGAAATCATATCTATATACAACATTTCATATAATATATATAGTATATATAAAATGTTACTGTTAGATGTCAAAAAACTAATGTTTATAGGGTGATGGATTGTAAATTGTGTCAACTACAGTCATTGTCTTTTTACATATTTCTAACTCACTATATTTTTTAGTGATTTAGCATCTCTATACATCCACCAGATACTCAAATCCCTCAAAACAAAGAACACCAGCAACGGTTGAATTTTAAATTACTTTTCATTATCATACAGTATTTCCTCATTTGAAGCAAGAAGTGATTGTACACTGTTGTTGTTGTTTCCTTTTATTTTATACATTTATATTTGAAATAGAGTACATAACAAAATATTCCCCAGATGCTAACCAAATAAACCGACTGAAATGACCAGGTAAGATTATTACACATTTTTCTTTTACAAAGATCAGTATGACCCTGTTTGCCGCCTGTTTTTTCAGCAAAGTAAAGAAAATGAATAGTAAAAAAATACTGAATAAAAGAAGTTG
Organism: Coranthus polyacanthus; assembly: GCA_037367275.1. NCBI lineage: Eukaryota > Metazoa > Chordata > Actinopteri > Kurtiformes > Apogonidae > Coranthus > Coranthus polyacanthus. Next base: position 10,252,028 of record JAPQRN010000007.1, read on the forward strand.
TTATTTTAGGTAGAGCTAATATATAGCAGCAAAACTCTATTCTATCTTTCACTGTGCAGTAAAAAAAAAAACACCCTCTTGAACACAGTCTTGCGCTTAGAATCATTTTCCCCATTTTAGCTTTGTTGACATTTTAGTTAATATTCACATTAAAATGCATGAAAGAAATGAACAGCTCCAGTTCTGAATGCAGTGGCATACAAAGAATTTCTACTAATATAATTATAGTATTATAATTTAAAATGAAAATTGTTAACATTTGCAAACCATTAGTATCTGTTTGCCTTCATACTTGTCCTCATATTTGCTTTCATAATCAGGTTGGACAGACTGGGTTGTGCTGTGAAATGAAATGTGAGCTCACAAATCCAATTGGCTTAAAGGGTGGTAAATCCAGTTGGCTGGGGAAAATGGTGTAAAAAAAAAAAAAAAAAGACAAAAAAAAAATCTATCTCTTATCTGTACTTTAATTTACAGTTGTATGCAGTAAATACGAACATTGTCTAGACTTCGGTAGAGTTTAAGAAATGGCAAGTGGCAGGAGGCGGAGACTGACAATAAAAGGAAAACTGCAGGGGAAAAAATGACTCTAAACTCTCAGCAGAGGGTTAATCCACTTTTCTTGGCAATTGGAGCTGGGTACAAATCACATACTGGTTTGTCCCCTATAAAAGCCATAGGGAAGGCTATATGCCATAAAAATAAGCCATCCCAAAATTCCAAAATAGAATCGGACAAAAGTACAACAAGAGAAAGAGGTTGAAATGATACGATTCGTTTCAGTTTTACATTTAAAACCTTCCTTTATCTCGTTTTCTTTTGCCTCATGGTAATTAAAAACAAAAAACACAAAAACACAGAAAATAACAAAGACAAGTCAAGTCCAACATGTATTAGAGGTATCTATATGTTAAACCACACACATTCCCATTCTTAATAAATATTAAATACCTAAACATACACTGACTTACACTGCCTTAACCATGTTGCGGGAAGCTGCCGCCTCCCTCCTCTTTCTGCTTTACCTTTCATCACTTGCTCAAATGTGCATCCACACGCAGAGCCAGGGCTCCTGGAGCAGGGCCAGGGAGCGTCCCCACAGCCTCTCAGCAGAAACAGCTTTGTCAAACTCAGTTAGCTGCCTCTGAGGGGAAACACCTCTTTCCACAGTAATACTCCGACTATTCACATCATGCCCCAGCCTCTGCTTTAGCCACCTCATCAATCCACACAGCAACAAAGGTAAACAGCCTCGCACCTTCCAAGCTGAGGCCGGTGCTGCTTTGTTGACACAGTGTATGTGCAAACTGGCTGCACACAGGGTAAGCGACTCACAGGACAGACTGAGCTTCATTTACAGAAGGTAATTGCACTGGAGCCAAGTGGTGCACTTTTGTGATGAGATTCTTTCCAGCTTTGCTAAAACCTTGTCTAGACCTGGTACCAGATGAAGCTACTTTGACGGGGGACATATAATAAGTTCGGTGACACACAAACATGTCACCTTCAAGCAGCCTTGGTCACTGACAGGCTGTTTACCAAGTGTCCTCTTTATTATGTACAGCAAGGCAGACAATAACATGACATTTGTCTGGTTAGAGTCATTTAAGAGGCTTGGACTAACAACACATTTTGCAATTGACTGGTCTATTCTTTATTTAAAAAAAAACAAAACAAAAAAAACACGCAAACATAATCGAGACAAAACATTGTCCAAATATTGTATATTTCTTATAGAATAGAGATTCCCCACTACTTTCTCTTCAGGTCCATGGTCTCAGTTTCACACCCTCCATGTCAAATTGTTTATAGCCTGCTACCTTAGTCGAGTCAAGGCTCAATTTTTGCCATGAAAACACAGGATATACTCTCACAGCTGTGATCTCATTAAAGATGTTCTACTCCCGTCTTCGTGAAATTTGCAACCGGAGCAAGTATTACATGTCCCTCTGTCTTACACTGATTTCAGAAAGAGTAGAGTCAAAACAACAAATTGCAAAAACATATTTAAGTGTCACTCTGTACGGCAATAATACAAGACATTGCATATTGGCGAGGAGAACCTATTCAGTATCTCAACAGCTGTCTTGACGTGATGAAAATTCCAGTGGTCCTGATGAAAAATACAGGCAAAGCATAGCAAGATATTTAACACAAAATATAGCAATGCACATGGGGAAAAACCCAGGAGCCTGAGAGTGGTTAGCACAGCAGCAGCATGGACATTTGCTCTGAAAAATGCCTCCAGATGATACCTTCATGGAATATTTTCTCTCCTTCTCCCAAAGCTTCTTGCTGATAAACATCTGTTTTTGTTCCAGCAGAACAGGCTCCACTAAAAGAAACCAGAGATGTGTTTATGATGCTACACATGTTGGTAGTGAAAAAATTGATAGCTGAAATATGGCGTTTCAGTCGGGGATGGAAATTGTGCTATTGAAGTGTTGGCTATTATTCCAAACATAACAACAGGGAGAAATTAAGAGATTCTTTGAAATGGGTGTATTTGTAGGCAGGACAGCGTAGAACAGCGGTTAGCACCGTCACCTTACAGCAAGTAGGATCTAGGTATATTTTTCACTGCAGCTCTTTCTTTGCTTTGTGCTGGCATGAACGCAGATGCAGTATGCTCTTGTTACAGAATTCACCAGCTGTAGTTCAACATGAGCTTGCTGTTTACATATCCAGCACGACCAAATTAGCTTATTTACTCGTTACCTCACAATTTTTTAAATGGCAGTGACCTCTAATATAACAAAAACAACAACGAGTGAAAGTGCATGTGTCACTTTCTGACAGTCATTCCTCACCTGTTCTCCCCATGCTCCCCTGCCTTAACGCTCATTATTGCTCATAAGTGTCTGTTGCGTATTGTATCTTTTGTCAGATTTCCATAGTTTTTCCAGTTTTTTTTTTTTTTGTCTGCTCTTTGTCAGCCTGCTTGTTTGCCTTCTCTTGTTACCTGTTGTCTGCCAGTGAAATTTCCTTTTATTTCCTTTTTCCTTCTGGCAGGTTTACAGAACAGTCCATAAGTACTTATTCTCCTGCATTCTGTTTGCAACACTTTTCAGAACAACAGCAGGGGGTTTCAGGGTTTTTTTTTGATCATATATGTGGATGACTCTAGCTACAATTATAATGGATATAAACTATTCAGCTTGAACAATGACATATACTCACCAAAAACAAAATGTCAGAAACCATGAGAACATGATAAGTATTGCATCTATTGTAAGAGAGAGAGAATATAATAGCGTTGCCTATGAATAAGAAAAGTGTATTGTAATTGTAATCGATAATAGTATACATATGGATATGCAATATTACTGACGTGAGACTATTTTTATATAACCAAAAAAAAAAATGTTTTAAGTTAGTAACAATCACAAGGATGAGCAATATAAGAGAATCTAAATTATATGGCCTGTTTTTGCCCAGTCTCATTAGTTTACAATTCACACGCTGTGTAAAAGCCCTTGCCCAGTCCTTCATCCCCTACTGTCAGAATGCTTTTCCTCTGTTTGCCATTATAATTCAGAAGTAATCCTACGAAGTCCAGGCTTCATGGGCTGAAAACATGCACCTCCCCCAAGCTGCTAAGCAACATTTACAACGTGATCTCTGGGTAAACAGGAACTCAAATAAGGATATAAAAATGCTTTGCTACAATAATTGCACATTCTCAAACAAATCCAGTACAAGAACAAAGAGTTAAAATGACTAGGGGCTGGTGGGTTGCTTTTTGCCATAATGTTGTAGAATCAGAGACAGTGCACGTATTAAATTAAACAATTAAATAAAAAATTAATAATTAAGAAAAAATCATCCATTAAATTAAAAAGTAGCGGTTAGAGAGCTTAGGTGCAGTGATCACTATTTGATGTAGAGCCCAATGTTAATGCAGTGCAATGTTTGACTCGCAATCTATTCACATCATTTTAAGCATATGCAATGAATGTGTGAATGAATGTATGGGCATATTGACTGAAACAAAAACAACTACAAAGTAACGAGAAATGGTGGCTTAACAGCAGACAACATATGCTTACACGCGGAAACGCACACAATAGGTTTACAAGTATTTAAGGGACTTACATTTATTTCCTGGAGACTTCTGCTAACTTTAATCCGAACATGCCTACCTCTTAACCCTTAAACTTAAACAAACGCACACAGAAGCTTGTAAACACACTGCAAACATCTGTTTCCAGACCGCTATTTAGCTTTGCATTTACACCAAAATGAAAAAAACAGCTAAATAACAGATTTTTTTAAATGTACTCTCACTATGCTATAAGGACGGTAATTACGCAAATTTCAAATAGCAATGATATTTAGAAATCTACCAAATGATAAACAGTGTGTGTTTAACTCTTAAATCAGTAACAGATGTCTGGATTAAACTAATATAAAAAAAACAATTTAGAATTTTCACATAAGGGCAAATCAAAAATAACATTTTGTGCTTTTAAACACTAATTCTGAACACTTGTAATTACTGTAAAAAGACACTCATTTCGAATGTCTCTGCTTTCCTTTTTATCCCAGTGATTTATGTCTCTTAGGGATAACTATATGATTATTACTATATGAACGTGATTCAGGTGTAAGGGAAATAATGCTATTTTGCTCATCTAACCTCAAATGTCTCTTTGATTTACAAGCTGAAATTAAAAAGGAGAACCACAGATGTGTATAATGCAATAAATTGAAAGATGTCACCAGTAAAAAGTCACTTATCATTTTTTTACCATCTACTTCACCCACCATCTTAAAGGAAATATACCATAAATGCATGGAGCAGCTTTTACCATTAAGAACTACAGCCCAGCAATCAATGACGTGGTTGAGCAGAGCTCCAGCTGTTCCCAGCTAACTAATCCATTCTTAAGGGCAAGTATTCTCTTTCAAGGTGGCTCGCTGTTCTGACAGATGAAAACGGCCACAATGAGCCAGCTCTCTATCACTAGGAGAGAAGCAGCGACAGAAGGCTACCCAATAACTGACAGGCAATTGCCTGACCACCCAGCAGTCGCTTCAGACTGACAATGTTCGATGTTTTGAAGATGGCAGTCAATTTTAGAACCTCTAAATTATACACAAGGTCCTCTGGGATCTCACTTCAATACATCTCACTGGAGAGAAGAGGCTCGCGGTCACGTCATGTCCCTCTCCTCTGTGTCCGTGGTGTCTGGACTGAAGATGCTGGCTGCACAAACTGCTTGGAAACGCATGTGTGACTGCAATAATACTTTCATTTTAGCCGGTGACACCAAATTCAGTAGGGTGGGATGTTATTTTTATACTTTTATTGCAAGAACTCAGTTTTTGTTTCTGTTTTTGGTGATATTGTGATCGGCTTGAGATAAGCAGTTGTTGTATTTAAAATCATATATCACTGGAAACAATATCAGAACAGATGTGAAGCTCTGTGGACAGGAAAGTAGAAAAGCTGCATTAATAAATGCAGTGACTTTTCCCTGCACACTTTCTTTGCTTGTGTTTGTCTTTGACTATTTTCAATTACTCGTAGAGCTACTATCCCCTTCCTTGATCTATCCACAACATTGTTATCTTTCTTTGCTACTTATAATATGTTTACTCATCCTGATGAATTCAATTACATCTTTTCAGAGGAAATTACTGTGGGGGTGGCTCAGCCTGCCAGAGGTCAGCACTAACTGTGAATACTAAAACTACTCCCCCAAACACATTACACAGCCTATTACCTACTGCTTTTCACACAGCACTCTCAGACCCTACATAAGCCTTTCCACTGCCACAGATGAAATGCTTTCTAGATGGGATCTGGCGTGGAGAAGAGGGGAAGAGAGCTGAAGCTGTCCCCAGACCTAATCGTTTCAGAGAGCCATCCCCTCTGCAGCCACAAAACACGCCAGTCCTGATTAGGGAGGTGTGTACATGGCAAGGCAGCGCGTGAGAGGTGCGGAAAGGAGGATTGGCCTAGAGGAGACTAGCTGGGCTTTTTTACTGGAAGACTGGTGGGATCGATAAGGCACAAGGCCAAAGGCAAAGCAGAGAGAAAGCAACCCAGCAGAGCACTGCCTTGACAAAGTGGTAGCTTCATTTAGTGTTTTGCTAGAGGGGTACTCTTCACTTAGAATATATCAGATGGGTAACCTTCTCTACCTCAGAATTGCCCAAGCACACATTCTAAATCCATTGTCCTCCCTGCAGGAAGTCCTGCCCCTGTCCTGTGCTTTGAGAGGGAGATTTTATGATGAAGTGTGACAAAAGTGACTGTTTTAGATCCAGAGGAAATTTCTCTCCTATGATGAGGATCCTTGTTGACGACTTCATTGTAAACCTGTTACTTTAAATCCATGAAGAGATGATTGTGTTGAGGAAAACTCTCACATAATTATCTAAGTGCAAGAACCCATTTCAGGTCTATCCAAACTGTCAATGTGATTAAACAAACAGGGCAGGATGACTGTTAGATTAAAAAACAACTTGTTTCTTCCTTCTGTGTTCCATGTTGTGTCTAATCTTTTGCTGTGAGGTTTTAAAGAAAAACATGTATACAATTTTCCTCATAACGGTTACAAGAAATGACTCAAATCCTTCAAACAGAGACACAGAACTCTTTCCAATAAACCCATTTACATGTTTATTTAATCACTGTGTGTTAATTTTCATCAAATTAATTAAGAAGTGAAAGCATGCTGTTTGCTTATAAAGGTAGTTTATTGATTAAATCCTTAATGACTAAGTGATCACTACTGTAACTAACATTTTAAATGTATTTAAAGACAAATAAGTAAATAAATGTAACAAGGTATAAATATATGCCAACAAGGACAAAGCATTATAGTCCTGCAGAACATTAAATCAATCAAATTGAGTCAATTAGTTTGTTTACCGTAAAATAAAGACACTAACATATTGGATTACTCCCTGGTAAAAAGAAATGCCAACCCCAGTCATCTTTGCCTTAATTAAGATAAACCAAAATATAAAAGGAAAACAAGTGAGGGGGAAAGCGTAACTTAAGCATTTTACAATTCTTAAAACATGCTGAATGCTCTACTTTTGAAAGTTGATATTGTATGTGACCACAAAAGAAGAATATGGAGAAAAATATTGGGAGTTATTTAATAATCTCCACATTTGAAATTTAAGATTGAACATTTCTCTTTCAAGCGCTGATGTACAGCCTTAAGCAAGAGCACCCGGTTTATTTTCTGTAGGATAAAAACCAGCTGTTGAAGAACTATTCAAGGCAAAACAGTGATAAAATCCAAACCGATCCTTTCCGAATACGCCTTTCCTTTTAGAAAATAAAGCCTCACAATATTGGGGAAGAAATATATGAGGCAATGACTCAAATTAGGATGCATAGAATATTCTCATGGAGAGAGAGGCATTTGCACATGAAGAGTTGAAAATGAGTCGCATTCAGCCAAGCTGTGAGCTCCACCTAGGAGGCAGTGAAAGAGACCGAGACAGGCACAGAGAGGGGCTGAGGCAGGCAGGCGCCAAGCCTTGAAGAGGGGCATTCTGGCATAATGACTCTCATTTACCATTGACAGGCCTTGGGAAAGTTAAACTAATTATGACAGCACGCAGATGCTGAATAGCCCTTGATGAAGTTAATCACTGGCAATCCAACAAACAGGTGTTGAATGATTTCTATTACCTCCCTTGAAATTATAGGATGTTCAGATTTTTCGTGTGTGCTGCTCAAAGGATCAGTCTACCCCGAGGCAAAATTATGCTGCCTTATTCCCGTGATCTTGGCAAATTTAATGAATGTTTGTTAGTTCCACCACGGAAAACAGGAACCTACTGTTGTTACCTTTAATGTTACTGAGACAAAGAAGGGGATTCAGCACTGATTTCAATAGGCACACACAAAATGCTTGTTTAATGGAATGCTTCATTCTGCTGTAGTGGTAACAGGTGTCAATACAAAAGTGAGCTCATAGAAAGACCTCCTTTCTCTGTAATAGAGAAAGGAGGTCTGACAGACAGGTTCACTTCATCCTTAAAATAAAAAAAAAATCTTAGAATAAAAGACTGGTTCCAAATGAAGTGGATGCTGAATCTTTTTTATACCATCTAAATCACAATATGCTGGAGAAATAAATGATACTGTCAAATATTACCAAACTACTGCTTCCTCAACTAGAATGAGCCACGAGAAATAATAACTTTACAACAACAAAGACACACAAAAAGATTAGTATACTAATTCTAATTTCCATCTGTTATGAAAGCCAATAATGCCATGTTTGCCATTTTGTCAACTAGGAAGAGATCATAATTCATTTGATGAGCTTTAACATGCATAAAGCATCCCTTTCTTCAACTCCCAGATCATTAAAGATCATTGTTAACAGGATGAGATAATGTGTAAGCATAAAGATAATAGGCTCAGCTGAATGTCATTAAATTGTGTAAAACTTGAAGTGGCACAAGAGGGCCAACAAAAACTCCCCATTCTGAATGGATGCATGATTAGCTATTAAATATGTGTCAGGACTTTAGTGGCCATAATAATTTAAACACTTCGGATTCAGTTATTATCTGGCTGCTTTGTTAACACTGGATTAGTAAGAACTTTAAATAATCGTTCAAATTTTTAGTGTGAGGATGTGTAGTGTTCAGTATTTTCGAACAGGTTTAGGAATACATTTCCTTGCTTCACGTATGGCCTAATATAGATAATGTGTCTATGTGTTTTATTCCAAAAGCATACCTTTTACAGCACAGGCATTGCAGTATAAAAGTAATGACAGGCTATATTATATTACATTTAGTATATATTTGATATATACCTCTTAACATGTTTAAACTGTTGCCCATAAGTTGACGTTACCAAGTAAAGTTTTTCCTTTAGAGATTTGTATGGAGATAATTAAAAGCCTGTAACAATTTTTTAATGTACACATTTAATTTTACCACAATAGACCAATTAATACATAGCTGGAATGCAAAAGAAAACAATATTTTCAAATACCAAGACTACATTTCTGTGATTATACTTTTTAATTGCTTCTGCTTAACATGTTGAGGGTCATTAATTCATCTGTTTGCAACCTTTTATGCATTGTAAGAAGCCTATGAGATGATAGAAGTCAGTGTAATTGTTATTAGCTCACAAATAAGAAAAAAGTGTGAAAGTTGAATGAGTGTCATGTTATTACACTGACTATATTCTCTACCATTCAAGCCTTATTAAAGACACAAGCATTCCATAGAAAACTAAAATAAATGAAATATGTATATCAGGATGAGTGAAAATGTTATATCTTGTTACTGTATGGTATGAAAGGAAACACCTTAGGATACTGACACCACTACACTAATGACCCTTACAGTACAGGATAATGTTTTAAATATTTCTTTGCAATACCCCAGTGTTTCAAGACAATTACATTGCACATATAAAATCCTATTAAAAATAAACACGTTTTGAAAGTTGATGTCCCTTGAATCTTGAGCCTAACTAAACCTTAAAAAGAGACACTCGAACTATAAAGCTTAGAAAAAGTGTAACCTGGTTAAAAATATGCAAATCAAGAGCAGTAAAGAATAATCAGCTACATTTATTCGGTAGGAGTTATTTAATTGTAATGACTTGCAGCTTAATCCATAAAGCAATTATTAGGCTGACTGTACTTGAAGTGATGTAACATGATGAACTGAATTCACACTGGGAAGTAACGTGAATTAAATAATGCACATATAGTTTAGAGAAATGAGTCCCAGAAAACACATTTTGCAAAATGTAAATGCCTGTCGCAGCTCGATTTATGTTCCCAACCGAGAGCCTACAAGCGAGAGGTTAACGCCTCTTATAAACCAAATCCTCCCATATTCCTGTTCATGCCTACACACTTAAAACTTCAGACAATGGTAAAACGTCAAACTCTCGCTGATTAAAAATTGAAATGGCCAGCCTTAGAGAGTGATTTGACCATTTGCTGGCTAAGCAACAGCAGAGAATTCATTAATGGAAGCTATTAAATTTTATTTTCCCCTAAAAATAGTACACTGTGCATTTTTCCTCTCCCTAGAGTTTTGAGCAGTGAGCGTGTAATGCAGGTGTTTTCTCAGGATAAGTGCAATTGTGACTCTGAAATCACTAAAAAATTTACACATCTTCAGCCACTAAGCACTACTATACAAAGCTCCACTGCTGAGTATGTTTTTACTTGGACAAGTCAATTAAACATTTAACCAATATAAGATGTATTTTGATGGTAGTGGGATGTACAGCAAAAAAATGAATTTGTACTTTGCTTATGTAAGGATCTGAAATTCTGCTCCTGGGCAGCATCACCTTTCCTTCTACTCGATAGTCTGTCTGCTGAATTGTTGATAGAGTAAAATACAGTTTCAGGCACTGTTCCAGAATTGCACCTCAGTTTTTGGATGGGCTGAGATGTAATGACTGAAATAGCCAAAGCAATATGAATTCATTTTCACAGTTATCACATTGTTTGGTAGTCACTTGTTCCTCATAAATGTGTTCATTTTCAACATCAAACGGACCACTTTCATAAAATGGTTCATTACAAGGGGATACAGAAAAGGAGTGAATTTATTGGTGTTTACTGTACCTGAAGGACTGTGTTACATTACATTAATATGTGAATTGTATTAAGTGAATATGGAATGTGTTATTTGTGTGCAGAGAGAGAAAACTGTCTACAGCAAAAGTGATTTTCTCAGCACTTAAACAGTTTGAAAAGATGTTTTTTTCTCATCAGGTTTGCACATTACCCTCATTATTATTTATGTTCTGCATAATACACCACGTGTATCTTCATATTTACTAAGTGGTTTGTCTTTCAGTGAGGTTTGTTTACAAAAAACAGAGAGATCGACACAAAGAGGGTGATAATAAAACTGTGCAGACATGTTAACACAGATAGTCAAACTGAAAGCATATTTATAATGATGAAGAGAGGGCAGATACACAATAGGGAAATAATTAGGCCAAGGCCAGTGTGCATGATTCCATTGCAGCTTCCCACAGGCACTCAACTGTGTCAAACAGCTTGGTCAATAATCTTCAGCAATTCCTAAGGATTAGAGTCTTATTACCGAGCACCGTCTGTCACACAGACCTCAGTGCCCAAAACACGTCTCTTTCGGATTGTTTACTGCCGGTTTTACAAATAAATAAAAGCAAACCTCTTCTACAATAAAGTCGGAGACAATGAGTTGTATTTAGAATAGCATTTAACATAAGCTTTATTTTCCTTTGGGCTACTTGTTATCCCGTATCTGACGCTTTATGTATGTGTGTGATTTGTGTTTGTGCGTGCTTGTCCGGTTGGAGCGATGTAAAGAAGCTCTGTAAGTTGTGATCGACAGTAAACCATTATGTAACCGACTGTCAAACACATTTACAGCAAAATGTGTGGACTCTATTTACTCCTATTTGCACATTTAATTACTAAACAAAAAGTCGCAAAACAATAAATGAGCCTATATTTGAGTATATTTGCGCATCGTAACTTTGAACCAACAGTAGCGTCGTTTGTCTTTGTATGTTAACTGTAACGATTTAAACTTAAAAATAACATAAATCGTGCTGCTACCACTCGTGTCAGGCTACATACACACTTGTAGAGTCGTGAACCAGGTGTCATTGCCCGGTGCTCAGCTCTAGCATCGCCTTGTACAGTTTGACAGAAAGAAGTACACGGAACAATCCCCACAAAGTACGGACAAGACCCAAGTTCTTACCTTGACCGTGTACGTTGCCCACAGCAGCAGCAAGAACCAAAACCGTGACGAGGGTCTTAAATTGACAGTCTTGTCTCACACACATGTCTACTAAAGTCGAGGTCGCTCTTCGCGGAGCTACAGAACACGTCCTTGTGTTAAAAAAAAAAAAAAAACACACACACAAAAAAACAATACTTCCAGGGCAAAACAAAGCACACGCGCTTTAAAACGTCTGCGGAATACAAGCAAAGACGTACGTGCAGCTGTTGCACTTCCTTAATAACTCGCAGAATGAAGACAGCCGAGAATAATCAAGTGAAATGCGGAGGTCCCTTTTTAATTTGGACGCTCAGTAAGCGGATTCCTGGCTGTGTGAGCTGTCGGCACATGGAGAGAAAGGCAGCCGAGGCTTCAGCACCGCGGACAGCTCCTAGCGTCCGCTCATGGAACAGCCTCCTCAAAGTTACTCGGAGGAGTTTAAATACTGTCTGTTTCATTCGCATTTTGTTGTTCATTTTTTTATAACACCTCCTTCAGCTGATCTTGTTTTACAGCACTGGTATAATATGTATTCGTGTGGTTATTGTCTTGGTATCTTCTCATCAAAATAGCATTTAGTTTCTAATCATCTAGTTACTAATGAAAGGCGTGCATACATCATGTAGAACATACATAAACTGCTCAAAAAAAGTTAAGGTAATTTACGGAATTTAGTTTTGGTCATTTTGGAAGTTTCACAAAATGTTATGTATTTAATTATTTTTTTTAGCTTTGTACAAAGAATGGGTGGTAGTGGTGTTCGCTGAAGCACAGACGTCTTTATTTTGAGCACACAACATTAAACTTAGTGCTGAATTCAACTCGGATTTTGGTTCCCTTTCTGTGTAACACCTTTGGCCAAATGTTTAGGCTAAACCGTCACTTGATGTCTCACCAATGACCAAGAAAGATCCCAATTTGGAAGAGAAAGCTTTCATGTCAGAAGTAATAGAAAGGTTAGGAGGCACTACAAAAGGTACTGTTACTGTTATTGAATGGTTTTTAACAGTTGGTCTGATTAAGACAGGCTTATCTTACTACCCGGTGGATCTAGGGTCACGATGTTGTTAACTTGTGATCAATAGACTGACTGTAGTAGAAGTAGAAGAAGTAGAAGTATCAGGATACAGGATAAAATAGTTACAAGCAGCATTTTCTTGAACAGATTTGCATAGCAAAAGGTGGACCTTTACAATGTATTATTTTATGTGCAACAATGATTAAACTTGTTCTGATGCCATTGCCAGTATTATCATTCAAATGACATACTGAGAAATTTTCATTTTTAGCATGTACTACTCTGAACAGTTTTATCCCCACAGGAGCCAGGATTGCAGCTAAGTAGTTTTTTAATAGCCCCTTTCTCAATAAAGTTTAGAACATTCTGTGCATGTTAAGCCCTGAGGTGAGGTGAGATCTTTCTCAGGTGTTGAACTGACCATGACACGCTCTGAGTCTCTAAGGTGACTTTTTTTTGGGTTCATTCAATGCCTCACGGTCATATCTGTTTGGCAGAAATTAATGTTTTGTCAGTGCCTGAAGGAAAGTTCCACTTTAATAGATAAAGTGGTCTTTTCTAAATTGGTGACTGAGGGTAGCACATAACCAACCAAATATTGGGTCACTGTGGCAGCATGAGTCAAAAGCATGACCAGAAACAAATTCTTCAGAGGACAAAAGTTCAATCTCTTGGGTAGGTACAAAGCAAAACCAAAACCAAATTAAAGCTGAAAGAGCAGGATACTGAATTCTTACAAGCCCCAAAGGCTGCTGTTGTGTGGCAGAGATTGGCCTCTGACCTCCTTGCACAGCATGAGCAAGAGGAAAAACGGTTCTTCCTCAAAGATCAATGAGGTATTACATCATTGCTCTAGCAGCACTTAATCGGAATAGGTACGATGTTATTGTCCAGTCTGAGAATGGTATGGAGAATATATATCAATATCATTCATTATCACTTTAGTTCATTAAAATAACTATCAGATAAAAGCAACTATGGCCATCACTGTTAAGTTATCTAGGTCATATTATCCTGTTTCATCTAAAGAAGCTTATTATAGCCAGTAATGGTTGTCATTACATCATGCTTACATTCCGTTGATTCAGTCAGTAACCTCTATTAGTGAATGCATCACAATGGATACCATGCAGAAATGGGAGAAATTAGCACCAAAAAAATGTTTCTTTGGCTTTCTAATTGCTGTTGTATAGAATTCTGTCACCTAGTAGACAATACAACAGCTTGACATGTATTCACAGGCAGTCTGTTGTGGAAGAAAGAGCAAAACAATATCAAAACAAAAGCAATTAGGAGACAAATATAGAGATAGGTTGGAAACAGAGTGGAAATAAAAGCAGGGGATGAGAACCTGAGTCAGGCTGTATTAAAGACAATAAAATAGCATGTGTAAGCAGACGCTATTTCAAAACAAGACCACTCGTTCTAAAAATAAAATCTGTACAGTGGAGCAGTAAAAGGTACATCTGTTCTCTGAGTTGTTACAAGTGCAGTGTCCCACCCTAAGTGTGATGTGTATCAGTCGATGGATGACTTTCTTACTTTGTGTCTCACCTCTGCCCCGTGGGACTCCTGTCAGGGGATTAACAGAAAGTTTATTTCATTTCCTTTCAGGTTGCAGAAATATCCTGTATGTCAAGATCATCTCAAACAGGTTCATTTTACATTCAGCTCCCCTTTGTTCTCGCTGCCTTCTTTTCTTCTTTTTTTATGTTGACTTTTCTTTCAGGTTCTATTTGACTTTGTCTCACTTTGCCTCTCTCAGTCTCCTCTATCACTGCACCAACATCTCCCTTTTTGTCTAAATTTATCTCTCTGTTTTCCCCTTCATCCCCAAGCATGGGGCACTTTTTGCATCACTCCCTTACTCCCTCTGGCTTGTCTGGGAAAAGGCTCTAACAGTGCAACTTTGCCTTTAGTGAAGCTCGGTGGAGCTATAAAGCAGCCCCGAGGTCTAGTTGGCAGCCAGATGGTTGCAGCCGAGCTTTCATTCTGCTAATGGGTAGGGGGCAGAGCAGTTAATGAAAATCAGACCCTTGAAATGAAATGACCAATGTCCTAAGGTAATGAGGCACACATCAGCAGCGAGCTTTTACAAGCATTAAGGTAATCTTAGATGGCAGGATTATGTAAAAACATCTTATGATGACTGTTCATTAGCTATCTAAGGACATAGTGATTATTACATGGCATGTTCCACTAACAAACACACTCCTACTGACTACTGTACTGTCTGTGATAGTTAGATTGACTGGCTTGGCTAAGTGCTTCATCCAAGCAAGAGTGTGTGCCAAATGCTATCAATGAGTCTCTACCCACACAACATTACAGCCTACAAATTATAACCCATATTACAGTCACAGACAGTAACAGTATCACAGTCACAGGACTCACAAATGCATTCAGGGTTAATCATCCTGCATTACATTCACAGCGCCGATCCGTGACCCCTTTCAGCCAGCAATCGCAATTAGAGCACTGTCCCAAAATCCGTTCACTGTTCACTTTTATTTACTGCTATTTGACTTGCATTAGGCTATGCAAATCTGAATTCAGCTGTTAGATGGGAGAAAACTGTGAAATTTTAGGTTCAAAACAGATGGGTAATGTTAGGGTTTGTGCCATAAAATAACAAAAATAAACAAGATAATGCCTGCATTGTACGGTAGCTCATTTCACTGTAAAAACAGTTTGATAAAGCTGTAGCATGGCTTGTGTTGATCCTTTCTTTTTGTTTATAGACTGCTATAGAAAGTTTTGAAATTCTTCGATTCTTTATCATTACCATTCACATGTGAGCCGTAATTATTCAGTAGCCATTCACAGAAGTTCCAT
Source organism: Coranthus polyacanthus (assembly GCA_037367275.1). Classification (NCBI taxonomy): domain Eukaryota; kingdom Metazoa; phylum Chordata; class Actinopteri; order Kurtiformes; family Apogonidae; genus Coranthus; species Coranthus polyacanthus. Next base: position 10,267,626 of record JAPQRN010000007.1, read on the forward strand.
TATAGAGAGGAGAAAAGCAGGTGGTATTGTGTGTTTTGTGAGGGACATAAATCTATAATAGTATTGACTTTCTCCAGGAGAAACACGATTTTCTCCCTTGATTACTAGGCCTGTGAATTTTGGACTTTTCAGGAACATATTTCAATACAAAGACACTAGAACACTATATCATTTATGACAATAAAAAAAGTGATTGTTTTCATAAGCATATGCTTTTGATTTTTACCAATGTCAGTTTTATTTAGTCTCAACAGAGAAAATGTTGAAGTTCATATCAGTGCTGTCACTAGATTTGTCTTTTCATTTAACCAGGCTCCATTCTCTAGAATAATGAAGGGATTTTATTGCCAGTGGAATAGAGGAGACAAAGCTGAAAACCTCTGTTCTGTACTGCTTTTATTATTTTTCACCTATGAAATATTAATATTGTGTCAGAATTTGTTGTCTTTTGCTGTTTTAGTTAGCTAGTTTGTAATTGTTTTTTTTTTCATTATTATTTTTGATTAAAATGTAATATTTGGTTCTGTTTTAATGTCACAATTTATAAAACCACTCCATCACTATGTGTAAACAGACAGTGCAGGGTAAACAGGCTGGGATTCTGATGCGTATAATCCGTATCCCTCGTGAGGAGAGGAGAGGCTAATATAAGACCAAAACATGGTTGACTCATTTTGTTCAGTCTTATGCTTCCTACCTCCATGGGAACTAACATTTCAAGGTTGAAAAATTTTCTTTATAACATTTGCATATTTAATAAGAAACATGATGATGATGCCCAATGATGTTTTAAAGGGAAGTTACCCTTTAACTAATTAAAGAGATGCTGTTTCAGAGTAACTGGTTTATTGGTAATCGTTCTGTTTGGATTGTTATGACAAGAATAAATTCACTTGTGTTCTGTTCCTGCTAAATGACATCTGCATTCATAAGACAACCAATCTATAACTGTTCTAAATAGATCATATTTAGGACATGTGAAATATGTGATATAAAACTATGAATGCAATTGTTCCATTGTCACATTTTCTATTGGCCATTGTTTAGTTTGTTGTTAATGCAGGAACAAGCTATAGCACTAGTAAATATAAACAATGTAACACTTGAAGGAATCATGGATATGTTGTATTTGTGTGTTATCTTGAATACATTATTGTCATTGTACTCTTGTTTGCTTTAAATCCTGGTCCTTATTGCAATGTGACCCAATTTCCCTATAAATATCAAGTTTCTTCTTGACTTGCCAATGCCTGTGTAGAACAAATTGTGTAGTCTGTAGCATTGTATAGTCTTCCTTCCCCCACCCCCTTTGTTGTGTACTTCCTCCTGGTAGAGCCCAGCTAATTGCACATTCCTCATTACCATGTATTGGAGAAGAGCTCCCTCTGAGCAAGTCAGCTACACAGCAGACAGTTTTTCAAAGCTTCCCCTACACATCCATTTTAAACAGAAGAAACAGAAGGGAGATCTATCATGCTCCACCTGACCCTTGACCTCAAATTATGAATCGCACATGGATCGGTACAAGTGCTGGGTACAACAGCGTGAGGAGACAGTTTGTAGGGAGGAAAAATCTCTTCTCTTAGCTGCTCATTTTTGTCTTCCCACAGTAAACAGTGTGTGAGCATGGTTGTTGTGCTCAGTCTGAGTCCCAACAGTGGGAATAGAGTGGATGTGACCCCAAAGACTGAGCAGCATCTGTTAACCCCCTGATCATTGCTTCTTTCTGACGCCGAGGCTGGAGCAGCGTCTGCCCAGTCATGCGGGGCCCTGCCAATAGATTCAGCAGACTATGGTAATGAGCCCGAAAGGATTCCCAAGCTTTCTGCTGTCACTTTGATGACTCCAAAATTAACACTGCACTAGAAATTCTCAACACCTGCTGTAATAACATTCAAGATAGAAGGAATATGTCTTCGGTAATACAGGTACAAGAAAATTAATGTAACCCCTCTTGTCAAATGTAATTAGAACCATAGTGGCACAGATATGGTGCAATGGATGTTTTGAAAGGGCGAAGCAAGAAATTATTTCTACAGTGAGACACTCAGTTTTGCCTATATAATAGTATTCTGAAGAGGCATCTGCACAGATGGAGTATTCTGTCCACTGGTAAAATGACGTGCAGCGGTAGAAGGATCTGTATACGAGCAATAGTGCCCAGAAAGTTACTTTTGAAATATAATGTGCTACAGACCTACTATTTACCCTGTTAAAATTGCAATGAAAATGTAACGATTTTAATGACTTCATCAAAGTAATGTAACTTACAAATTTCAAACAAACGTAAACTCCTAAAAACATCCTAAAAGCTTCAATTCAAACCAGGCAGTGTAAACCTCACAACAGTACTCAACACTGATATTGCCAAACATTGATGTGAAAGAGCCCTTTTCTTATTTCAGAGGGAAAACTTTCCAGCAGTGAGAGGTTTTCTTGTCCAACATCATGACCACCCACATTAATTTCATCATCTTTATGATGAAGGCTTTGATTAATATAGGATTTGCTTGGAAACAGTGCAAGAATGTGAACAATTTCGATTGTGCAAACCGCAATGTAGGAAACACAATAACAGCAATTAATTGTTGTGTTGTAGTGTGTTAGAAGGATGGGTATACATGCCCGGGAATCCGCTCTCTTCTGGTGGTGAACTAATATTAAGACATTTAAAAGGGTATACCGGTTCTTTGAGTTTATTGCCCTGTTTGCTCTATAAGCTTTTGACTGAAAAGAATAAATTCAGATGTAACCCCTTTAATAATCACCAACATTTTGATCAGTAACTGCGTTAGGAACTGAACTACTTTCCTTATCATCTCATGTAATTACTTACTCACCAACACTAACTACCAAATAGTCAACAATAAATTAATTCAACAAAGCACACATTAAAACAGAATAAACACAGCCAATATAATTCCAGCATACAAGATGTTACGGCAGGAACACACATGATCACTCTTACAAAGGATGCAAATTAGCGTTTTTCTCACGCCAACACACACACATAAACCTTTCATGGTGTCTGTGACATGTTGTCCCTTACTTTTACATCCACATCTCTGTTCGCGAGTTCTCCTCTATCCCCCTTTATTGTGTACCCCTCCTTCCCCTTGACCTTCTCTTTTCATTAGTCAGAGTGTGTCTCATGCCTCTGAGCATGCTGATAGTGCACTGCTCCAAGGCTGCATTTATCAAGATGATAAAGCACTCTCAGACAACAGCCAAGTATCTCAAGGCTAGTGGCCGCAGTACCTGACAAGTGACAACAGTCACACAAACAGCTCCACCTCCATTCTACTGATCCCCCCCCCCCCTTTCCTGCTAGCCATATACCATGTGTACTTGGTCACAGGTTGTTGCCTTGTGTCACATGAGTCCCTAATGAGAAGTTAAGTCTGGATGAAGGCGGGTGATATATACTTCTTTTTTTTTTTTTTCACCACGCATACACTGCTCAGAGCACACATATGTCCATAGTGCTGCTGCAAATCTGGCTCCTGCGACATCCTGTTAACGCATGCAGGCCCTCAGTCACAAAATGTAACTCTTACCACTTTGGCTTCAGCTTTCATCTTTGCCTTCTGCTCACCTCACTTTCCTCAATTCAATGGCTGTTTTCCACTCACAGCCATAAAGGTTCTGTCTGCCCTCAGAGAACATGGACTTCTGCAGGCAATCAATGTTCAGCTCTCACACTCAAACTGACAGCTGAGATGTGTGGAAGCCATATTATTCTCTTCAAAAGATATTAGCAATTACTCAAATGGGAAGCAGTCAGGAAGTGCGATAATTGTTTAGGTTTTGGTTGGGTTTTTTTTTTTTCCACCCCATTTTTTTTCTCCACGTTAAATTTCATTTGAATGTCATTCTTACATTCAAACGCATACAATTCAAATTAAAAAGCATATTGTTTAAAGGAAGTCATTAAAAGCCTCAAAAGGCAATTTTATTTTTTGAGTTTGATTTCTTTTGTTCCTTCCAGCAAAAATGTTCCGTTCCATGAGACTTTTTCCTCCCTCGTTCTCTCTTTCTCTCGTGCACATAGACATCAGTAAAGTGACAGAGTGACAGTTTGACTGAATCCTGCCCATGCATAAAGGAAATTCATATATGCTATTCAGCTTATCAGCCTTGTGGCACAGCACATTCCCATTTTTTGAATCTTGTGCTGTTATCAACATAATCATCGGTGACACCGCAACCTGACTGTGACATTGTACATATAGTGGAATATTTATTCATCTTTTTAAAGTGAAATTATGCCATCTCCCTCAGCCAGGAATACATGTAACTGGGGATTTTATTGTGTAGTAAATTGATGTAGTAATTACCTTTTCTTATATAGCAACATTAAGTGAAGCATAGATTGCCAAATGATTATAATAACGCAATAATAAAAGTGAATGGCTACCTGCTGTTACAAGGATCTGCTTAGGATTCAGCTCAGTCTTCTGTACGTCATGTGGTCTCGCTGTAAAAACACATGCTGCCGAGGTCTGTAATGATGCCCACCATACACAGAGGTGACAGAGGAACTCTTTGACGTGCCTCTGAAATACCAAACGTCAGAAAGATGGATCATCATTCTATTATAGTTCTTCACCTTTTACATTTGCCTGGTTAACAAACATCTGAAATGCATAGTGAAGGCGCTGGAAATATAATTTGGAACACTGTTTGCGATTTGTTTTTAGAAAACTTTTTAAGATTTTAAAACACAGATCCACAGGATAAAAAAGCACATCTTAGCAAACATCTGGTCAATTAATTAAAGATCCAGGAACTGACTATTTTGAGGCTTTTCTTTTATATTTTACCACACCTACAGTGCAATGTAGTTCCAAACACTTTCTGTCCACTTTTAAACACTAGCCTTCAGATAATCTTTACTTTTTTCACTTTCCATCCTCGTGTTCATTGTTTGCATAATTTATGATTAGCACGGTTCTTAGTTCATTTATATCTGTGAATGTAAGTAATGCATAAATGAATGTGTGTAGATATAATTGCCTTTTTTTCCTCTTTCTGTTTTGCCAGTTGAATGATGAATGTATTGCAATGAAAGTATTTGTTTCCAATGCTTTATGTTTCTATGGCTGTTCGGTCAAAAACATCTACAAACCAACGGGTGTTAGAAATTCAAGGATACTTTATAATCTTTCTGCTTCTCTGTTTTCTATCTGGTCATCTCTTCTAATTTCTTTACCATATCATTTTGTGTCGACAGGCACTGTGTTGAGCTAGTAGTTTTTTTTCATGTTTTAGTCAATGTTGTTCACCCTATACCTCCAAAGCAAACACACTCCAGTCATGCTCTGTCATGGCTTTTTGCACAGGGTCAGTGTTTCAGTGTTTTTCTTAAAAATCGTAATACTAATCCTAATCCTGTTTTTTTGTCAGTATTTACAGGCTGATCATCTTTAATGCTGTGACTTTACCATCCACGTCCTTATGATGACATTTCATCTGAAAAATGCCTCATGTTGTACAGTGCAGTTGTGTACTTGTCAGCTGTATTTATTAGTTTCATGCTTCACTATTTCCTTTAATGTTCTTCACAGTGAGAGCACGTGGATCTTTAATTGCTTCCTTGTATTGGGCTCTATGTACAATAATAATCAAAAAGCATGATCTGGATTCCTTTTTTATTTATTTATTGTCTTCTTGTCCTCTTCTCTTTACTCAAAACAGTAAATCCTGCTTAGTCGGACCCATTGAGTTTCTTCCTTCCTGCTGCTGTACATATAATAGTGATCTGGTGGTAAAATTGAGAACAAGAGTTAACATCTTCATAGAAAGACACTATTCTTTCAAAAGCCAAGACAAAAAAATGTTTGATAATTAAGCCCATGAATTTTTCTCATACAGGGCATAAAAACCCCCTTGCGCTGCTGTATATTATTAAGAACTAAAAGGAAGTCAATATATCGTCTTGACAAGAATGATGATAAAAATGGCTCGAATGTGACACTTGTCAGCAGAGGTTTCTATTTTCTATCCACATACCATATTTTATTTGATGTTTGATGAGATATGAAATCAGCATGAGAAAAGCCGTCTCTTTGTCAGTTTTTATTTACATTTGCATAAACTACTACGGGTTGCATAAACAATATTAACAATAATCTTGAAGATTAAATACAGTGCATGAGACCTTTGAAACCTGGGGGCATGACATTTCCAAGGATTGATTTAATTTAAGTTCTGCCTCATTGATTTCTTCAGAGGTCGGTGGCTCATCTCTGGATATGACATTACACCAATCATTTGCAAATGATTATTGTCTGCAAACAATGACAGCCATGTGTCATATTCAGAGGAGGCGCACTGGTCTTAATTTGAACCTGCACTCCTCCTTTAACAGCTCGTATCTGCGTGCCCCTGAGCAAGACACTTTCACACCCAGCTCCACCGGCAAAGTAGCTGAAAGCGTGATTGTTGTAAGAAGCTCCCAGGTGTGAATGTGTAGGAAATCTTGGTGTTCTTAAAAAAATAGCAGAGCTCAGTAAATCTTCACTAGAAAAATAAGCTTTTAAAAAAGAAAAGAGACTACTATTCTATTCTGAGTTATGCCTGTCTCTGACTGATGGTGCCTGGCTGAGGCTGTGACCTGGTGCACGTTGACTTTGACCTCGCTGAATGGCCTCAGCTGTGGAGTGATGATGAGCACTGTTGAGCACTGGCCATGAAAAGACACTTACAAGAAGCTGTTCCACTCCTGCCAGACTCCACTTCTGCTTGTGCAAGTTTTGGACCTTACTTAGCCCTGATTTTGCTGATATTTGGCAAGGTCTTTTCATAAAAAAATCAATATGTGCCCTACCTGCAGTCAGAGAGTTTTATTTCATTTTATTAAAAAAAAAAGACAATTTTTTATTTCATTTTTGTCATAATAACTTTTTTTGCTTTTCAGATTTTTACATGACTCGCAGATATTGAATAAAGCACTAGAAAGCACTCAGAGAGCGCAAAACTCCACCAAGGTAGCTAAATCCAACAATGACCATCTCCAGCATGATTACGCAAATGTGTTCACATTTATGCAAATTTGCTCAAGATTTTATTTTGCATTCTGGAAGGGAATGGGCCAAAGATAAAATTTGTGCAAAAACATAACATCATAACCACATAACAAAATGTTATCTTCTTCACGGAGCTGAATGACTATTGAGATTAAAGCATTCTTATCTCAGCATCACAGTATACTGGAGTTAGTTGAGCAAAATTTTGAGACATAAAATACTTTTATATTTTACAAGAGCATCACTATCTAATAAAACTCCCTAAAATGACAAACGTCATACTTTATGTAAATAACCTATACTGTAGGTGCAACATTGCTAACACTATGTTTGTGAAATCGTTAGTAGAAATCTTTAGTAAATAAGACTGCAATATTGAATAAAAACACTGTGTTACTAATATGTCGGCTTAGTAGAAAATAAATTAACATCAACGATGCATTAATTACATGAGGGTTTTTTTTTTTTCAGATTTTCACCGAATTATTCAGAAAATCCTGAAAACACACATGAAACTTCCTGTAATTCATCTAAAAACCAGGGGCAAATTTTTTTTTTACAAACTGTGGGACAGTGAAATTTTGAGCTCAAGGCTCAACTCTGGGTGGCTGTGGAAGGGTACAGCCAGAAGCTGAGAGGTGAGTGGGATGCAGCAAAAGGCATGAGGAAAGAAGTGACCTGGAGGCGAGAGTAGAGGGGATGATAATAAGGAATCCATGTGACTGACTCAGAGTGATGGACTTACCTTGCTATGAATATTTCAGACAGCAGTGAGGTGTGTTATTACAGCTCAGTGGGAGCACTCACAATATGGTGCAAGACACGTGCTATCACATGATAGGAGTGAGCACACACACACACACACACACACACAGACACACACACACACACACACACAGACAATGCAATTTAGTCCAGCACTGAGCAAGAACACATTTCAAAATTGCTCACTCAAATAGCAAAATGTTTTCATAAACATACAAACAATAGTGTCCTTCCACTGACATGTTCCCTTCAATCAATATACCAACTAATCAATACACAAGAACAGGTTTACACACTATGAGAAACCTGGTTCTAGGAGTAAGGAGAGTGAAATAAATCCATGTGCAGCATTTTACTTGAGATGGAACAGTCCCACATGTCAAGAAGACGATTAAATAAATATTCTGTTTACATGGACTGGCTGCCCAGGGGTCTGCAAACTAGTACAGCAAAGCAGCTTCACTCAGCTAGCTAACAATCCACAGCCTCTGGCCATTCTGATATATTCCCTCCATTATTTCACCAGTGTAGCCTCTCAAGCTACTATCTCTTTTACAAAATAGTGTCTGGAGATGAGACTGCCATAGCCTACTGTGATGGAAGAGTGTTTGCTTATAGTATCTATAAAACACTCAAGAAACCCACCTTAAGATTTACAGATTCCTACATAATAAATTCTGTACAGCTCATGGACATGGATGGCAGTTATGGGCACTGTAAGAAACAGCTTTACGCAAGCTAAAGCACTGGCCTTAGCTTTGTTTGCTCTATTTTATAACAAAATCTTAACCTTAACAGCAGTGGCCATTTTATTACAACTCAATCAGCTTATTCTAAAGAAAATAATGATGAAAAGGCTGTAGAAATACTGTCTAAGCATTAATTAACACCACTGCAACATACCTTAATTAAGGTTCTACTGAAAACACTTGCTTTCACTCTAAGGACTGTGTTACAAAAAAAAGAGGCTTCCTGATGGTGACTTTCACTACTTCCAACATGGACACCTGAGACAACAGCTGAGCCCTGAGCAGGGAACAGCCAGTCTCATGCATTATACATTAGTCTTTAGTTAATCATCAGAAAGGACACATATTAACCTGTGTGCAACCTACGAGCACCATTAATATTCAGCAGATAGCATTTTTGAATAAGTCCAAAAATAAAACACTGTTACTTGCACATGGGTGTTAAGATATGTGTTCCAGCAGACAAACTTTTTCTTTCTGCACTAATAGCTATGGTTATGTTTTAAATGTGTCAGTAATATTATCATAATTTAGTGAATAGTAATCATTTTATTAACTACAAAATTGTGTCAGAGCGACATTGAAAATGAGGAGTTAATGGTTATGCACTATGTATTAATGCCTGATGTTTTTCAGTGCAAAGTGTTACATGTTAGGTTTATAGCTTTAAAGCATCCGATTTGGACAAACATCATCTTCTGTTGCAGCTGATACAACAGGGGCTCGGATGTGATCTGTTGAGGGATGAATGATCCAAGGAACCACTTTAATTATCTTCTATTAACAGTTTAGTTGCTCTACTAAAACCTTTGGGCTCTTTCCCCATTGTATCATGCAAATCATTACTATGATCAGCACTGTCACAGCGAATAAATTTAAGTTGAATATATGGCAGTGTAGCAGTAGTGTTTTCATATATATTTATGTCCAGACTCAACATTGTACCAAGCCAGTTTAATTAATCTGTGCATTTCAGGCAAAGCAAAATCAGCTGAAAGTTAATAAAGCTCATCTGTCTGGTAGAAATACAGTTCTGTGGCTGATTCAGTCGGCTTTTCAAATTAACATGATGAGCTTTCTATCATGCTGGCAGGCAAAGAACTCTTTGGTTTGAGACTGGGGAGTGAACCTCAGAGGAAGCTGGCGTTTTTACTAGCATGAATAGCACCTGTAAAATAGCCAAGCAGGTGTACAATCAACCTGTGTGGAGTGTTCTTGCAGAGCAAATTTTTACACCTGCCAGAATGTAATTTTGGTGGAGCAGCAGGATTCCTTCCACTTTATACACAAATCACACTGGCTTTGTGTGGGAAGGCATAGATGTGCGATTTGTGTGTTTGTGTGTGTGTGTGTGGGTGTGTGTGTGTGTGTGTGTGTGTGTGTGTGTGTGTGTGTGAGAACCTGCAGATTTGTGTGTTTGTGTGTGTGTGGGTGTGTGTGTGTGTGTGTGTGTGTGAGAACCTGCAGATTTGTTTGTGTGTGCGTGTCGGATGAACAAAGCAAACATGAATATGATTTTTAACATAACATGTTAAAAATGTTATATTCAAAGATTAATATAAACAGATGTATTTTAGACAGATCTAAATGATGTCAATAAAACAAATATCACATTAACTTAGTATTGATTTAGTATTTTCATATTATTTTCATAGGGGGGCAGCAGTCTTCATCACATTGGTAGAATGAAGTATCGACGAATGCTTGATAAATGGGACACACACACACACAAATAACATCATCTGATATGAATTGGGTTGATGTTCAGTCTCTCATTGTTCATGTTGTAATGAAAGCACCACGTCAGCTTTAAGAGGAGTGTGTCCTTCCCTTTTTACCAAGGGAGCTGCTGTGGACATACATGAATAACCTGGAAGAGCTCTGAACAGTACGTCATCCTCCAGCAGTCCCACCAGCTCTGGGCAAAGTTAGAAGGAAGGCTAATGCCACTGAAATGTACTTGAGCGTTGCAGCAAAAGCAGTTCCTCCATCATACGATCTCCAGCTACAGCTTTAACACTTTCACTTGCTGCCCTCTTTACTTTTTAGGCTTTTGCTTAGCTCCTCCACAGTCATATAACAAATAAAAATCCTATTTTCTGGACAAATTCACCCATTGTTTTTAGTGCAGTAAGGTTGAGGTACTGTAAACAGTTGCAAGTCAAGGAAGTCATGTTTTGATGAGTGGGTGAGATGTTTTTTTGCATTTTTCAGTTCCTGCCATTGCTATAAGAGATATGAAGAGGTTAACGGAAATGGTCAATTCTGGAAACACTTGGAGCATTTGAGGTGAGTTGTTTATTTTGAGCTAAAAAAAAAAAAAATGAAAGAAAAAAACATTGCTGTCACAAAGTTCCAAATCCCCAGGGGGAGTTGAATGACCTGCCAAATCTAATTTCTCAGTTTGTGTATTTACCAGAGTTGCTATAGCAGGGGAAAATGTATTGTGTCAGCGCCTGGCAGTTTTCTCTGTTATGGAAGTTCACTGACCCATTATTTAGTGGTATGGTGTGGTGAACACTGTTGTGCATGACAGCAAAAGTAAGAATCATAACATGACTTGATGGCATACTGAGAAATTACATATTTGTCTCCAGAACAAACGCCAACTGATCAAAGCTGTGATCAGATAGTACAAGTGAATGTTCTGGATGTTAAGGATGATAAGGTGCCCCGAACCATAAACATATTTTAATGTTTAAACTTAATTTTCCCTTTATTAATGTAAGTAGAAGATCGCTTAGAGAGAGCATATAGTTCCTCTTCTTTTATTTCCACAATATTATGAAAGCACAAACCACAAATTCAGACTTTTTGTCAGTCGCTGACCTTCGTTACCATGACAACAAAGGTCTTGTGTCAGTCGGTGCCAGTTTGTGGTTAGTTTTTTTTTTTTATTATTATTATTATTATCTGCCTGCTATGCACAAGCTGACACATTAATGTTCAACGTGTTTATTATCCTGCGTTATTTCTTATTCTTCAGCTTCTATATACATTTATTTCAGCACAACTGTTCCCGCAGCTTTAAGAACACACACACATGAATCACACATCAGAATGAAGAAAGAAGAATGATGAATGAAAGAAGAAATCGTAAAAACTGTCAAAAACGCTGTATTCATTTCCAGTAGGAAGACATCACACAAATGATCAAACCTTCACTTTTTTTACAGCATTACTTTGTCATGCTTTAACATAGAAATATGGTTGAAACTTAAAATGGGTCACAAGACTTTATTGTGCTCAATCCGTATCTCAATATCTAGTACATTAGTAGAGTATATTCTTCTACATATAATCAACTACCTAATTGCAAGCTAAATTTTTGATAGCTCGTATTTTCTCACACTAGACACTAGAGGTTAAGCTGGTGACACTCTTGGTTACGTCTCTGGTTTATTCACTCAAGAGCTGGTGACCAATCGATCCTTAATCAATTAATCTTCTTCTATGTCTTCTATGTTTTTTCCTGATATTGTACAGAATGTTCAGACTTACAGCGGATGGCGTTATCACTAGAGTGGAGAAAGAGTCTTAAAATATTCAAAACTTTTCTTTTAAAACTGCTGTCTTTTACCACAGTTTTCCACTAAACCTACAAAAAATGATATCAGAAGAGTCTCCTCTCCCTTGTGGTGAAATATTTTGGTGATTTGAGGGACCACCTGTGACTGATAATCCTCACTATCAGACTTGGCTGGATGGTTGTCATGGTGCATGTGCACAGCACCCAGGAGGCCCAGAGAACGGTTTAAATGACTGTTTATTAGACTGAATGAAACTATGAATCTATGAGAGGGGTGCAATGGAGGTGTAAACACACCATGGCCAAGGGAGACCAGAGTCTGTTCTGTTTGAATGGGGTCCTATGGGAGAAGTGGCTCAGAACCCCGAACTAACCAGTTTTGTGAAAACAGTTGCTTTCATAACAATCAGACGACCTCTGTGATGATCTTTAGCATCTTATTAATAGACTGATGCATTATGACGCCACCTGATAAGATCTGAAGCGAACAAAATGATCATTTTGTGATACAAGAGACAGGTGTTGGTGTTGCAACAGACAGGGCTCATTTACAACAGCTCCACAGTCTGATGTGTAGTCAACCACATATACACATTTATGTCTCTTTTCTTCTTTATACCATCAAAACCAAAGTTATAAATAACTAAACTCACTACACGTGTCACTAATCTCCACATCCCCTGCTAAGAAATCGGCACTGCTGTACCACAAGATTAACTGTCATAAAAACACTAGGAGAACATTCAGTGATGTGGGAGAACTGAAATTGGAACAAATCAGCAGCAAGCAGCAGGCGCTTTCAAAATTTCTGCAGAAATTTTCTAGTTTAGCTGTTGCCATTCTAAGTTATAACTTGGAGCTATCCAATGTTAGTGAAAAATGATTCCAGGCCCCACCACATTGTATGGATCTGATCCAAAATGTATGGTGTTTATTCCTACCTGTCCACCAAACTTTGTGAAAATTGGTGCAGTGCTTTTTGCATAATCTTGCTGAGCGGAGGTAATAATCCCAGCTTGCCATATACAAAGCAAGTATAAATAAAGTATAGTAAATTCTGGCTCTGCTGAGGAGTGTTCCTTAGTGCAAGGCTGGAGCAAGCCAAAGAGAATCTGATTTCCATCCCTGTGACAATGAGGTCCATCACTCACCATCTGCCATGTAGTACCATGGATCATATTTACACCCAGACAGCAGATCCAGTCTCCAGGGACATGTGAGGACGCACAGGAAGTGGAGGTCACTTGACCAAACACAGCCCATACAGGACTGTGGGAATAAAAGCGGCCATACATCATGCCAGAGGCCATCCATCACCCAGACCGCTCGATTTGAGGCAGCCACTGTGATTTGCTGCAGCTATTGGCCCTTGAGGGACAAGCTGGTGACGGACCATCCTACATATACACTATGCTGTGTAACTCTCACAAGCTGAACACTTTATACACAGGTCAAAGCGTCAGAAGGTAAACTGTCAGCACACAAATGTATTTGAGCTATGGGTTTATTCTGAAAATTAGGACATTGTGCTAAAATATTTTTTGGTGTAATCTACCTAACCTTGAAAATTTTCCATCAAGCCAATGTGACATACTTAGACAAAATTAGACATTTTCTTTTCTTTTCTCTTGCAGATGAAAAGGTATCCTGGCAATAAATGGTATATGGCTGAAAAGAAATGTCTCAGTTGTGACTGTATCAATGGTCCACTGGAGATTTATGCAGACTGAGCTCTACATATCAAGTCGTCATTTTTATGGTGCAATTGAGAATCTGGCAGTGGCAACAGAAGTGTAGCCTAGTTCTTCAACAACTGGAGTATTTTTGGATGAATGGAATTGTAGCCGTGAATGAAAGTGATTTCAGATTTCACGAGTCAAAACAGTTTTTTCTGATATGACAACATTAAAGGTGCTAATGAATTTCAATAAATTGTAGTTAAATTTATAATAATATCTTAGCTTTGTATTCACAGTTCTACGTATTCACAGTCACGTATTAGTGGGACTTTTTATGTCACAAAGGGTTTTGCCAAAGCCTATGCTTTTTCTGGGTTTGATCTCGTTCAACCACAGCCATTTGTCTATCTCGTGTTATAAAGCAGGCTGCAGACTTTGTGCAAAACCCAACTATACAGCAAACAAGAAAAATCCTGCCAACTGTGTCTGAGATTGTGTCATTGTTTAGTGCAATTACATTCCTGTGTCAAAATTAAGCGTGTAATTTGTTACACGTGCACCCTAATAAGGAATTTTGAATAACTCAAAACCAAATTTAAAACTCAAATTCAGTTGGTAAACTTTTTTGCAGTCCTTCTCTTTTAAGGAATGAACTAAGCTAGAAACAATATATGCATAACTAAACTGGCTTCAGCTTGTTGTCAGTTAGTAGACCTCATTACTATTATTATTACACCTTTAATAATTGTGTTAATTTAAAAAAAAAAAAAATCAAACTGTATACTTTATATATGTTTTTTTTATTTAAGAGAGATGTGGCAAACATTAAGTAAACTTTGGTGCTAGTGAGTTGTTAAGTACTACAAATTTCTAGTCACCACCCTGTAGAGATGAAAGCTGATTTTCACAAACAAGCACTTAAAACAAGAGATTTGCTATATTAATAGCATGTAATAATGATGCCAAATCACAGTAATACACTGTGCTATGACCTTCTCCACTTATTCATCTCTACATGTGGTACTTGTCTGATAATGGGGACATAAAGACACACACAGAGTGCACTTTTGAGAGCCTCAAATAAGCATGTATATTGTATTCCTCCCATTGATGTTGTATTTCTGGAAAAATTCCATACACTTTCACTTTGATTCTGAGTTACAGAGATAGCAGTAAAAATAGCAGTAAATGCACTACCTCATATCATTTAATTTGAATGGAGTGCCGTTGGAAAAGTCAGACTGAATCACCTTTATAGGCCTATTGTATGTACGTGCTTGCATAAGTTGGAGGATGTTTGTAATTTATTTCTGACTTTGAAAATGGATGAGTCGTATCTTTCATGTTGTTGGGAAACCAGCCTTTTCATCCTTATCAGGCATAAATTCATTACACAGAGAAAGGGAGACAAGAACATAGACGAGAACATACCTCTCACTGAAATGCTCTATGGAAATGGGGAAAAACGGCAGATAGCAAACAACGGCATCTCTAAAATATATGTCTCAGTGTATTTGGCCCTGCAGGTGAAATAAATGCATGTGCCCTTGTGCTGTATGAGGTCTGTTGCAGGTGGACAGGTGGTGTAGATTAATTTGTGCCACTGAAATGGGAAGGTTCCATACTCTTACAGGAGAGTACGGCTTGAGCAGCGGTCTGGAAAAGAGGAGCTTGCAGAGAAAACATAGAAGCACATTTAACTGTATATGCCCTTCACCAAGCACTGCAATGGATGAAGGTTATGAAGTATTACACATAAATGGAGCCACCTGAACTTCTAGTGACACAGCCAATTTTTTTTACATTTGCAAATGTCTCGGCAAGAAAATAGGCTTTCTATGTTGATATACCTTTTCTCATAGCATCGCCTCCTGTACTCATTCTGAATAAGTCAGAAGCCTATTAGTCTCAGACATAAAGTCTCCTAGCAACATTGTAGACTTTGTGATCAGGTAGGCAACATGTCACAAAAAGCATTGCTTTTGCAAGGATGCTGTAATAGAGTCACACATTAAACATTCTCACAGTGTCCATAACTTATCCTGCAGTGTCAACAAATTGTGTTTTTGCCTGACTGTTCGAGTTCGTGTCTCAAAAGTTTAGAAAGAGATTTCTGTAAAATCCAATGGTCTGTTAGTGATAGCCTTGCACTAAAAAAAACATCAAACTGAATGTTCAAAGTAGATACGGTAACATGCAGAGAGAATACTATCAATTTAAAATAATTGATAGTAGTAATATAATACGTACGTATAAACAAACGACGACTAGTACCATCCACTGCACTCACATTTTGATACAGCCATGCTTGCCCACACTTTGAGGCTGAGAGATTGTAAATGTCAGTGGCTTGTCACTCAGGCTCAGTCCCAGATGAGCAGTGAGATGGAGCCTGCTAAAAGGGAAGACTGAATGACAGGACAGACATTAGTATCCTGTCTGACTCAGTCAGTGTCTAACCGTCAATCGCTGAATATGTTTGAGGCGCTACTTTTAAAACTTTATGAATTTTAAAAGACCTATTCATTGCCTAATTATCTCTATTCAGTTCAGCACTGCTGGATGCTGATTGGTTCTCCTCCATGAATTGCTTTTCCCATTCGCTTCAGCTTAAAATTGCTTTCCCCAATTTTAGTGGGGTTAAGTTGAGATGGAAAAGAAATGATTCAGGGATCAAATGTGAGTGAAAAGGTCTTTCTTCCAATCACTACAGAAATGAAGACTTGCAAAATGTTATTACACGTATCAATCATATTTTGAATATGCTTCTTATGAAAACAAACATGCAAAACAATCAATGGCTGATATTTAAGCATATTGTCACCTCATACACTCTGTTATTTGTGTGACTTCCTTGCCATTCCTGTGTTTTTTTATCTTATTTGAATGAGATTTCACTGATGTAAGAACCTTTTTCATGACTCTGTGAATTGACTGTTTACAGCATTTGGCTCATTTGGTTCTTTTATAGAATTATGCTGCACAGTCTGCTACTGGTTAAGAAACCTTCACCATTCTCACACCCCACTAATATGCATATGGTAAATGACAGGGGTCCAGATCAGTTATAGAGTTCAGTAAAGCTGTGCACAGTAGTTTTCTCTCCATAGATGCCAAAACTCAATGACACAGTACCAGTCCAGAACCAAATTGCCACTAGGCATTTGTATTAGTTTAAATAAATTCCAATTTGTAGAGAAATGTGTTCCCCTGGACATTGATGCAATGCAATATCCTGGGGTTTGAATTAAGTGACTCCAAACACACCAATGACTTCCATCTGCTCAGTGAGTTATGCTAATAAATTCTGCAATTAGATGCATAGTTAATTTCTGCCATCTATCAGTTTATAGCTGTGGCCCTAGTGAGTTTAGTGGTAAAGACCACCAAGCTGTCAAGTACAGGCACCAAGTCCAGGACATTTCCTCTCTCAGCACGATGCCATGAGCAGTGACAGAGCTGAGAATTTTAACTGTCTTTTGAAGTCAACATGATATGTATGTGTTGTCACGGCCCTGGCCCGTGTTTGTCTGGGGGGTTTGGGGGCGTAATCTGTGCTGTGCGGCTGCTCCTCCCTCTGCCTCTCATTTCAGGTGTTCGCCTCCTTCCTCCTCCTCTCTGGTCTGCGTTACACTGCGGCTCCGCCTGTTAATCAGTGCATGCACTATAAAAGCTGGGCTGTGTGCAGGTGTCAGGTCGCTTCTCTTCCTTTGTGCTCCTCGCCTTCTCCGTGTGCTGGTCCGGACTCGTCCTGCTGCCGGCTGGCAGCCACGTGGTTCATCACGTCATGCACCTTTCAGTTTAGTTACTTTTGTTAGCCTTAGTATCATTTCATTATGTTGTTTAAACATTCTTATTTTGTAAATAAACTTTCCTTTTGTGCACGTTAACCCGACCTGCGTCTCCCTATTTGTTGCGGCCCAGAGCCAGTCGTAACAGTGTATATTTTCACACCTCAACAGTCAAAAATGATGAATTGATTTAAGTTCTAAATAGAAAAACTTGCTACTGTATGCATGACATTGTCAAAAGAATGTTTAAAATAATTTAGATCATGTAGCTTGGTATCTTTTGGACAGGCTCCCGTTTAGAATTTGGGTGACCGTGAAGTGGAACTGGGCAGCTTCCAGGAGACAACATGACTTCCTGGATGGAAGTGGGATCCTGAGACTCAAGGATCATTAGAAATGCATGCCTAATAGAGGCATGTAGCTTCAGAGAATACAAAGAACAGTAGAATAATTTATAACTCCCTAAGTCATTACATAAAGCCCTCTGCAAGTACGAATTTGTTTCTTTGCTTTGTACATTCACATTCTTCCCATTAAGACACACAGGCATGTAGTGCATACTGTCACATTGAGGGCAGGAGTGACCACCACTTATACAGATTTAACAGCTTTGTAGTGAGAACTTCATTGATCAGTGCAAAAAGGAAGTGCAGCTACAGCAGCAGCCTCCAACACAAGTCTCTGTCCCAAATCCCCACCCATGTCAACCCTCCCATCTGTTTGAGCTACAGAAGCCATTAATTGAAACAGACAGTACAGTCGCAGTTTCAGAATATATGTATATTAATGACAGAAAAAAAACTCACATGAGTAATGCCCAAGGAAGAAGTCATGTGCCACAACGCAAAACATTGTTGTTTCTGGAAAGTAGCAGTAGCTCTCTTGGAGAAGTGTTCTCCATCACAAAAGAGCTGAAAATACAAGTAGTCCAAACCGTAGGAGATTAAAATGTATTAAAATCTAAACAGGTTGGTAAATCTATCAAATCCAAGACCCCATTTACAGCTGGTATTAAAAATGTGATCACTATCCAGATATGTTATCCAGATAATAAATCTCATCTTGCCTTTGCATTTACACCTGGCAATGTTAATGTTATCCTCATTGAGATTGGATGTCTGTCAGTGGTGGCAAAGCATAATGTTAGCATGTTAGCAACATAATCTTGTTATTACAAAAGCCTATTTTAACATTAGCGTTACCAGAATGACTCACCTTCATCATTAGAATTCAAGTTTGTGTCTCAGTCGGTGTCGTGCTCCACTCTGTTTAACGTCGGTCAGATAGTATCTTGTCCAGCTCCTCGAAAAATAGGAAAGTTATTCTTGATCACTTGTTTTTTGTTGTTATAATCTTTAGTTTTATGAAGAGCCACCTTTACATGTTTTACTTCCCATTGACATTGCAGCCAGGTCCATCCCTTCTTAAATTCACCTTTTTCTGAAGGCACAATCCAGTTTTACCTCGACCACACTGTCACCACATAAAGCTGTTAAGCATCTGGTTTCTTTATTGTTCCAGGGATGTGAATCTTCTATTTCTTTCTTTAAATGTTCATCAGGTTTGCTAACCTGTGATACAAGTGAGTGCTCAATGTTATTCATGGATCAGAGGTCAGAGGAGGAATGATGAAATGGTACCAAAGAGTATCGAAGCAAGTCTGTAGCTGTGTCTCAATTCAGTCAGAAACTTATTTCATCTGCAGTAAGTTATATTTGGCTGTATGGTTTTGTTCTGGGACCTGCCCTTCCAACTGCATTCAAGGAAGCCTGTGGCAGGTAGAGCAGTAGCAAGACCACCCATAGAGAACAGAATTGAGCAGACATCAATGACAACAACATGATATCCCTAGCATGGCTAACATTGCTGTTTTAGCCTACTATCCTTGCTCCTCTCCCATGTTCTCTGATTTTCAACCAATCCCCACCCCAGGTCCACCATGCTGTACATGAATATGGCACCCTATAAGAGAGTTGCCAATTGATTGTGCAGAAGGGATCAGGTGAGCCATCAGCTGGTGTGGGTTGGCATTGAGGTTATCTGCTATCAGTGATGTACTTGTTTGTCCAAATATCCACCAACCCAATTTACAGTATCAGCTGGTTTTGACGACAGCATTAGTCCAAACTTTATGGTTAGCTTTATGCGCTGGCAGCTTTAGGTTTAGAGAAAGATGCCAGAGCTTAGTTTAAAACAGAAAAAAATCCCAAAAGATGTAATAAAAACATAATTGAATTTGTAATTTAGTTGCATGTGAACATAATTTTCGTGAGACAGGAATGACTCATCAGGCAAAGCTCTTTACACCACTCTTTACTTAAGACTTAATTTTCCCCTCACCCACACAAATACATGTACAGTGAGAGTGTCCGGGGCATCAACTCGCCTTTGGCAGGGACACTAAGCACTGAACAGCGCTGAGCACAGCAGGAGGCTTTAGCCACCTGCATACTGTGGAGTGAAGATACAGAGACAAATCCAGCATTGAAACTATTGATAGACACTAGAACATTTCCTTTTTCTACTCCAGGGATTTAAGCAATTTGTTTTTTAAGGTTTACACTGTGCTTACTGTAGCTATGAGGACAGACATGAAACAAAATAAATCAAAGATTTCCTATTGCTATGGCTGCTAAAACTTATTCACTTTTAGAAAGAGAAAAATGCTTTTATTGTTCCCCAAGCCCTGCAAAGACCTATGCAAAATGTAAACAATGTTTGAGCCTACCTTTGAGCCTTGTTACAAGGGCCCACTACTGTGCAGTGTTCATTAGAGTGGAAATGATATGTGCAAACAAAGAGAGGCGCCCAAGCAGCACACTCTGCTGTGTCTTTTCATCTCAGAATTGCAAATGAACGCCGCTCCTCACCTGGTCCCTGCAGGCAGTGTCCCAGTGCCTCCAATCAGTGCTTTATTGACAGCATACATCTAGCAGAAAACTGGGGGAGCTAATAGTTGAGGATGGTGCCTGATAAACACATACTTCCCACTAACTGCACCCCCACATGTTTTACTGCCTAACAGGTTGGCCTCCAACCAAGGTCAAAATGTGGAGATGCTTGGCAAATAGAGCTGCTTATGCTAGGACTGGCACGCAGTTTTATTTAGGAGTCAGTTCTAGCTCATTTTGGCTGTTCTCCATCTCCTTTGTAATTTTAAAAAGTGCATTGTTGTCTATACTGCCACAGAGGTCTTGAAAGATGAGACACTAGTTGAATATGTCAAGAACATACACAATTTCAAACAGATTATTAAAGAGGTGTAGTTTTACTTACAAAATATAGAAACTCTAATGGTACTAGTGACTAGCTAACTAGTGGGATACCATTAGTGTAGATGGCAGAAAAGCAGCAAAACTTCCAGTGCACAAATGTCTGCGGCCAAACCATTCTGTCTAAATAACAGGGAGGGTGGCACCGTAAACACAGACTTGCTCTGCTTTGTCGAGCTAATGACTTCCTGCTCCAGTGGTTTGTGAAACAGTGTTAGAGCCAAAATAAGTAAAATTGGGAGCAGAATTTAATCTGTCAGTCAATGGAAAGCCTTTAAGCAGAAACATGCAGCCACCCAGAGGGTGCACGCAAGTGAAGTGAAATTACAGCAAAAGCTCCCTGGCACAGAGTGAGGCACAAGAGCAGGTTGTGTATAGGAATGAGGATTACAGATTGGTTGGATAAATAGGGGATTCTTAAAAGCAAAATACACTGAATGTCAACCAAGGTTTTAATATAAAACTATCAATCTCTTTGAATCTAGGTAAGCTTCACCTATGTAGAACGGAGATTGATGTGGTGAGGAAGACGGTGCCTGCTCTCATTTTTTGATCTTCCTGAATTTGCCCCAAGCTTGGTTTTGAACTGCGTAGACATGCTGCAGTCACATTAACAACCCGAGTGTGGCAAGGTAGTGTGAGAAATGTTCAGTCTGCCTTTCCAACTGCTCAGAATTAATCATTTCTATGAATTGTTTGTTTCCACTGCAGTCTCTTAGGAAAACTGGATGGGTATGATGAGAAGCTCTGGGATAAGTGAGCTAAAATTAATCAAACACATCAATGACTTGTTTTGCTCAAACTGTCGTACCTCCTTCCTAACCTGCTTTTCTCCAACTGTTTTGTGATGGCAATTCAAAACAAAACTGTTTCCAAATTATACCTCAGCAAGGTATATATAATTACAGCAAGAAAACACTGATCTGTAAACAAACAGCAGAATTTATTTACTGTTTTCTGAAAAAGTTCAAATTCTCAACAAGTGGTGATCTGATCAATAATGAAAATAGACAAGCCTTTTCAAAAAAAAAAAAAAAAAAATGATGAAGTGTACAAACTTTTGAAGCATAGTGTGTGAAGCCAGCACCTCCAACTTACAGAAGATGAAATGAAACTTAAAATATTTTACCCATTTAACAAGTCTCTATTCTGAATCTCTGACATCAAAGTTTCCTGTGTTCTACATTAATATGCTGAAGCTAAGAAAAAAGAAAAGCAGAGAAAATAAGATATGAAATGCAGATTAGCCTCTTCTGAGAAGATATGCAAATAGCAAGCCAGACATTTTAAGCTTTTCTTTGCACATGAGCAAACTCACCAGCTCACACATAGCCATCCCTATTAACATCTACCTAGACGTTATTCAAATAGAGTTTAAAATTCATAAGGTCACAATCATCTAAGGATATTATTATCATTCCGGAAGGCCAACTACAACAACTGTCAAATTTCTGGACAACATGCCAAAATGCTAACCAGTCTTTTTCAGTCTGAAATTACATGAAGGAATTGAATGACTAGGGCAGACTGGCTTAAATTTAAGGGCATTTTTGTTTAAATTCTGCAATATTTATATATCTTGCAATATATATATATATATATACTGTATAGAGCACAGTAGAGTCTGAGATGGCCAACCAACAACACTCTGTAGAACTGAGATTAGATATGAATCTTTTAGGACTGAAGATGGCTGAAAACACAGTATTTCAGTGTCACAACATGATTTCGAGTGCTGCTCACTGGTGTGACAGTTGCCTTTTAAAGTTTACCAAATTTGCCCACATACAAGAAAATCTTATGTTTTATAAAATATTCTTAAACTGTTACTATTTGGCACCTTGAAATGGTAAGAATGACTAAAAAGCTTTATTGCTCAAGCCCAAAAAAAAAAACCCTTTACTTCAAGACAATCTGCACAATACACTCGTTACAAGCCCCTAAATGGTTAAAAGAAGTTTGATTCATTATCATGTTTTTTGTGTCTTTGCATCTCTCAAAATGGTGCACATATGTCAATTGAAAAAGCAACAAATATTTCCTCTTTATATTTCAAGTGGACAAAAGTATATCTTCACCGCTAAATAGTTAGACCAAAAGTATTCCAGCATGCAATTCACTTAAAGTTCTCTCACTACAGTATCTTACAATATCTTACTTTGACGGCATAAAGGCTTTGATTTCAAATATAATATATATGTATACATTTATCAGATCTTGCTTTGATCCTTCTCTCTGCCTTTCAAACATATTTGTAATGAATGTAAGTCAGAATTATCTACTATCTTCTTACAACAGAAATCAATTTTCCAAATTATATATTTTTTTAATATCAGCAGTTAATACCTGATGCCAGTTTGTTTAAATGTTGAATATCTCAGCCCTATATACAGTCTAGAATCTCAACCTGGAACAAACGTCACATGAACATGTACTTTTAAAGCAAGATAATTAATTGAAGATGGGTTAATTCCTTCCACTGCACTAGTCCACATTAACAGGAAAGAGATAAGAGCAGTCTTAATAGTTGGTCAGACGTTCTTGGAGAAGTCCAGCCAAAGCAGGCTTATCTAAATCCTCTTGGCAGAGCTATCTGAATAGTCAGACTACAGTTCAGAGGAGAGCTTAAAATTGCCTGAAAAGCAGCTTTTTTAAATAAAGTAGTGACAGAAAGTTCTTCTGATAGTGCTTAACTTCAATGTTTTGAATTCATTTACTTTTGTATACACTTACTTTCAATATTTAGTGTTAAGAAAAGAAAGAAAAAAAAACACATTAACCATGAGAGCAACATCACAGCAGTAAAAACGTGAAGCACACTAAAACGTCCAACTAAATCTCCAGTGTTGACTCTGCTTCTTCTCTGTCCTTGCCTCAGGATGCAGCCAGCCTCTCTTTATTTGCTGAGAAATAGTGGTAAAGTTTGGAAAATAGTATTATGTCCCTTCTACGTGTTTTGTGGCTACGGAGCATGAGGTGACAAGAGTCTGGTTTACGATGTGTTCTCTGTCGCTCTGCCTCAGGGACTGCTTTCTGGAGTCTTTGTCCACCTCATCCTCTTCATCAGATCTGCCAAGACTCAGGTTCATCTGACACACCGGAGGGCTACAGGGATTAGCACACACAGACACACCATTAGATCATTATATGGCTGTTCACAGTATAAACAAAACTAAAAAGTGTAGAGAAGAAAAAAGGGTGCTACATCTCTACATTGAGAAACCACAAGTGATTTAGGCTGTGAGTTTACACAATTCTCCAGACAGTAAACATCACATCTCCACGGTACCAGAAGTTGTCTTATACGATACAAGTGTAAACACCATGCAGGTAAGTCAAATGTCCATGCATTAACAATGTGACTATGGTACAGTGATTCACATATTTCTGCAAATAATACATGGAATAATAAATGTAAGTGTAACGGTGCAGAGTGAAACTCTTGATTCTGCATTGCTGAGCTCAATAACTCACTGCTTATCAGAAAACAAGTCAGTTTTCTCAGTATGTATAACACTCATTCAAAGTAATTTAAAACCAGAGCTTTACAGAGACTTCATGTTTTATGAGCATGAGGATTACTCAATTTATTACTTGAATAACAACTTAATTCACTGTAGAGATGCCTTCAAATTGCCAAGAGCACTGCACAGAGGACAAGACGCAAGAATTAATGAAAACATTTCCATCCTACACATTACCACATAGTACATGCTGTCCAGTGATAGGAGCTGCTCTGCCATGATTTGCAATGCATAACTTATGTATTTTGAGGTGTTAGATGCCTTGTGTCATCCTGTTGGAGGACTGTGATATCTCTAATTTTGTGTCAGAACTTGTGTGAGTGTTAATCACGGCACTGAATCCAAGTTGACACTTATATGAGTGAGCAGTATGAGCAAAAGATGGACAATCAAATGCATTTGTTCTAAGTAAAATTAGTTCTGTCTTCTTTCTTGTGTAATTCATAGTTCATTTAAAATGATTAAACGTATTAATTAGATTCTTGGTGTTTCAACGACATAGCTTGTAAAGCTTCTGATCTGATGCAATGATATTCATACATTGTGCAAAAAAGGCGCCGGCAAAACACTGCAAGCAAGAAAGCGTATGGTAAAAGGATACAAAAAATATGCCAGCCCTATAAAAGTGTACTAGAAAGCATCACTCCTGGAAAATTTGCTAACTTAGGGGTATTATGAAACTCCTTTATGAAATAACCTTAGCATACATGTGCTTGAACCGTACAATAATTATCCCACTTAACACTCTCCAGTAATTATGTGAGAGCTAATACTAAAGTGGAGAGAGAACATATTCAAGGACAATTGTCGTCCCCAAAAAAAAAAAAAAGACTCATACTGTCTTGCATTTTTTAAAGCAACAAAGAAAGCAGAGATGCTCATACTGCCAGTAAAATTGCTTTTTGAATAGATAGGCTTTTGAATCCCAGAGCTAAATTTAGTATTTTAATTATGATGCACATTCTCCACTACAAATAATTTCGACATATAAGTCAGTTAACAATTTGCTTGATTTTCAACATCTGTTTGTGTTAAAGAACTACGACAGTTGGACACTTCCTCATATAAACAGCTTGTACTTAAACGGCATCAAAAACAACATTAAGAGAAACTCTCGCAGAGATGCAATTCATCTTTATGAAACAAAAGCAGAAAAGTAACCCTACTTTTAAACATTAGTATATTTGTATTTTTTTACAGTATTTCCAGCGCTGCACTTTTTTATTGCTAGAAGTGTGATGAATAAATGTAAATGCAGACAGAAAACTAATATGACTCTGCTTTTCTTTTTGCAGTGATACATCACTGTAACAAAACAGGTAACTTCAATTGTTATACAGTTTTTATTTATAAATACAATTAAAGTGATTTTAAACCTAAACACAAGACAGACACAATTTTGAAAATATAGCTTCTAACGACGATGCAGGTCAACATTAGAGTATCACAAGGATTAGATCCATCCCTTTATGCACAGCAAACTAAGTTAGTATGTTGAATTAATCATCCCAAATTAGATGCACTCATGCCATGCTCCTGGGTTATTATCACACCAAGTATCACCTCATTCTGCTGGTTTCAATCACTGTCAGGCCTGTAGAGGTACTTCATCACCAAGTTATCCATCTTCTTCTGCTTCTTTTTGGTTTCCTTCTTACTTGGTGGCTCCTTCTCTTCATCGCATGGTTGTGCTGGGGCCCTTTTAACACTGTTGGAGCTGCGGTAGGAGATGGTTGAGTCGGACGAGGACTCAGACGACTCAGAAGAGGAAGAGGAGTCCTCTGACTCACTTAGCTTCTTCTTAGATTTCTTCTTGGACTTCTTGCCCTTCTTCCCTCTTGAGCTCTTTCTGCTGTGACGATCATCTGAGGAGGAGTCATCTGATAAAGAGACCTTACTTTTTTTATCCTTACGACTGCGGGAGCTGCTGGTACTCATGGTGCTTGATGGACGACTCCTATAGTCCAAAGCAGAGCTTGATCCAGAATGAAGCAAGCTGGAGGTGCTGCAGCCAAGGCCATCATCTTCCCCCTTCTTTCTACTATCCTCTGCACCAAGGCCCTTCTTCTCATCCTCTTCCTCACCACTAGACTCATCAAGTTTGCTGCGCTTGAACTTAATGGGTTTGAAACTCAGCACCTCATTGATAGCGGCCTCTAAATCAGGGTCCAGGTAGTTACGATGTGCAACTGTCTTAATATCTGATAAGTCGGGCAGAGTGCTGTCAGTGGAGCATGGCTGAGCTGGATTGGAAAAACTGCGACTGAGAGAGCGGGGACTGAATGATGAAGTACCTCCTTCACTAAAAGCCACACTGTGGCCATCATCATCATCATCATCATCATCATCATCATCACCAACGTGCAGGCCGAATTCACTGAGGCCACAGCTGCGAGCAAGGGACAAACGTGAGCTACTTCGTCTATCATCTTTCCAAGAGCTGCTGCGGTGCAGTGACCGAGGACTGGAGCGGCTTACACTGCTGATAGTTGACTTATTGTCATCATCCATATCCAACATACCTCTTCTGGTGGAAATCCTGCTGGGAGCCACAGAGGACACCATGGAGTCCTTATCAAATTCAGGGCTGCTTCGGGAAGTCCAGCGGGACTCAAAGCCCTTCCTGGCTCTGCTGGTGGCCTCAGAATACGCCATGGAGATGACAGAGCCTTTGTCATCTAAGTCATCTTGTGCCTGACTCCTCTTCCAGTCCTCCTGCAGTTCCCCAGACTTCGACTTGGCCTTGCGAATGGAGGCGTGGTCTGGTGTGTCAAGCTGTTCTTTGAGAGTGCTAAAAAGGGAGCTCTCATCGCCTGTGCCCCCTATGGAGTCTTTCAGGTTAGAACGCTTCCTGTAGCTCAGGGAACTCATGACAGACACCGATCTGTTCTGCTCTACCTCTTTCCCTTCTTTGCTTCCTTCATTCATCTTCTCTTTACCTTCTTTCACCTCCTTGGTATCTGCATTTGCTGCATATCTAAAGAGTTAAATAATAAAATTGACACAAGTGATGACCCACAGGGAAAAATAAAGAAAAAAATTAAAGAAAAAAAAAAAAGCAATTCTCCAGCCACTTTCACACCTACCTCGTTTGTGCCCAACTTTCATACTTTTCACTTTGATCTGAATCAAATTTGAAGGTGTGAAACCTCACCCTGACAATAATGTGGACCAAACTGCCAGTCTGTGGTCCGACCAAGGGAGGTGGTCTCACTTTCAAACTGAACCATGGTTTGGTTCATTTACAGTGTGAAAACACTTTTTGGAAGGTTCACACTTTCAGACCAATTACAGGAAGTTATGCAATACACGCAAAAAAAAAAGTAAAAGACCTAAGAAGTAAAAAAATAAGCCAAATTAACAACATCCCAATGTCAGATGTACATCCGTCTTTAACCAATCAATGTCAAGTATAAGGAGACACAGCACACATAGATGATGACAGCAGGACGTAGGTGTAGAGTTCGGGTTATTAATAAAACTAACTGGACAAAATGTATGCTATACAAAGAAAAAAAAACATGAACCTTGGTTCAGACTTTCAGGTGACAAAACGCCCTAAATTTCTGCAATAATTACATTTAACATACAATACTTCAATCCAGAGATACTGTGATTATGGCAACGTCACTCTGATGTTGGACTGTCATTTTCATTTTGCCCTTGGGACCAGAGAATATATGTATATACATTAACTCTGGCGATTGCAGTTATGTACAGTATACAGAAAGGAGAAGATCTATGTTACTGAGGCAGAGGCACCATTTAGCAGGCATGCCAACTAGCCACGGGCCACTTCAATAAATCTGACGGCAGCCGCTTCCCCATTCTGCCTCCTGTCATTAGACAGATTACTGGGAGAGAGAGATGACACCTAATCACATGAAATACCCATCCTTCTGTTGCAAACTGCCTCAGGTAATACTGCGCCTTTTTAGAGCTGGAAATGTGGGAAGTTTTATCACTGTGATACCAAAGGGATGTGCAGTAGTTATCCGTCATGATGCAAAAGGATGACAGAACTAACCTGGTGCTCTTCAGACTACCCTCATCTGACAGGGTCTTGGTAGAACCTTTGTTCTTCGACAGCCAAGACTTAATTCCATCCACACGGTCCTCCACCTCAGAATCTGTTTCCGTCTCATCCCCACTGTGGAGAAAAGACTTTAGTTAGAGAGTTAAAGAGGCAGCTCAAAACGCAGTCAAAATGTTCACCTTCACCAGTCAGTTTTCTTTTAGTGCAAAATCTTCCAAGAAGGAATGACATTTGTTGTTTTTAATAGAAACCTTCTTAATGTTATTAAAATAATTAAGAAGACTCAATCTGTGTCAAGACACTGACAATTCAGCATCAAGTTATGCAGATTCTAAAGACCACCAGACTAAAACTGACTTGTAATGTGAAAACGCAGACAAGCAGGTTAGTTCTTACATACAACATGTTTTTGTTAGTTTATATATTCAATATACAAAAAAAGAGGGTGAGTTGATGCAATCCAGGCAGATTACGGGTAATTAGTTTTGATAATCAGTTATATAAAGAAAAGAGTAGAATGTTAAATAGATGTAGATGAGAGAAGCAAAAGCATATCGAGGCAGAATGTAGATGAGGTTCTAGGAGGCATCATTAACTTGTTTGGCTGGTTTTAGGCTGTGAGCATCTGTGTGGCATGTCACCTGCTCATGGTGATTGTTATTGGAGTGGAGCCATGAGACAGCCCTGTGGCCTTACGCTTGACATAACAATCAATATACAGAGACCTGTGGATCCAAGTGAAAAAGCACAGTAGATCCCACCTGGATAAGGTCAATCCTCTTTCATTTGTCTCAAATCCATGGTGAATGTTTTTTGAATTATGCATCCCATTGTGCAGGGAGGTTAATGTGACAGGAAATGGCGAGGAGGTGGAATGTAGAATGAAATAACCTTAACGTCAACGCTGCCTTAATGGGGAGAATGTGCGAAATGCATTATGTCAAATTCCCACCTTTTTTTTTTTTTTTATTCAAACTGCTTCCAACACCGGCGCTAGCGACACCATATCCCTTGTTTGCAGAATGTGTGAAAATAAATGTTCACATCACAGTTTAAAAACTGCACTTGGATGCATATGTTGCGAAGGCCTAAACTACATCTGACATGTGTGTGTGCTTTCAGAGAATATTGCGTCATCCGTGATATATTTTTGGTTTTAGAATGAGACATTATAATTTATATTAAAACACTGTAGCAGGGTGAACAGTGTAAAGGAGATAAAAATTCCTCTTGATTAACAGCAGCTATGTAAGTAAGTCTGAGTTGCCTTGTATCATGGTATTATTTATGGCCTTACCTACTCTACCTTTCAAACTGTCATGTTTCATCAATCTCAAATGTATGTATACTGTTTATTATTTAACTCAAGATTTACCTTCATCCCGTGTATTAGACAGCGGCCTGTCATTAAAAAATGAGAAATAGCACAGCATGTAACAGACCTTGCTTCTAGGACGAGCTTATCTATCTGATCCTTGAAACATGTTACAAAATGCTTACGAGGAACAAATACAATATTCAAAGAGGTCTGAGATGGCAGTCAGACTGCTGAGCTCTATCATTTGTCCACATACCACACATCCATCTATGTAGGTGTCCCACTGAGCAACATGTCATTTGCTTTGTCACCAGGCATTGTGTCACATATTCAGTTTTGTTTCCTGGAGAACAAAGTGTCCTCTCTCTTCCCCCTCTTTTTTTGGTGGTTTGCTTAAAAGCTTTTTTTTTTTTTTTTTTTTACAGAAAGGTGGTGCTGTTGGTTCTGTGCGAGTGTGTGCACATTTTTACAACACAAGCACAGGCAAGACAGAAGCTGATTGTGGGACTGAATGTTAATGTCAATTACCACGTTTAACTTTGTTATCATCAACCTT
>JAPQRN010000007.1:10297972-10369036 GCA_037367275.1 Coranthus polyacanthus
TTTTTGAAAGAAGGTAACCATGATCCCAAAGAGACTTAATGGTATCAATGGTATCAATTTCTGCAAAAAAAAAAATGTTTGAGTGGTACTTTATCCAGCAGCAAGCTACCATTATGAGTCCAAGTCCAGCCATTATATGACATCCCTTTATTTTCCGTTACCTCTCCTCTACTTGCTGCTAAATAAATTTGAGAAAATCCCTCCCAAAAAAGATAACACGTTCATTAATACTAGCAAGTTGATTACTCATGCTGCTCATTTGTAAGCTCTGTAATGCAGTAACTTTTTTAACATGATCTATTACACAACAAAACACTGAAACTAGCCCACAGCTAAATTATCTCCTTCTATCCCCACTCACTAACGCACATGCACGAAATAAAAGGTGGCTTGCAATTGAGTGCTTTGCAAATGGTGTCACAAACGATTTGTCCTTGGCCCCACACTACTAGCTAACCAGTCCTGAGGCTCGTAGATACAAACAAGCCCCAAGAATTTAGAAGTGAACATTAATCGCTTCTGACAACTGGCCTGCACTGGTTGTAAATCTCTGTCACAAATACTTACACTCAGCATCAAATCTCGTATGGCTTGGTTCTATCAGTTTAGCACTTAGGTACCAACACTGTATTTTTATGATATCTTTTCGAAAAGGGTTAATTACATATTAACAAAAAAGTACAAAGGGCATCATTTTGTGTTACTATGGTGTGCACAATTCACTTCACACTGAAGGATAACTGCCACCTTGTGTTATGCATTCAAGACAAACTGATGCAAGCATTTACACAATTCACATGGCATATCCAAAGATCTACCTCACATCTCACCTCTCTACTTAACTATAACCTTTTGCAGTCTGTTACTAAAAGCCCAGTTTGAAAATATATTGCATTATCTTCGACTAAAACTGTGGTTTCTGCTATTGTAGTCTTTGATTGTAGACTTTGCTACTACAAAAATATTGAATCATACTGTAAATCATGTGGAAAATCCACTTCATAATTACAAGAAAAATCGCCTCCTCCATTATTGTTCAACCATGCTGTTAATGCAATGGTTGGAAAATGCTATTAAGTAAACATGGCAAATAGTTCCTATTTTCCCTGAGTGTCACAAAGACAAAGTGAAGCGCTGATACACATGAATTGTCTGATGAAAAATGGATAATAAAAAGAAAAGTGATGAAGAGTGCGATGCCATGTCTCTTTGAAGAAGCAATCACAGGTTAAGGCAGGAAATTGAGGAGGGTTATATCTGTTAAAAACTGAGGACTGCGTTTCTTTAATACGCTCTGATGAAGTTTTAAATTAAACATGCCAAAAAATTGTAAAACTGAGAGGAAATGGGATTTTGTCAGTCACCAATCTTTTCTTTTGTTAGATCACATTCAACATGCACAATCAGTGACTAAACATTTTTCAAGCAAGACAAGGTGAACATTTGTAAGGCAATAGTAAAATGTTTCACAACACTGGGATTAGATGGGATTAGTGGAGAGTGCACAAGGAAGTAAATCAAACCATTTCTTTTGGGGTTAAATATTTCAGTAGTGCACTGTGTCATTGCACTGCTTGCCGAGTGTGTAGCCAACACTCTGCTCACGAGAAT
Source organism: Coranthus polyacanthus (assembly GCA_037367275.1). Classification (NCBI taxonomy): domain Eukaryota; kingdom Metazoa; phylum Chordata; class Actinopteri; order Kurtiformes; family Apogonidae; genus Coranthus; species Coranthus polyacanthus. The sequence goes on from JAPQRN010000007.1 coordinate 10,299,584, forward strand.
CACTCATAAAATTATACATAAGCTTTTCCAGAGCACATGCAAGTTCCAGCACACTTAGGGTGCATTACAAACAACAATGCAAATCTGTATATTGTAAGGATTACTTACTTTAACTTCTTTTTCCAAACTTTTATTTTGAGACTTTCTGTTTTTAAACTCACTGACGTGTGGACTTGTTGCATGTGCTTTGGAAAAGTTACAAGTGAAAATAATTCAGAAGCAAATAAATGAGAGTTCAGTGCATAACAGCGGTAGCCCTGACTCCAGACAAATGCAAGATGAAGGTCTCTGAAGAGGAGAGAAATTTAGCAAATGAAGTGGTCGATAATGTTCATGGAGACAAGGATGCAGTATTACAGCAGGCCTGTTACAATGTTACTGTTTTCAGTATTTTCCACAGCAGTAGCATTAGTTTAAAGGGGAATGCCAGTGTCATTTATAGTTGCGGTCTATTTACTATTCTAGTTTAAGTTTCCTCTAACATTCTACAGAGGATGCTGTATGCAATCAGACTTTTCAAATAACCTCTTGTAACTATAAAGGTAGAAAAACAAGTCTGAAATCTCCAACAAGGCTGACTGTGAACAGACACCTCAAGACACTTGGCACAAAATAAAAGAAAATGAAACATCAGGGGCATCCTTAAAGCACAGCTTTTATCACAGATGCATAACACAGGCATGGTTTTCCATTCTGTTTAAAATTACTTCTCCACACAGTCTTATTGTGAGCAAGACAAACTGAAAGGATAAGCAATACTGCATCACTCTCTCATGCAGTTGAAATGGGTGAGAAAACGTGAAAATAACTGGAATGACAAAAGCCAAGGATGCATTTTCCATTCTCACGTTTTGTTCTTTCTTTTCTGATATTTTGTCACCATATCTTGCAAACTGCCAGAAGAGTAGAAGATACCCAAAAGGGAACAAGGGAAAAAAAGAGAAACAGAAAGGGTGAGGTACGCAAACAACAGTGCATAAGAGGACAAAATAAGATAACAGCAAATAAATGGTTTTACAGTCGAACTCATACAGAATTGTAAAACAGTGACTCAGTAAAACAACTTATGCTCTTGTTGGCCTCTTTCTACAAAGGCAGAATGTGTAATGTCTTCCTTTTAGAGGTGCAGTGTTTACTTGAGTGGGCTCATGACTAGCATAACCCTCAACCTCTCTGCAAAGAGGGAAGGAATAACCAAACAGGGAAACCAGTAGAGACAAAAGGTAGCAAAGAAAACCAAATTAAAAAAATGTGAGAAGCATTTGGAGAACTCCGAGTACAAAAGAGGTTAGACAGACATTGATGTCGGAAGATGTGGGAGATAAAGAAAAAAGTACAAGTTATGACTGACAGCCTTTTGGAAAAAAAAAAACCCTGCAGTTCTCTCTTTTTTTAGTAAGGTGTTGCTCATTTACTCCAGGATTCTAGCTACAGCACAGTATGTACTCATGTAACAAGCACAGAGTGAAGGCTATTGTGTCCACTGAAAAGCATTACAAGGAGCTTATGATTAATAAGTAATAATACATTTCTAGTGTCACAAAAAAATGACCTTGAAAAGTTGAAGGTCAAGGTCACTTTAGACCTGGCTGTCGTGGGGAATTTAGCTGCCGTGGTGGAGGTTTACGCTCTGAGTGGTTTCCAGTTATTAAAAATGTACTCTACCTGTTTATTAGGTCATCATTGTCATCACTTTCCATCTCATCCTCAATGGCAGCCTGCAGGTCACCTATCCTCTTGAAAGCCAACTTGAGGTCCACTTGTAAGCTCTGATTGGCAGCCTCTAAGCTCTCTATGTCCATTTCCTGGTGAATGGATTACAGTGCAGCAGATGAACAGTCACCTCCTCCAGTGTAAACTCAAGTGAATCCTGTCTACTTCAAACTATTTCCTGACACAGATTATTTCCTGTCTTACCAGTTCATGTTTCTTGCGGCTCGCCTCAGCCTCCTTCTTGGACAGCTCTGCCATCTCTTCTTTCATGTCCCTTATCTGCCTCTGCATTCGCTTGTTCTGGTCCTTCTCCCTGTTCTCTGCAGTAATGCGTTGGTTTCTCTCCTCTGTCATCTTCTCAAGGTTCTCCTTCAGACGACCCACCAGGCTCTGAGGAGGAACAAAAGTGAACTTAGTCACAAAATATGTGAATAGATATATACATTTATGCAATCAAAATTACTATTTGGGCCTGAAGACTTATGAAAAAAACATTTTTATAGTGTATATTCATACAATTGGTTTTTCCTTGGTTAAACATACAGTATGTAATTTCTACCGCTTGGGGTTTCTCAATCAAAACCAAAGTCTAAGGAGTGAGCGGAGCCACTGTGACATCACCCATTGGTTTTTGGATCATCAGAGCCAGAAGTTTGTATTTTGGTCGTTGCTATCTTGTCTCTTTGGAGCCAGAAGAGACCAGAGCAAGGGATGAGCTAATGAACTAGCTTACTGACGAGGTAAAACAGTAAAGTTCATCAAACATTTGTGGAACAAAATCATTTGATGGTCTTGTTAGTGTAACATATTAACAACAAGCCAGTTCAGGCAGGCAACTCAAGCTGCGCTGTTACATACACCACTGATATGCCTCTATCTCCACACACCATCTACCCAACACACCCTCCAATTTGGCGGCCTACTTAAACGGCAACAATTTACCAGCTTTCCCACTGACACACCAATGCCGCTGCATTGCATCGTTGCTGCCAGCTCTTTAAGCCCCCTCCACCACCCCAGCATCCACCGGTAGGCTGCGGGGGAGGGAGATATTTATTCATCACTCCCCAGTACCTATATGTAAAAAATATCTGTGGGGAGCAATGATCCCGGAGTCTATAAGCCAAACTCTAAATGTATCCTGCTGCTGCAATAAAACATTCAAACATGAGTTGTCTGACTGAACTACAGTTGAGCTGTCTGTCAGGATAAAAATATGTTTTATCAGAAAACAGAAGATCCAAAACTCAGACACAGGAGGTGAGCAAGCAGTGAAAAACACCTGTCAATCAAAGCCCTACATGGCAGACAGCAAAGCCTGCAATTAGCCCTAAAACCTTATTAATGGACTTATTAGGGGGTCCAAAAAAATAAACAAGTATTTTTAGGGATAAGTTCAGTGAAAGTCTATGGGACCCTGGCCTTTCTGGAGCCTGCATCAAGTAGACGTCAGCGTTATTACACTTTAAGAAACTTCCATGTCACAGCCCTTGCCCCCTGATCAAAACTAATAAAAGGTGTAGTCGTAGATGATGCTGTAAAGTAGTTTATGGGAGTTGTTTTCACCACCATTGAAAATCTATCTGACGTGACTCAGGCAGTAATCATGTTTATAGACGAAGTAATGTATTAAAGTTTTATTCACATTACGCTGTGTGACATATATTCCCATTATGTCATTTCATTCTAATGAAATAGCCACAAGTCAAGTTAAACATCTACATTAACATAGTAAACGGAGACATGACTCTATTGACAGGAAACCAAAATGACAGATTTCTCTGAAACATTTGATATGTGAGTTCATGAATCGAAAAAATATACGACACAGGCCTGGTCATTTTTATAGAATTGAATGCAGAAATGCTATATATTGTAGCTTTAATAGCTTTCTTAACTATTCTCTTGAAGATACTACTATACAAGGGAATCTCACACCTTTGCATATTATCCCCCTCATAGATAGAAAATTGAATGTCAAATTTTGCATTTATAGGTTCACAAAGCATGTATTTCACTTTTTACAAGACACGGGAGATTATCTCACCTCCAAGCGTTTGATCTGTGTCCTCTCATACTCCAGCTTGGTCTCCAGTTCACGGATCTTGGCCTCCTGACGGCTCACAAGAGACTTTTCCACCATGGACTGCTCCTGAAACTCTAGCTGACTCTGCAGTGAATGAAGCTGTAGGAAGGTAGCACAAACACATACATATAAACACACAATCAATCCCAGAGGAGCAGCTTTGCTCAACATGTCTTTCTTGACCACTGCTTTCCCTGTTAAGTAAAGACTATGAAAATACTTTGTGCTGATAGTATTTGTATCTACCAAAACCAAATAAATGTTGACTTTTTCATCCTTTTTTGCTGATATTTAATCCTTCTTGCTACATGTAAATATTGTGCTTCCAGTCTAAATAATGAGCTCTAGATAAGCTCCCAATCTTTCACAAATGGTCAAAAGAAGAGCTTATAGATCAGGCTGAGTAGCACAGAGTCACAGTGATTTCACAGGCTTTGGGAAAGAGCCGAGTTTCATGCAAAACACGTTTGTTCCATCTGAATCATTTTTTCATGACTGATAAAAGGAAGGAAGATACGTTGCAATAAAATTGGCCCAAAAGGCAGCATGGCACCTAATGAAGGACTTTGCATCTGAGACAAGGAGGATTTGGAGTTCTTCTTTGATATTACTAGGGAAACAAGACTTCCCTCCTCCTGGGGATGTGATAACCACTTCAAGGTCAGATGCTTTAGATATCTATCACTGATTTCTCTGGCAGGTTTTAACAATGTCTTATTCCCTACTCTGTGTCTCTAGTGTAGCCAAAATATTTTAATGGGTGGGTGTTGTAAAAACTGAGAGCATCAAAGCAGTTTATCTTAATGTAGTAAACAAAAGAGGTTTTACAGTTAGTGGAAAGAGCAGAGTTCTTTAGTGAAATGATTCAGTTGCAGATAGTATTATTTGTTATGTCTACTGTAAATTACTACTAAGAGGGAGTCTAGATTTGAAAAAAGCTCAGATGAAATTCATTTTATGAACAAATGCATCAGAAAGAAAGAAAAACATTAATTCATCCACACATGACATGTTAGAGGTTATCCTCTAAACAAAACAGAAAAAACACCATAAAAGCAATATTGTAAGCATCGCCCTAAATCAGGTGCATTAACCTTTAACCACACGAATCCACATTTATGCTGGGTTTCACCCTTTTAACTAATAAAGCGCAACAAGCAGCAACTAAACCAAACAGGAACATACAACAAACTCTAAAAGGACACATTACTTTTTCATGAGACAAACTGAGCGTGGAGGAATTACATTCTGAATGACATTGTGATAAACATCAATAATAATCAAAAGGGGGGAATGTATTGTGGAAATGGCAAAAAAATGCACCATACTTATACTACAGATAATATTCATTCGTATTAAAATGCTAGCAAATGAACGGCCCATTTTTCCTTTTGGAATTTTCGAGAATAGAAACATAACTCGTGCAAAAAAAGGACAATGTAAAATTTTCTGTTTTCTGCATTTATAATACATTTTAAACCATTAAAACCACAACCGTCTGTTGTCATACTTGTTTCCAACGGTCAGCTTCTCATTTACCAGACGAAGTTGTGATATCTTGGACAAAAAAAATTAATAAAGTGATTCTTAAGCATTGCAATGAGAAAGAAAATCGCAAATCAGGCAAAGCTTGAGGCAGAGGGGGCTGCATCATGTTCTGAGAAAACTGTTGAGAGAACCAGAATGAGAGCTTCAATTTTATTTAACTGATTAAAGAATGGAAAGCAACTGCTGGGTTAATTTGTGATCCTTTATTTAAATATAGTTAATAAAGAATGAAAGAAAAAAAATCTCTCATACTCTAAATTTATACTGATTCTCACCATTTAAATGCAAATTGCAAGCACTTTTGAGGAAAAAAAACTGCCATAGAAACGAAGCGTTTCTTCACAGCAGTAATCAGAGAAGCTCTGTGAAAAGCTGAGCTCTAATCAGAAGGACATGTTAAGGCAGCAGGCCTGCTCCTGGCAGGTGACTATAGTGCTTTTGAATGCTTCCTTGTACCTTTTCTTGAATCTCTTGCTTCTCCTTTGTGGCCTCTTCCAGCTGGGCCTGCAGGTCGCTGATCTGGCTCAAGTCTCTGGCAGACTAGCACACACAAACACAGAAAGTAAATATTCAAAATGTTCAGGTGAGCATATAGGTGTTAGAGACCATGAATGTTTTTATTATCTGTAAAGAAAAATGACTGTAAATGGGCAATTAAAAATTATATGCCCACGCCAAATAAGCGTTTAGTTGTAAGCCATAATATGCTTACAACTAAATACAAATAAACACAACAAATCTTGCTATTTCTTTGGATTGAGCCACTATTCATTTAATTAAATCATTCGTCCTTTATGACTGCTGGCAGAAGTGTACTGCCTAGAAGAGCAGTACATGGGCAGTACTCGTTCTAAGACATTGATGTAAAGGCTTTCAAACTGCTCGCTGTTTGTATTGGGCACATTGTGTTACCTGGGCGACTGCAGCCTTGTGCTTCTTCATCAGCTCATTCATGTCCTCCTGATCCTCCTCCATACGAGACTGCAGGTCATTCTTTTCTCTCTGCAGACGGCTAAGCTGCTCCTCCAACTGCCGGGCGAAGTGAAAAGGAAACACATTTTAGTATAGAATGACAGGATTTATTCATGAGCTATTGAATATGATAAATGGTCATTAGCTAGCCAGGCCCTGGCAGTCCTGGAATCTCATCTAATGGCAATGAAACATAATCTGGATGGGGCTTCTGGCTGGAGGATGAGACCAATTGGAGATAATCAATTGGCTCATTTAGGCAGGGAAAAGTGCAGCCAGTGCAGCATACTGGTGATGTCCTATTTAGAGTTCATCTTCTGTGTTCAGGAGGGAGATTCAGCCCCTCAATATGCATTCTCTAATCTGAGACATTTACAAGACCTTCCCTTGCCATAAATGCAGCAATTAACAAGCAAAGTGCAGGCACACAGCACTCTGTGTGTCATCCCCAGAGACACAAACATCCTCAGTCTACAAGTCTAAAATACAGGCAGTATTCTCATGAGACAACCATTAATGAGCAGATGGAAGAAGAAAAAACATTCTACAAAGCTTATTTATCCATTAGAGCAAAATGTTGAAATCAGACATATGCCAAAGGGCATTGATTATTTTAATATCCCACCATGGCTTGATGTTGGATGCATATTAATCTTAAAGCCCTGCTGCATTGGGAAGAGTGAAAATGTTGATAGACACAAGCCATTAATTAAACATTGTTTGTTCATTGTTTGTTGTTTGGATTAATTTGATCATTAAAAGAAGGGCACATAAACATTCAGACAAAAAATTCCTCTTTTATCAAAAAATATGTTTGTGCATTGTGTGTTGAAAAGGGTAGGTATAGTACAGGTTTTATAGATGTGAATATAAACACAATTAAAGAACCTAAAGGGCACAATAAAACAGAAATAGGCACTTCATGAATTAAAAACACTGCATAAAAATACAGCTCACAGACTGCAAACTCACCGATAACTTGGTTTTAGCTATGTCCTCCATTTGGATGTGTAAGTCTTCGATTTCTATCTCCATGCTCTTCCGAACCTTTACTGCTGCTGCACAAGTGAACTCTGACTCCTCCAACTGTAACAGGGAAGAGGAAAAAGTCCAAGGGAAGGTATGGTATAGGCCCAAACATTAGAAGGCAAACCTCAGCAATCTATTCTAAATATGCAATACAACTGAAGATTTATCAACTTATGCAATGTTTTCATACTCTTACGTAAGTAACTAAAACATGACATGCCATGATTTAATAGAGTAACATACTTGATTTTTGAGCTGGGCGATCTCTCTCTTGCTGGGAGCATTACTTTTTAAGTGGTCCAGCATTATCTGTGCATCAGCCAGCAGGACTTTAGTTCTCTTCAGGTCCTTCTTCAGCCTCTTCTCCGTCTCTACATCCCTCTGGCAAACCTAAATGACACAACACTCCTTTCTAGACTGTACTGTTACACATTCTCTATATTTCTATCCTCCTTGAAAAACCATAGCACCTCTCGAGACTCAAAAGCAGTTTCTTCCCAATCAAAAGAAGTGGCGCACTCAATCACACACACTTAACTGCACTGACAGAGACCAGAGGCAAACAGATAGAAGTACCTGGTCCTGGGCGTTCAGCAGCTTGGACTCCAGATCTCTTCTCTCACGCAACACTTTCTGCTTGTCTTCATACTCCTCCTCCAGCTGTACTTCCATCTGCTTCAGCTGCAGGTATATGACAGGATGCACAAGCAGATGATCAGCTATCAACAAAGTCACATTAAAAAATCTATCCTTTTGACATGGCTGTTCTCACAGCTCAAATACAAATAGATCAAACTTCAGTAGATCTCATCTTTAACTCTTTACTTTAATAATGATACAAATGCAAAGGCTGTTTGTATTCTAATCTTTATCTAGTTTCATTTTAAAAGATGATTTTTTCTCAGTGTTACCTTACTGAGTCTATTAAGCCTGATAAATTATTAGTTCAAGCTAGAAAGTTGTGACAAAAGTGCCCAAGGTCAGAGTAAGAATGAGCAGGGCTTACTTTCTTGCTGCAGGAACGCCTGATCTCATCCACTTCTTCATCCTTGTTCTCAATTTCTTTTGAGTGGGTCTGTCGCTGCCTCTCCATCTCCATCTCAAGGCGCAGCTTAGCCTAGGTACATGAAAGGCATACATGCACTGTATAATCACGCAAAAACAAAAGAAACAACGCACACACACTGAAAAATGTAAGCACTAAGGGGGAGCAATAACTGAGAGCAAGCATTATTGACTTAAAGGACTCTACAGACTAAATTTCAGTTTCTACTCAAATTAAGTATTTGTTAATGTTCATTCACCGTAATCTTTGACTTTCACTGTGAGTGATGTCTGTACAGAATTTGACACTTTGAAGGTTTCTCACATTCATCTACTGAAGGGTTTCTGAATCTGAATGTAAGGGGTGAACCTATAGCAGCACTGGTGACAAACATTTTGGAACCAACTGTGATTTAGTATGCAAACTTTACAAGTGGGATGCGGAGTAGAAGATGTCAATTTAACGATTTAAGGACGACGAAACAATGCAGAGTCATTGTATTATGTCTTATAACAATACTGAGCTGGATCATATATGTAGAAACCAGTGCATTTCTGTACTAATCTAAAACACCACAACCACATCAGCTCTTGTGTACCTGCTCCAGCATCTGAATGCTTCCAGCCTGTTCATCCAGCTCCTCCTCCTGGTCTTTCACCTTGGCTTCCAGTTCACGAAGTTGCTTCTTGACCTTGGCCAGTGAGGCTTCATCCTTGGACTCCTGGGAGGAGATATCTTGTAGCTCGGCCTCCAGCTGCTGCACCTTCACATTTGCCGCACACAATTCAATGTCCTTGTCCTGCAGATGGAAGAGACAAAGTAAAGCGCACATCTGGACCAGCCTAGTTATGTCATACAGACGGCAGAAACACCAGACATTCTGTCCCCAGAGAGGACATCAAAGTACATCTGGGGTATGTACTGTAAAGTAGCTTACCTGCAGCTGCTGGCGGAGGTTAAACATCTCACCAGTCATTATGTCTTTCTCTCGGGCCAACTTCTCCCTCTGGCCCCTTTCTCTTTGTACCTCGGCCTGAGTCTGGTTCTGCTCCAGGTCAAATCTGGAAGACACACACAAACAGCTGTACAGGTCAGGTACTTACTTATTCTACATAATACTATATTTACAGAGGCTGACCAGTTAACTCGCAGAATAGCAAATTAAAAATGCTCTTCCTTTGCTGAATATGCACAGTACTTTATAAAAGTCCACCATTAGGTTGGTTGTTATATGACCACACATATGCATTTCTGAGTCTCTGTATTAAGATACACCTGGAAAATACTGGAAATATGTTACCAACATTAAAAACACATTTTTCAGAATAAATATGAATCTTATAGAAGCTGTGTGGGATCATGTGGACTGAGAAAAAAATAAAAGACAGCCCGAGTTGCGAATGAAGCTTCGTATAATAAGAAAAGACAGTCTACCCAAGATGCATTAAGTGCAAGCCCTTTTTTCACACCAAATACTGACTTTTGTCTGTAGAAGTTACGTAGTTCTGATTTTGTGTGTGTATTTTTAATACTGTTCACAAATTTCTTGTTATATCTTAACAAAGAGGTTAAGAAATAAATATGTATGCTCATTACAACCCTACAAAAACAACAAAGAAATAGGTGGCCTTTGCACAGTAGTGTATTTGCACAAATATGTGACAATATGTGTTTGTTTGAGGTTAAATACAGAAACAGTAGAATTCAGAGGATCGAGCAGATAAAAGCAATACCTTACATTAAGTAATTTGGCATCAATTGGCTTTACAGTATGTTGATACTGTAGAAGACTGTACTGTATGTTCTATTTCAATAACTAACACAAAGTCCTATTACGTGGTCAATTTTGAGCTTAGGAGAAGCCACAGGGCTACCACACAAACTGATTGTTAGTCTCAGCTCTTATCCCTTTTCATTAGCCATCAATTTACAATTGGGTTGTGATAATGTGCAAAATGTTTTCTTCAGTTGTCTAGGGCAGAAACACTTATGGTTGGTGAACTTAACAGCTAAGTGTTTCATGCTGTCAGCTCGTTGTAATTCTCTGTTTTTCTCTCTGGAGCGCAGCTGAAAATAATTTCACCCACAGAGCATCTTCAATTAGCCACAGGGGAGAGATCACATTCTGCCACAGCGATAGCTTCTCAAGTGCTTAAAGTCTGAGTCATTTTCTCAGCTAATGCAATTCCACAGATTACAGAACATCTCAGTCACTATTCAAATTAAAGAAAACTTTAGTGTTCTGCTGGGTGGGTCGGAGTGCCTGTACTTAGCCGTCCAAGGAGAATAGAGCAATATGTTCTGTTTAATGTAATGTAATGTATGATTTTCTATATTTATGGGGTCCCAACACCAGGCGCTCATTCATGCTGCAGACAACTTTGCAGGGAGCAAAATGCTGCACCTCATTAAATAATCTTTACTTTTTAGGATGAAGACTTGGGTTAAGGTTAGGATTAGGGTAAGTCTCAAGAAAGCAAATCTAGGGGCATACATCATCGGCTAAATGCAGGTTTCCATAATGTAAATCATTACATTTGAGGGTTGAGGGCCTGTGTCCACATCGTGTTTCTTTCTGAGAGCCAGCACATTTTTTCCAACTGTTCCCAATTAGTCAGACAGAAAACGTTTTTTTCAGTGGGCTTGGTCTTTCTTGTGCGGCTGCTCTGCTTGAAAATCACTGGACTTTTCAGAAAGAAACTGATGTTGTGACAAGTCGCCAATCAGATGGTAACAAGTAACACCTGGTAACAAGGAAAATGGTGGAGAGGCTTCTTCTGCCTGTGTCCGCCTATCTGGAGCTTAGAAAATATCACAACAAAGTCGGAAAAGCCAATTTGACGGAGCAGATTGGCCGCGCACAGAATGTTGCTGGTTAGTGTTATGCTTTTATCACCCATTGTGTTGTAAGATAGTCATACAGTGGCGGTCAGAGTGGTGATATGTTGTCATAGAAATAAAACGCACGTGCATCCCAGGGCTCCACAGTGGCCTGCCAGGAAAGAAAAGCTATGTGGACATGAGCCTTATGGGTTGTTTTAAGGTTAGTGTTAGGGTATGGTCAGTTATTGCAGTAGCGATAAGAATGTTGTGTTATTGGAGGCCTCCAGGACATGAATGTAAGTCCCCTGAACACATGGAAGTCCAATGTGTGTGTGTGTGTCTGTATACAGGATATGACAGCAAGATCGACAGACGGTCAGACAGATGGACACAGACACATAGACAGACAGAAGGACTGAAACTGAAAGAACTGACTTCCTCTGTTTCTTCTCCAGATCATGATTGCGGCTTTGGAGGCCCTCCAGGTGAAGTTTGGTGTCCTGCAGCTCTGCTGTCATTTTCTGGCACTTCTTCTTCAGCTGCTGCATTGAGCGCTGCACATCCTCACTGTCTGTCTGCAATTCTGTCAACTGCAATATGCACACCCACACGAACATATGAAAACAATATTTTTTTTTTTGTTTGTTTTTCACTACAACTCAATACATGCTAAATATTAACACATTTATTTAAACAGGATGTAAATGTGTGATGACTGTACATACAGATAAACTTGAATTGTTTTAATGATCTAATATTATAAAAAAGTCTCTTGCCCTTCTCTCAAGATGTCTTTTGCTCTGCTGCTCTGTCTCCAGCTTGTCATCAAACTCCTGCTGGAGTTTCTTTTTGGTGAACTCCATTTCACGAATGGCTCGGTTGTATTTTATCCGCCACTCACCTCCTGGAGGGAAGACATACAGTTCAGAAAATGTCTGTGTGACATTTGGGTGTCTCCCCCTTTAACGCAGGCCTGGCAGGATATTCAGAAAAAGAGGCTCAAAAGCTCAGAAATGATCGATGCTGTGGATTATGTAGTGCACTGTACTAGCCGTGATGGTTATCACATTCAAAGACTGAAATCATATAATCTTTCAGGAAATAAAACTTCTTTCATCAAATCCTAACCTTAGAAGGTCAAAAAATTCGACAGCGTACTACAAAGCAGCCTTTGCTTTTCAACTATAATCTTGTATAAACCTGAGGTGCGAATTCAGAGTACACCACAATAGTAGTTAGAGAAGGACATGTCTAAGTGGCACTTTCCACAGTTCTTAGCCGACCCTAATTCTGGAGCTGTCAGAGGCTATCAGAACTATAACAGCGGCCAGGCAGACATTCAGGTTCAGGTTCATTTCCAAGCCTTATCATTTTAGAGGCTGTCCATTTCTCCTTCACATACCAACAGCAGCTCCTCCATCAGTGCTGCTCATTAGCATATATATAGCATAATGACAACTTGCAGGGCCACCGGCTCTGATCCCAACGATTATTTTCTCATTCATCTAAGAATTCTGATATACTCTGTAATGGCTTGTCTGCTAAGGGCTCAGTAGGAGCTCTCTTTCTCAGCAGGTAGAGACCATTTGGCAACAGGCAAGTGTTGTATGCCTGGGAGTGAACATTTTAATCCCCTAGCGGTAAATCCCAAACTTGGAATATATACTTAATAGCATTATGCAAGATGTGACCAAGTCTTACTGTCATGTCTCTTGCTGAAACAGTCAAACAAAGCCTCTTATTCCTGCAGCTGCAATTAGTATAAGGGAGATTTTTCAAACTGTGCACATAATGCTGGTATGAGCAGTTCAGTAAATTATGCTTCTGACCTGAGCTGACATGCCCATTAGGCAGGCTTAGTCAAGCTTGTGCCAGTGTCACAAGGTACAATTAATTGGTGAATGCAAAACAAATGTTTAAAAACACTAATGGCTCAGATTGTGATTCTGAAGAAAGAGAGGGAAAGCTAAACACTCAAACTACCACTACCAGTCAACCAGAGAATCAAACACATGTATTTATGAGAGCCTCTGGGTGAAAATTGTAGGTCAACTAACCAGCATCATCATCATCATCTATCTCTCCATTAAGATCTGACGTTTTCATGAGCCGCGCTTCCATCACCTCCATCTCCTGTGATTCTAATCGTTTCTTCATGGCTTCATACTTAGCCTGGAACACACAAATTCACAAGGTAGTTTAAAAGAGCAGCATGACATTTACATTAGAACAGGGATTTTTAGTACTGCTGGATCACAATGTGACATTGTATCTTAATATTAATGAGTTTATTTGCCTGTAGATCCTTCATGTCCTTTTCCAGGCGCAGTCTCTCTGAAGTCTCAGTCTCCAGCATCTGGGATGCCGACTCACTGGTGCTTCTCTCATCAGCCAGTTCTGCCAACAGGTCTGAAATCTTCACACAAACACAAACCAGGGTTATAATAGTTAAAGAAAACTAAAAGACCATTTTCAAAGTCACAAAAACTACATTAAAACTACAATGAACAATATGACACAAACTAAAACAAAACAAAATTGGAGGTAAAATCAGCTTTGTTGGTTCGTGATGAGCAAGAATAAAATGATTTTGCACAATATGGGACCTTTAGTAAACAGTGGTTTTGTAAAACATTATGATCTCCTGCATTTTTTTCATCTTGGGTTTTTCAGCTTCTATAAATAAAGGCTTTCCTCGTAACACTTAAAAAACTATAACTGACACCAAAATTAACACTAAAATGAAGTAAAAACTAAACAAAATTAAGTCAGTTCATCAAAATAAAAATAAAGCTTCTTATGCAAACTAAATAATAAAAAATAAACTGGAATCAAAAACCAACATGAGAGACTAAATGAAAATATAAACGATGGAATTTTCTAACTGTAATAACCCTGACACCAACACAGCCATAAACATAGATTAATGCAAAACGCAGAAAGCACTTTCCATTGTTCCTGAACAAGTAAGTGATCGAATGTTTAACTGAACTGAAGGAGTATAACTCCATCACCATCTCAAACACTATCTTCCCAGCATGCACTGCCACAGGCAAAGGGACCCACCCTGCTCTCCAATCGATCCGTGTTAAGTCTCAGCTCATTTCGTTCCTTTTCCACCCTCTCGAACTTCAGTTTCTGCTGCTGTATTTCCTCCTGCAGAACAGAATGTAGCAATATAAGTTGCATCCTATGATACATGTAAAACAGCAAAATGTTAAGTATGACCGGAAATTTTAAAACAAATAAAATGAAGTACTATGCTGCAATGAGCGGTAGTGCATTTTGAACTTGGACTAGATGCTGTCAAGCTGAGAGGAATCTATTAGTTGTAATGTAACAAACAGAGAGTTCTTCTCACATCTTTGCTTTTCATCTGCTCTTCAGTGAGCTGGACCTTAATGAGAGGCTGAACTGTGGTGAAAACCTTCCACCATGGCCAATCCTTCACTCCATGATTCTTCTTGATGTTTTTCTGAATGCAACGGATTGCCAGATCCTGTATCTATAGACACACACACACACACGTAGAGGAGCACATGACATAAACAGAAGAGATGCACAGATTGAGTTCATGGAAGTGTAAAATTAAGGAAATGTTGTGTTACTTTATCTGTCAACTGGTATTCTAACACAAACACCTGCTTCATCAAGAAGTGAAATAACGGACAATAGCGTTACTGTAGCAAATGTTCAGTATATTGAGGCAGGAAAGAATGGACTGCAATGTAAATGTACCAGAGGGCTGCAGTGTCCAGCAGTCCAAGGAACCATGCCAACCATAATTACTGACTGGAATATATGCTGTAGAGTGCTCATCTAATGCTAACATATCATTCTCACTACTGATGAACAATGTTTGGAAAGCACCACATCCCTCAGTTGTGTGTTACATGGTAATGCCTGTCTCTGGGCTAGCAGCTATCCCAGGACTTGCCAGCCTCCTCTGGAGAGTTTCTGCAGAGTGTGTTCCAAGGCTGGAAGCTAATTTTTGATTAATTAAATCAAACATGTTGGCAGCTAATTCCAAGTATTACATGATTTCCATGCTGCTTATGCATGAGGCTCTCTAGCAGCAGCAGATTATGGGCAAACCCAATTAGAGCAACACAATTCTCAGCATCAGGTACATTTCACCCTAAAGCTACTCTCTATGACCAATTAGGATTTGTCACACAGTGAAAGCCTTAACATGGAGCAAAATGCAGCAAATCTCTGACAGACAATTTAAACAGGTCTTACTTGTCATATTTAATGTAAAATGAATAGAAAACAAACAAAAGAATATACTACATGAGCACCGTGGATAAACGTTTTGGTATTCGCATTAAAAGGGTGTGACAACTGTAAAGCAGTGTAAAGTGAATCAAGATTTTGAGCCAAGATGGAGACAAAACATGCTCTATATACAACCCTCAAAATACTACATAGACTTTAGTGGTACAAACGTGCTTTTAGTGTGTGGGTAGACCTCTGAATGCTGATGTATATAACTGTACATAATTGTATCCAAGAGTATCAGAGAAACTCTACCACTCAGTACCTCTTATGATACATAGAGTATAACAATAGTGCTTAAAACTCATGCTACTATATTAACCTTAACATAACATAAGGAAATATAGTACATTTCTAAGTATTAGTTTCGCTTTAACTTTGCTGTTATTGTTTGGTTGCATGAAAAATTAAAATACACATGACAGAGTTAAGTGTCCATAGCCTTGAAAGTATAGTTGGAGGAATGTATGTTTCTTTAATATGAAAGCATGCTTTAAAAATGAATATAGCACCATATAATAGAGGAATATCTTAACATTCAGTGAGCAATGTCACAACAGATTGGAAATGTTCAAATGAATAGGTATCACTAGGCCGAAGCAAAGCTCACGCTTTCAGCTTTATGCTGATTCCAATGCAAATAGCTAAAGAAAAAAAATATATTTGTAGGGTACCTGAAGGACAAAACTTCCAAATGCAGTAAGTGCCTGCTGAGGCAAAATAACAGACCTTAAAAATGTCAGTGTGTCCCCTTGAGGAGACGGGTGAAAGAAGGAAAAAAACAAGAAAAATTGTGGTTTTGTCATTTAATGTCACATGGGCTTGGCACAGCTTCACAAGGTTAACATGCCAGGGAATATCAATCAACGGAACTTGCGACTTTCTGTCACATCCATATACATCAACCAGCAAGTGTCTGAGAGGCTTCAGCTGAAGCCATCCAGTCTACCAGAGGCACGTTTCCATCTACCTGCTAAGACTGGATACTTCAAACAGTGCAAGAGGCATTGGAGCTAATCAATTTTCACATAGAAATAAGAGGATAACAGCAAGGGCGCAAGTGCATGATATTATATGATGATTATTCTAAGACTGGAAAGCAACACACTCTGTAAATCCTCTACAGGGAGAGCAGAGGAGATGAAATTCACTCAATAATCTACAGCAGCCTGCTTCTGTTTCATTACTCTGGTGTCAACTAATTTAATCAGAAATAATAAAAACAGGATGAGATTCAGTGGGGAAAAGTGTCCTTCAGGTACTCATTGCAAGCAGGAACTCTATACAATATAACAAGTGACTAATTCTAAGGGCTGCATTTGGCTTGGCAGTAGAAAAGTAAGAGGACAGAAGATTAAATCAAATGTCAAATAAGTGAAGGGCAAGTGAGTTTTGGCACAGGCCCCCGGTGATAATTTTGCTTAAACACACTTTGTGATATCTCAATCTCACACTTCATAGCAGGTACTGACCATAGAAGCTTACATAAGTACATATTCTCATCTTTTTAATTTAAATACATAGTAAGGCTGAATCAAATCAAATGGTATTTGTAAAGAATGGAGCTAGTCAGTGCATGACTGGGTCATTTCAATGCAGTGAATTCCTGATTATGCTGCTGCGCCAGATGTATGAGACACAGCTCAGCTCAAATGGCATTTTCAACCCATCTTATTAAGGATCCATGTTGTTCTGTGATATTATTATAGGCTGTTTCTAAAACATTGTTGAAATATGTGAATGCCTGATTTAGGTGGAACTCCTAGCTCAGACTTCCCTTTATTAGCAAATCACGAAAGCTGTTAAAGCACGTAGGTAATTTGGATTGCTGGCTGCAATCATTGCTGTTTGAAAGTTTATAGATTTTTTTAGCGCAAAATCATGAAACTAATATGAATTATCATATGTTTAAACAAAATAAATAAGAACAGTATTACTAAGACGAATAAAATACAAGAAAAATAGTATTTTTATTATGGAGGCATCTGCAGGAAAAAGGGGGCCACAAAGGGGTCAGAGGGGAAAACCATCTTGGCTAATGGATTTTGTAATTGCACAGTTGCTTAGCAATTCTTGAACGGTTCCTCACTGTTGAATTTCCAGCATATTATGAAGCACCAAGGTCTTAGTCTGCTTCACCATGTGAATAATAACCTTTAAACTTAATAACGACTTTCCTTATTGGATCCCCATTTGCACGAAATCCTGATGTACATTCATTTATCAAACCCAGTACTAACAGAAGAAAGCTGGAACTGCCTGTTAGTGGCAGTATTTGCAAGTGAACAAGATATCTACTCAGACAAAGTAGACTCTAAACAGTACTGGTCATATTGGATGCTGATTCTGATTCTGCTGGTTCATCACTATCCAGCTGAAGCAGCATGTTCACTTAAATAGTAATCACAGAGGGGAGAAGGACTGCAGGGCTCCATACATCACAAGAGGACATGTGTGAGGTCCAGAGCAATGGACCCATCACATGCTGAGAGAAAAATGGAAAATGGGCGTCGCAGATGAGTGTGAGTCAGCAGCACACTTGATAAGGCTGCATTTAAGGGAGACAGTCAGATAAAATGTGACATAAATTGATAGGTCGCTATCACATATCGCCTTGGAGACGCTGATTTGATGATTGATCATGTTAGAAGAGGGAGGAGTATGGGCTATAGACTTAGACAAAACATTTGTAATTAGTTGGAGATTTACAGCAGAGCTGATTAGATGTGCTCAACAGCAGAGCAAACAGGCACTAAAATTAGCTCAGAACAAAGAACTCCCTACTCCTGGTGGACTCCTAGGCAACAAAGCCACTGGAGCTCACATTCTTCATATACTTTATTAAAAAAAATGGACCCTAAGACTTTCTTTGTTTGCATTTTCTGACTATCAAATACATTTTTGCATGGGCAGTGTGTGCCGACAAAACTTCAAACTGAATATAGTTGATGCGCTTTTATTCAAATGATATTTGCATCCATAAATTGTTTGTTGTTTGTACATTGCTTGTTTGTTTTTTGGAGGTTATACTAACTATAGACTGAACCTTTGTTCTCCGTGTGATGTCTGCCTACCTTTCTCTTTTTGAAGGCTTGGCGTGCCAGGTATCCTCTAGAGGCAGCCTGGAACAGGATTAAATTACGCTTGGTCTGCTCATCTCTCTGTTCCTCCAGCTTAGCCAAGGAGCCAGCTCTGAAGAACAACTAGAAAAGAACATACATACAAACAATATGTAAGATCTCTTTAACTTATGAGAGACAGGAAAACATCTGTGGCAGTTTATGCAATGCAGTTATTTTAACCAGGAAGTGACTGGATTTAGAGGTCCTGATTAGTGCAAAAAAACAACATCAAACTAAAAACAGAAAAGTACATAAGTGCACCGAAGCAGTAAATCAATAAGAAACAGTGTAATCCGTGGACAAGTGAATCTTATCTAAGTGAGAAAGCTATGATTAAGTTATTATCTCAGACAATCAGCCTTGTCTGTTCCTAATCTGGACCAAAGGTAAAACAGGGGTAAACAGCCAATAGAAAGCAGATCACATCACAGCCTGTCTATACCTCAAAGGGATTAGGTACTGCGATGCATTCTAGATATGACGGCAACAGGCTATTAAAATGGATGGATGATGATGGAAAAACTGTCTCAAGGTCTTTTTATACAAGCCCCGCTGCTTTATAAGTAACTGAATCCATATGAAATGTGTTAAAATACAGATGCTGCAAATAGGGCTGGGCGATCAAATTACACATTATTATATCAGTCGATATCGATAATTGTCACAGTCAATGTCAATCATTATTTCTTCAAATCGTTAGTTAATAGTGAAAGTTGAACAAACCAGTTGGATAATTGTGGTTTAAACTATTCTCTGTTCTTTCTATTCTACTATTCTTGTCAGAACATGACAAACACTTGCCAAACAGTGGAACAATTCACAAATCTTGAGGTAGAACAAGCCAGTCAGCCACTGCCTTCGTCTACTTCTTCGTTGAGGGTAAAGCAGACCAGACACTACACTAGCTTACTGCTGCCCTCTACTGGCCCGTGACATGTGCTTTCGTATTGCAGATCAGGCTTCCAGGTGCTGTCTAAACACTGAAATTCTATTAGACATTTACTGAACATTTGTTATATCTACATTGAAGAAAACTGCAGCGCACTAATTATCGTTATCTTCATAGGCCACGCCTAGCTGCAAATGATCAAGCAGTTTTAATAACCAACAGGGAGGAGTGATGCATTTGATTGACAAATTATATATTTTTACATTTTCTTATGAGGACTCTGGCATAAGCTCTTTGTCTTTCATCATTATCATCAGGTGTCCTTAACTCATTCTTAAAATTTTACAGCCTTGCTACTTGTGGCTTATACAGTATGTATCTAATGGTTGATGTTATCCTGTTAAGAGCTTTGATTCCACTGCTTTAAGGTTATTTGGGGGTGCTTTAATTGGCATTCAAGTGAGACAGGTTGCTAAGACACCACTAGAATGCTCTGTGAATGGCCAACTGTGCTTTTCTACTTTGAGCTGATTTAACACTCCAGAGTGTGGCACCATGTGAAGCTGCCTTTAAACCATTCTGGTTTCATGTGCTTGAAAAGGACCCTGGTCACTGCACATATCTGGATGAGAAAGTTCCAGTGTTGTGTACATTATTGTCTTCCTTTGATTTCCTTTCTGGCTGATGGCCACTTTCCAACTGGGATAGGATTAGACGTTAGTGTGCCAAGCTGTGTTTACTGTGATTACTTTACAACAGTCGTGGTGAAAAACAAAGAGGGCCATCACTTGCAAGAATTTGCTCTGATGACCTGAAAAGAAAGGGGGGAATTGTGGTCACATAGCAGAGTAGAGACACGGTTTTGGGTAGCCACAGGCTAAAAGACTGAAAGAATGGGCGAGGCTTGGCAACCCTCCAAAAAGGATGCCAAACAAACCTCAAAGAGAGACAGGTGTAATGAAAGACTCACTCCCTCAAACAGCAAGTGTCCTTTAAAAAACAGACATACACAAGGATTGCGTGTTGCAGCTTTGTACGTAGAGATTTAAAAGCAGTGACGTTGGAAGGGTAGCACAGCAGAAGTTCAAAGTATTTCTTCAATTATTTTAAAGCTGTTTGTTTAAGGTGGTATTACTCACCCTACTCAGACCCATGTGGTAGCTGCTCTTCTCCAAATCCAAAGACTCCAGTAGCTCCTCCACAGCCTGGGCAAAGACACACATGTAAACAAACATACACACACACACTCAATTTTTCAACTGCTGGATCCAGTGGGAACTTCCACTGACACCGAAACAGTTCAGTAGACCACAGTTCCCCCAAGTTGCCATGCTGAACTAATAGTACAATACAGCTTTCCCTCTTCCCTTACATCAATTCCCATCTGTATTTTGTTGTGAAAGTGTGTAAGTTCAAAAAAGTTTGGCTTGCCACAACTTCCCAACCCCATAAACCAATTACAACTTGTCCGCCAGAATCCACCCATTCCTGACTTATCCTTCCTGACCCCTTAAACACGGTCCTATGCAGAGGCATATCACAAGTCAGCATGGAGACTTTCCCTGTGCATCTGACAGCCTGTGTGTACTGTAGGTGTGCTCCTGTTTCTGCCTTCCTTCTCCACTGGAGCCTCCAGCCTGAAAGACCACATCTAGATTACACCAGGAGTGGTTTGCCACAAATACTGAGGGGCTTTTGTTTGCCAGTGTTTCCACAGAGACTCAGCCCCAGTACACGGACACAGGGGAAAAGAGCTTTTCTCTCTCTTAACCCAATTCTTTCACTCTCTCTCTTTCTTTTCTTTCTAAAAACAAAGTTTTGTATATTTTTCACTGCTCACTAACAAATGGCTTCTCTTGCAGTGGACAAATGCATCAATGCACAATACACTCTCACTGAGAGTTAATTTGTCAGAAGAAAAATCACACTTGATTCAGAGTTTTCTTTTTCCAGCTTTTCAAAATTCAGGATTTCATTTTCCAGTGAATTAAAATAAAAAACCACCAAGAACTAAAGAGCTTCATTTAGGAAACACACTGGAAAGTACTTGCAATGAAAAGACATTACAAAGATGTAGAGCATGTCTGCGTTAATGGTGTATTTTACTTTTGAGCACTTTCTAACCCAAGGAACTGATCTAGCTCTTCAACAGGCATGAAAGGTTAAGTTGATTAGATCATTACAATAGCTTTGATGAATGGAGGTTTATTTCTGTCAGTTGGCTGCTGACAAATCAGGGGCAGATGTAATGAAGCTGCCTCTTCACAACATCAATCTTCACTGTGCCTGGCTACTAGTGGAAGTTTACATTTTACTCCCTCTCTCACTGATTGACTTACTCTCTTTTCATCCTTCACAATGTAATTCCTCCCGAGCTTCTTGGTGAGATGTGGTGCCAGCACATCGAAGCGCCGCCGAAACTCAGAAAACACCATGTGATCGGGGTAACCTGTAAATGTCAATATGGAACAATATGGCAACATTTGTTTGTATAGCATAATGAACATTTGCAGGGCAAATCCAATGAAGTACTTACAGATATTTTGACTTTTTTTTTATACATGGACAAGGATGTTGGTATATCTACAGCATGCCTGTCTTTGTATCTGATTTAAGAAGCTACCTCACCTTGCCTATAGATTCGGAGAGCATCCAGCAGCTTGGAGCCACGGAGCTGAGCACGGAGCAAGGCTACATCTAGCTGCATTAAGCCAGGATCACCATTCTCCCCTTGAGTCTCACATTCCCCTCCTTTGAACAGGGATCCACTTAGAGCCTTGAGGGCATCTGCCTTGGGCAATATGCAGTGAACAAAGTGAATCCGAGACCTCCGCACCATGTCAAGGAGAGCATCCTGGAATGGAAAGAGCTATGTTAGGGAGTCTGAGGCAGGCAATAGGCAAACCGCCAATGTCATATTTTCCACTGACATACATGCAATCAGCCTTTATTATATTGGCCCTGTCATGCATATAATACAATTTTACCATTAATGAGTGCGTTTTAATAGCAAAAAGAGGGTTGAAACTACAATTTTAATTGTGTATCAGATTGCAGTCAAGTAAAACCTCAGTCGAACTATGACAACACTGATAAAAAGCTTCTACTGCACTTGGGTTTCTGAATACTATATTGGCTATTATTTCCATTGAGAGATACACATGTTTGACTGTACTTGAAATTTTATTCAACTTGTCTGTGGCAGAAATTATCTATAATAATACATTTTCATGGAACTCTAAAACCAGGACCAATCTCATTTTCAAATTCATCTGCTGCTGCACCCCGTTTACCACGATCCCATCTACTTTCTATGTAAAATAATGTACATGTTCATCCTAATATAAATGGACAGCTTAGTAACGTCATATAGTATTATAATAAACGCTTAACTTGCAAGTAATTCTTCAGTAAGCTGCAAACTCCATTTTCAGTCAGATAAACATTGTGAAAAAAAAGATCATCCCCTCACCACTTGAAGTTTTATCTGGATGCAAAGGGACTTTTTCTTAATAGCAGCCACCCCGGTGGTGAAGGTCTTCCTCATGCTAGTGGCCCTTCGCAGAGACAGCTGGGACACACCCTCAAGGCCTGCAATGGAACCGGACAGAACAGTGGCTCCACCTGCGCGGCTCATGAACAACGAGCTGATGACCTTCCTGTAAGAGATTCAGTACCTCAGCCTGTTTTCAAATAATCAGTATTATTTCATGTAATAGATCACCAAAGACAGACTTACTTCTGGGAGTCCTGCAAGAGGCTTGCAGCATTGGTAGAGGCTGGATTCTGCTTGGCATAGCCCAGCCACCCGCAGGTATCGTACTCCACCCAGTCAGTGCCATGACTGTGTCCCAGCAGGAAATGATTATCCTTTTCGCTCTTCAGGAGGAAAGTGTGACCTGATGTAAATGTAGGTTTTGTGAGATTCTCTGGCTCTGTATACATATGCAGAGAGATGACAAAAGCAGTCTCCTTCAGAAGGTTATAAAGTCTGTTTTAAGGGTTCATGAAAGCCATCTGATTCATTTTGTCCCGTCTCAATCCTAGACGAACTTTACTGATACAGTACATAATCTGTTCCAAACTTGTCTTTCACGAGCCCCCTTAGCCTGCCCGTGCAGTTTTAGTGTAAAATGTTTAAATACATGGAATTGTACCATGATAAATAATGCAACCTTCTAACTGAAGCTTGACGTGGTAGACAAGATCAAAGAGATATAAGGGAAAAGCTTGTGAGTTGAGCTCAAATGTGACTCATATGTAAATGGAAGCTTTTTGAAGGACTAAAATGAAATGTCTCTCCTTTTTACAGTCTGTTTTTAAAGTCTCTTGTGTTCAATTTCCGAGACTTTATAGACTGTAAATTGTGTAACCCTGCAAACCTTATGAAGTAACTGCTACATATATAGATGGGATTTCTATAACTCCTCCATAGTGCTGGTCAATCTGTCAGATAGCGTTTAATGTATGATCTGCTACATGCAGGGCCCATTCTTTATGATACATCACCACACACTACTGTAAGATAATACATGACACAAAGAGTGATCAGGGGTTTCACTGGCCTTTACTCTCGCCTTCAGCAGGTCCATAGTAGCTAAAGAGACGCCCCAATAGTGTTTCCTCAGATCCCCCAGGCTGCAGCGCCTCCTCCTCCATCAACCACAACAGGCCTCGTGCCTCATCAGTTCTTACTGGCCGCACCTGTCAAATACAAACAAACACAAGCACACACAGGTCTTAGTGCAACCCTAATATGGTCACACAGAACAAATGCACATGAGCAGAAATAACCCAAATAAACATAGAACTGGGCATTTATCTTACCCACCTCACTCTCTATCCCATATTGCATGACTTTGTCTTACTCACAGTTCTTTGTACTAAAGGACTGACCTACCTTGATCCCCCATACAATAAAGCAACAGCACAGAGTATCATACCATATTTTACACCGGTATTTCATTAAACCTACAGGAGGTAAAAAGTAGGAAAAGACAAAAGGGAAAATACACACCCTCCTTCTGCAGCTTTCTCCTCTCTGACCTACGCATAAGACCGTAAATAAAGATGGACGATGCAACACCATGTCACGCCACTATGGAAAGTGAAGCCAAAATATAACATCTAGTTGAGCTGCCGTGTTGCTTCTGTGACAGGCCGCATAGCCTTGACATTGACTGTTCATTACAGCTGAGTGACAGCTCTCTCGGAAAAGACCTGAAAAGACTCACATCACAGGTGCAAAGAGAGGTGCAGAATCTAGTTTCCTCTCAGGCCACTTGAATTACAATATACTGAAAGGTTATTATGGAAGTTTTTGCTTAATGACATCATAAAATATTGCCCACTGAAGCTTTAAACCTTATGTTTTTCTGTATGCAATTGAGGGCCCCGCACTCTGAGTTCACATCAGCAGTTGTGGCGATTAATAGCATCATCAATTTAGCATTTTCTTATAATTGAAATGGAAACAGAAATGAGTTCATGAATACAGAGAGTAGCTGGGGAGAAGGGATTAAAAAGTAATACAATTAGCAGCAGCACAATTAGTATGAACACAGAGAAGAGAATAAAACCCTCTCTAGACATGCGCATTGGTGACCATCAAATCATACCATTTAGAAATGCATTGTGCATAAAATACATACAGGTAAATATGATTGCCTTGAGGAGCAGCACAAATCACAGCAGCTACACTGTATGCTGACTTTAAATGTTCAGATGTTTAACACAAAACCACTCTGAATGTCACACTTTCTGGATCTTTAGAGTAAGCACTTGCAGTATTGTTTTGAACAGCAAAGTGAGCTCCAGAGATTGTTTAATATGTTTAATGTTTATATCCACCCTGGGAGCTGAACCAAACCTACATACCCAAAAACTGCTTCAGCATCTATCAGGACATGACACTGGAGACATCCTTATCAGCAGTACACACTACACTGACTGCAGCATATCAGTTTGGAAGAGACATATGACAACTACGAGGCCTGCAATGAATTGAGTATTAAGGTTGTTTGTGATAACGGACATCCAAGCTACAACAGGGAAAAATATCTGTAAGTAAAAAGAAATCTTTGATCAAAATGTCTTTTCATTGCTAGCAGCAGGGTTGACTTTAGAAATGACTTTGAAGAATCTGTGTTTATTTTTTCCCTTTGGTTTTTAGTGTGATGTACTACAGTTCACTGCTTCGGATGACATCCCTATTAAAGTGGGGACCCTTTAAAAAGTAAAGCACTCAAACCAAACACATTGAAATTATACCACAGTGATCTATGACTCTTTAAACTCTGCCATTTCTGTTTCCATGGTGCAGATCACAGGCTGCAAAGGCCAAACATTGATTTTCTTTCTTGAAGTCAATTCTCTAACCTTTCTTTTCCTGCCCATACCCTCTCTTTCTCATCTCTGCCAAACAACACCTTTCAATATTTAAAAACTCACATAAAGAAAACTTTTGATGCTAAAAGACTGCATTCATCATTGAATAAAGGGCACCCAGAGATTACCAAGTGGAAATAAATCATAAAAGAAATGCAAGTCCCCTAGGTTTTCTGAGATGCAAGCTATTATACCAATGCATTTATGCATGAAAATATCAAGGCAAAATAAGTGACTGTGCAAGTATGGAAAACAGTAAATATCGGTAAAGAATTTAAGACAACAGACACATTAAATCATTTGTCTTACCAGTGCTTGGCTTGAAGCTTGATCTACCACTGCTACAGACAAAGAGGTGCTGGGTTCTGTGTCATCTAAAACAAGCTCAATGTTCTCCTGCAGGAAGACAGACAGGTAGATTGACAGAGTCCGTAATGAACTGTAAAAACACTGTTGTTTTTCTGAGAGTGAGAATAAAAGAAAATGGAAAACACTTCAGATAATATTGTGGATCATTTTAAGGCTATAAAGCGCAGCGACAATACAGTAAAATGTATATTAGACATTCTGGCCTTAATGTATTAGGCAGCCCAAGGATAACATCTTAGAAATACTGAAGGATTAAAGGTCCATTGATATGTTTATCTCAGGACTGACATCAATACCAATTATTAGCATTCACAATTTGTCCTGATTTTTTTTGTGTATTTTGTGAGTTCCTGATGACAGTAACTACAGATGATTACATTTTCACTGTTCTAGATCAAAATTCAAGGTCAGAAAAACTCCATGTGTGACAGGGTGAAATCAGTCAAGTATAATCACTATATCTCAAGATTTTGCACACAGATGTCTTTCAAATTTTAACTGGGGTATATCTGGACCATTGTCTTCCAGAATGCAGAACAAACTCTTGAGCAAATTAGCATAATTTGCGTTTTATTTTATTTCCATGAAACCAATGTGATGGCTGTGGATGGTATGTTGTTGTGCGGAATTGAGCTGTCTATGGCGGGGGTTTGCACTCACAGAGTGCCTTCTAGTTAAATTAGTTTATTTTATCAGACATTACACAAAAACAAGAACTATAGTGATAATCGTAAAAATACTGATTATCAGATCTGATAATTGGTCAGGCTAATAATCGGTCAACTCCAAATGAAAGGTCTGATTCAAATAGTTAAGTTGATGATGAATAGGAATTTAACTGTTCTAGTGTGCAGCTGAATATGAGCCTTTTAGTGGAGGAACCTTTCAATAAATTCAACCAAAGGACCATAGTTCCTATTTTCATCTGCTTTTGGCACAGTTTCCTGTAGTAGATGGAAGAAAACTAAAACTCACAACATTTCTTTTATAATAGCAAGAACATCTGACATTTGTTAAGACTGCTTTTCCTACTCGAAAGTGGACAATCTAGAAGATTTCATTACTGTAGCAGACAGTAACATTTCTGGGGTGAAGTGGAATTTAATATACTAAATTACCTTCACCAGAACACAACAGGCAAGCAGCGGCTCACAGTGACAAAGTGCAGACTGTAATGGAAATGTGGAAAAATGTTGGCAGTGCTAATAGTGTGGCCATGACAGATGCCAGTGTTCAAGTAGACTGTGTATGTGAAGTAGCCTAAATGATTTCTGTACTCTGCTCTGGAGCATGAATATCTAGAGAAAATACAAAAACTATCCACGCAGTTGCAGCACTCAACGGCATTTAATTCAAAAATATATGCCTGTTGTGTGTAACACAGTTTAACCTGCCTGCTGCTGCCATTATTGATATCGTGCGCACTTCTAAATTAGTCTGACCCAGTTTCCAATGACAGCTTCACAGTTCCTTATATTTCTGAGATGTTTTCACTGACAAGAGAAAATTACACTCTGCAGATTTATGCAATACTTTATGCAATAAATCCCTCTCTGACAGGCAGAGGCTGTGGGTGGAAATGTGGGTGGGAAATCCCAGGATCCTTGTTCATAGCATTAAAAGTAATATGATCAAGATTTTGGGTTAACTTTAATGTTCTGTCAGCTGAGTTTTAAAAGGGAAGGATATTTAGAGATTAGGGATAGGACATGCAAAGAAGTGGTGGTAATCAGTTATGAAAGGGGCTGAATAGGTTTAAAAATGTATCTTAGCAATGATGAAAAAAGATCTAATCTTTTAGCTTAAATACTGCATCTTAAATTCTTCAGGACAGCTATGCTCAGTTATTATCGTTCAGAAGTGCGGAGGACAGAGGAAGAATAGTTCCTTCATCAGGGAACAACACCGCTGCTATGCAGTTGGGTGTGTCTCCCAAAGGCAGCTGTGAGCAACTTTACTTTGATCTCAGAAGAAGAGGTGAAGACTGGCATCACTAATGAGGTGGTCCAACACATGAACCACTTTGGCCTGTCACAGCTTGTGACAGGTGGGAAGGATAGTGCATCTGATGTGTTAGCACATACAATATTGGATTTGATATGTCTGAGAGAAAACAGGACGCAAAGGGAGTGAGACAAAGAAATAGAGGGGAGAGAGAAAACAAGAATGAGGCAGTAAAACTTGAATTGTCCTTACCTCCTTGTATCTCTCTAACTCTTGCACAAAGGTACGTTGGTAGAAAAGGGTCTGGAGACGTTCTTGAGTGTAGTTGTGACACAGGTCCTCAAATGTTGCACCGCACTCCCGCTTAGCCAGCCTGGGGTTTTGTAAGCCTGGTGTGTCCACAATGAGCAGAGAGCACAGGGAGTGTTGGCTGGATTTTAAGGCCCTGAAGCACACAGGGCAAACACACAAACACAAATAAAAAAAAACATTAGATGAATACTGTAATGCCAAACTTTACCCTCTCTAAAACAATAATACCTTCTCTCTAGAACAGAAACTAAAGTGCCAAAGGTAAAGCAGTCTCTTATAGAGTCTATTAAAAAAGTGAAAAAAGTGACTTATGCATTAGCATCACATACAAAGAAATTATGGTTTTATTTCAATGTACAGTATCAAAACAATGATAAATGTTTAGAATTGTATTAATGGTGCAAACAAAAGATATAGTGTAGTTGGGGAATACATCTTAGTAAAGTGCTGGAGCAGGCGTACAAACCGGTTTATCATTGAAATGAGGATGGTGAAGAGTTCAGAGTAAAGTCCTGATGCCATGGCCTCTAAACACTCCATGGCTGTAGTCTTTGATCCTGGAATGCGAAACCGCCACACACAGAAGAAATGAGAAATAGCTAGTGCACAGTAAAAAAATGTCCATCATCAAGTAACATTAGAGGTAGTCACATTACAAGAAGTACATTCTTCATTCATGCAGTAAAAGCAAGACTTCAATTATGGCAATTGGATTCTACATTGTATCATGGCATCATATTTGAGCATATTTTGCCTAAAGGCTTAAAAAGTCCTAACTGAGCCTAAAATTGTCTCCGTAGAGCAGTGTCATTTAGGACTCAGGTGTTTCAGGTCAGATCAAACAGCGCATACTCATGTCTATGCCTTGAGGCTATAGCCACCTGTTAAGTTCTCCTAATTCATCGCACTATCACAAAAATGAGCAGGTTTATAGTGCCGTGTGAATACTCTTCTATGACTGTATGTTTCATGTGGGAGGATAGATACAGGAAAGGTGAAACAGAGGTCAGTGCTGTCCATCCCTGCTGTGATAGACTTTTAACTGTATCCTTTATGCCCTTCAAACTGTATGTTGCAGTCAAGATGAAAGTCAGAGTACCCACACATGTGAAAAATCAATGTGAGGCAATTATGATTACAAGGACAATGAATGAAGAGTGGATCCAAAATTGCTTGTCCTTACATAGTGTGTGTACTTATCTGTCAATAGCCATTGTAAAGCTGTGGTATTCATTACTAAGATAAGCTTTACTTTCTACAGAGCATGCAATTTCCCTCAGGTGATGAGCAGAGGGTTATGTATGTGCGTGTGTGTGGAAACGGAGTGAGAGTGACAAAGAGAAAGAGTGGAATGAGTGGGGGTGACTGTGAGGAGTAAGGAGTGAGGAGTGAGGAGGAGAGAGTGTGTTGGTGTACCTGCATCTGCCGTGCCATTTTCGTCTGCAGTCTGGCGGACGGTGCTGGCTCTGGGCAGGGTGCCCTTGGCCTGGTGCTTGAAGATGGAAGAGGAGAGCTCCTCCAGGGTGCAGCCCAGCAGGTAGGCTGCCTTCTGGGCCCACTCATGACGTGCAAATTGTTTCCTGCCAGCTGAGACACGTGCATGAAAACCTCCATTAGCCTGTCTGCCAACTACCCTAGGCACATGGCTAGTCTGGTAGCTTTGTGACAATCGTGTCTCTGACAGGGTAGGATTATGTCTCTGGTCAAGCTGACTCTGACACAGCTGGAGACAACGTGCACTAAAAGCATGCTAAAAATGTGTGCAGCTTATATTCGTGTACATACAGTATATCAAGTCAGAAAAAGGCATTGTGCTAGTAACTGCATGTAAAAGCTGCCATGTTAAAAAAAAGATATCTAAGAATTTGAAGAGATAATTGCCTGTTTTATCATCTGGATGATGAGAAAAATGCTTATCATTCAGGGACACAATTAATGTACTTTCATAAAGAGCTCTGTTTATTATGTTTCTATTTGATACTAGCGGCTGAGAAGCTGATAGAAACATGCAGATATGAGAGTGCTAAGTGCAACTTTTAATCCACCGTGGAGTGGTATCTTTTAAGACTGAGCAGAGCAAAACTGCGGCTTTTCACACAGAGAGTAGTGGGCTCTCTCCGTTTCATCAGCTCTCCAAAAGCCTTTCATATTTTTTATTATGATAAGCAAGAGTGTTGTAACGACAACCAAATATTACTATTTGCTTTGAAAGATATGCGCAACTACAATTTTATTTAAATACCAGTAAAAGACATCAAAAGAGAAAAATGGTTAGTCGATATTAATGATACATTTTTTTTAATCAAAAATGAAGTATATGGCTCTTAAAGATAGAATTTGAAAACTTCATACTGCATGTATGTAATATATTCTTTCTATCTGCACTTATTGCACATAAGTGTCAACTGTTCAGCATAGAGAGAAAAATAAGTGCATATCAGCTACTGTGGCTCCTTTAATTGGTTTTGGTATGACAGAGATCATTGCTGCCCTCTTCTGTTACACCATGAACTGCACTCTTGTGTCAAAGCATAACTCCAGCGTCAGTATTTTTTGAAACAAGTTCAATATTTTCTTAGACGTGGAAATCAAATCTAATTTCTACTAGTGTGCCAACTCTTGGTCACAACTTTAATCCCATCATGCATTTTTTATTTATTTACTAGTACCCTTTTATTAACAGGAGGGCAGCGGCCTATCAGTTCGACATAAGCCACCCAGCAATTTGAAGATCAGAACAAAGTTGTTTAGTGTCTTTATTCCCCACAGCAGATGCCATACAGATTATAACTTAGTGCTGATTTTTTTTTTTTTTAAACTGCTCCTGTATGATGTTGCACTGCCATAAATAAAAGACTGGCAGCCAGGTGGAGAGGATGACTGAAAATTATTTGGCAGGCAATTCTGCATGACTGGCAAGAGTGTGTACAGAGTATGCAGAGTGAATACAAGCACAAAACACAGAGCACTGCTCCTGTCCGTACCTTGTGATTTCTAAATTACACTGCGTTTGTTAACAAATTCCATCATAGAGGAGACAGAAAATGTCTTGCAGATTTGCATAGAAATTCTAAAAAGATAAAATCAAATTCTGTCCTTCATTTGACTTTGCTAAATTTATACATCAGAGATTTCAGTTCAAATGAAAACACAAATAGTCCAAAACTCAGAATTCTTCCATCTGATTAGATATGGATAAATAAAAGATTGTTTTTAAGTTTACGTTTTTAAGCTTTCCATACTTATAAATAAACTATGAATAATAATAACAAAACGAACCTCTACAAAGTGAATCTACATTTTGATCTCCAACCGTTACAAATGGCAGATGTCTAATTTTAAAATCCTATGAGAGGGAGTTCTATTACTTTAGACGAAAAGGAAAACAATCAAACCTTCTTGCATTACAGTCGGTTTCATCATATAAATAGCTTCAAAGTCAGAAACAAATCAAGTTTAAGACAAGTCTCCATTAGTCATCTGACATGTAATGTCAAGATACAATGTTCAAAAGCTAATTGGGTTTTTTCTATTATATTATATTATATTATATTATATTATATTATATATATATGATCTGCAAATTTGTTTCTAAAAATTAAGATCAAGTTTTGTTATGACCTATTTGGTAATCCATTAAAGTTGGTCCGAGAGAGACACAGATCTGATACAAACATAAGGTATCACATCCCCTACTGTATTTTGAACTATAAATCAGTGCTGTTGCGGAGTCTGACGACATGTGCGCTAACATCTTTAAAATGTGCAAATGCATAATTCAGTGATCTGGATTACAGCTGTCTTGCATCACACAGATGATCTTACCTAAAGTGATGAATGAAGCATGAAGTGCTCTTTAAACAATTTTGGTACCCACTTTCAAATGACCTAACAAAGGTCATATGAGGTATATTTCGTGTTTTTCATCATACACTGTACTATGAATGTATTGTTTTCAAAATCATAGGAGTAAAGGGTGATCCTTACATCTTTGTTAGTGCTACGTATGGGTTCCATTATGAATATACAATACAATATACAAAACAATATGAATAGTGCCTACATGATTTTGTGTTCTAGTAGTAAACAGTAAAAGTTTAATGAATTCACAAATCTTACCCTTGGTAGCTCCGGCAGCTCCAAGATGGTAGATAGCACTGAGGACGAGCCAGAAGGCCCTCTGTTCATCAGCACTGATCCCCAGAACCTTCATAGCTGCTTGTAGCTTGGAAAACTGCTGAGAGGCCCGTTGCTTGTCCTCTGCCTGGCAAGTAGCAAATATTCACATACAAGTATTCAAATTCCATTTTCAAACAGGAAAACATTTTTAAAGAGCTGTGACTGTCATCTGAACAAACCTAATATACAGAAACAGCATTCATATAAAACACTGAGACATGCAGCTCCGTAACTGAATACAATTCTTTTAATTTCTTTTTTGGATTATAAAAAAACAACTTAATGTCTCACAAGGAGTATTTACCTTGGTCTGAGGCATAATTCCAAATGCATTGGTTTCAGCAAAGTGGTTGAGGTGCAGCTCAGTTCTGGTGAGGAAATACTGTATTAGTTACAATGAGAACAACACAATAGTAGTCAACTTTTGTCATGTCTGCTAATGTCTACATCAGTGACACAGCAATTGCAATATGTCAGCACAATTCAGATAGAGTGGCTGTGCCTTCAGTCTCCAGTGTAGTGTATGTTGTGCTCAGTTTGAACAATACTATTAACTCTTACCTAAGAGAACTTTCTACTCCAGCCATCATGTAGTAAAACACATTAAAGGCAGATTCTCCCTCTGGTCTTCTTGTCACCCGTATCTTCTCCAGAAGCATGGTCTGAAATGACACAGGAAAATAGGATCTTGGCATGATATAAATAACGTTTATTATTGGTAGAGCATAATAAAAACATCTTCCAGAGTTGTTTAAAATGATTATGATAGACTGATACAGTGCGATACATTGTAGATTTGTACCTGAATAGAGGCTGAGGTCACCAGGCCAGCCTGGTCAAAGTCCAAAGAAACAATATGGGAGAAGCGACTTGCATTTCCATTCATACAGGTAGAGGCATTGCCAAATGCCTCCAAAACACTGTAGACTGCCTGCCATTTCTCAGCTACAGTTAACACAGAAATATATGCTGTTGTTTATCAAGAATTGAGAGTCACAGAAACATTCTGAGTTTTTGCATTTGCCATCTTTAACCTACTTGAGAAGCTTTTGTTGGTGCAGCCAGCAACGTTGACCAGGTACTGGATGATGTGTTGACAGTTGGTAGTCTTGCCACTGCCACTCTTTCCCAGCAAGACAATGGACTGATCCTGACGTGTAGTCAGGAGGTTCCTGTAGGCAGACTGGGCCATGCTGTAAATGTGAGGGGCAGTGTCCTCTCTCCTGCAGCCCTTAAACATTTGCATCACCTGGTGCAGAAACAAATAGAAAGAAAGGAGAATGAAAGAGATTCACATCATTATTGAGAGGTGGTTATTCATCATATATCAGATTCCATCGTTGCAATTTAATTTTATTATAATTACACTAATTACACACTACTGTACACTCTCGTACTATGCCATACGAGATGTGCTATTATCCACAGAGGCTGTGGCCTACCTTTTCAGAGTACATTGAGGGGGCACTAATGGGGTTAATGACCACCATGCTGGGCCCTGCGTGGGTGTGTACCAGGTTACCACCATACCGCTGCCGCAGGGAATGCATCACACTTGACTCATTGAGATACTGCAAGGAGGCCAGGTCTTCCACTCGGTCAAACAAAGGAGGGTTTGCCTAGAGTTCAAAGTCAAAGGAGGTCAAACACTCGCCTTGTGTCATATGTAATTGATGAGGTTCACAGTTGATTTGATGATTAAATACCTTCTCTACATCATCTTCATCCACATCCAATAAAGATCCATCACTCTCCAGGCGGATTTTCACCTTCCCCTCTGGCAGACTGCCTGCCTCTGTCTTCAGGAGAGTTGCTGTATTATCACAAAGAGTGGAGTTAATTTATCATGACATGTGATCTTGACCTGAGTGCAAAAGCTTCATCACATCTTACATATCTTACACGTCTGGCAGTAGTATCTATTTTAATAATGTCTAATAATGTCGCTGTTGAAAACATGGGCAGTCTAATTACATACAGCACTAAGTAAAAAGAGTTGTCTAGTCAGGGGGTCTTTATTTTCAAAAGTGTTTCCTACCTTTTAAAAGCCTTCCTCTCACAATCAAAAGGCACAAAGAATTAAACACACTAGCACCGAACGTAGTTAAGGGAAAGTTCCCCCTGGTGGACATCGGACCCTCTGGCATTTTCCTGGCAGTGGACACCTGCTCGTTGCAATGGCAATGTTACCATTTTATGCGTCTGCCAGCAATGCAGCCAAGTCTGACGTTACCAATGCGCATGACATGGCCTGGAAATTTCTGACACGAGGAGGACCCCTCGGATCAACATTGAGGTACGGCAACGTTCACAGCCAGGAAACTAACATGGGAATTTCTACCTCCAGGTGGACCCCAAATGGGTCTGCCAACATTCATCTCTTGTCTAATTGGGTGCACTCGAGGCCCCATGGACCCCCAACAAGGACCACACACCAACAAGGGAAACGCACTTTTCTGAAGTGTGGCGCAACCAATATGTATGACATGACAGTTCTGACATGTCCCCCACCCCTAACGCCAGGGCCTTGAGGGACCAAAAAGGCAACTGGTTCTGGGGGTTAGAGCGGGGGGGGTTGATTGACGGCGGCCCCAGGCCCCTAGGTGCCCCGCGACCGGAAGTAGCCTGAGAAAGGGTATAGAAGGCTCAGACTCAGGATTTGAGATTATGGGATCTCTCAGTGGCAAAACTCCAAATTCTGTGTCATTTGAAGGTATTTAGGACAAGATATGGTGATGTCCATGGCCAGGAAATTATCATGGGATTTACACAGTTTGAAGTTTTTTCTAGGCTGCCTGAAGCTGGCAAATTTTTGGTGACCTGTCAGGTAGCCCGAAAAGATATTCCTTTTCGCAGCTGAGAGAAAGAGAAATCTGCCGGTGTCATGTCAAAATATGCCTGTCTACTGAGATTCCCAAAACACTTTAGGCAATTTTATCTCAGAGGCCAAAAGTCTGAGGGGCGAACAGAAGTTCAGAATGTAGGCACCAATTCTTAGGACCACCGGGAGGTGGCAGAAGGGAAAGATGGAAAAGGGAAAGAATGGGGTTTCCACAGGGTGGATGCTCAAGGCAGTGTATGATGAGTTTGAAGTTTCTTACTGTAAAATACACACAAATACTGATGAAGTTTTTACTTGCCCAAAGAAAATCCATCCTTGTGGACAAGCCATACTTTTTCTGTGTTGTACCAGGCTTTCTCCGCTGATATCTGCTCCTCAGTCTTCCCCTGTTAGAACAGGTTAATAATCATAATGGGAAAAACTTGTATCAGTAATTATTTATAATTACAAATTGAAGGAGGAATCAATAAATGACGACAGTTGAATGATTAATTCTTAAATCAAATACACGCTAATAGACTTCCACCAGGATTCTACAAATGACACTTACACAACCACCGGTTATTAACACTCACATGAAACATATAAGTGGAAATAAAATTACTAAGTTGAGGCCTTCTTCCAGTATGAACATTTCTACGAACTCATATTTCAACTCCACTATTTACTGTATGTCCATTACAGAGCTGGAGTTGCCCTTCAGAGTTCACAGACCACTTAGTGTCAGTGCTTTCAGCATGTTGGTTAAGGGTATAACACAGACAGAAAGTGAGACAGGAATGTTTTGTGCCATTTACTACACCATCACAAGGACATCACACAAACACATCATTTGTGTGTGAGACATAGACAGCCAAGCAACATAAAGTCCTTGAAGTGAGTCATGCATGGAAACATGCATTTATCAAGAACACATCACCTGCAATTAAAGTAACTTGTAAATTAATAAAGAAGTAACAACGAAACAGTGTCTATTTTGTCTTTTCTTCTGGTTGATACATGCAGTCATCAAGTAGTGAACTGCTATGTACTGACCGTGGGGAAGGGTGCTGAATCTTACTCAGACACACACATCACTATGAAACACTAAGGGATGCAACCGCAACCACAATCAGTTGCAGCCATGGTCAAACCTTAGCTGCAGAGTGCGCTGCCTGAAGGATGGCCACAGGATCCTCTACTGCCTTGGACTGGGAAAGAAAAAGATAAAAACTAAGATGTCAATATTTGTAGATCTGATGAAACAGATTTAGAAGCATAAAATAAATCAATGAAAAAGAGTGCATTAAAAGCATATCATTATGGTGTAAAAAGAAAACATTTAAAATTGCAGTAAGATTGGCAATAGTCCAATATTGCAATGGTAAACCATGCACACTGAAGTGCAGCATTAGAAGAGTAAGTGAGCTGCTCAACTAATTCACCATAACAAAGTGAGAGTATTAATGTATTAATGAGGAGGGATTATAACGTGCACTGAAGTACAGTGTGTACGTCTATAGAGATTTGGGCACAAAATTGGAATAGTGCTGTAATAACAGTCACAGTTAATAAGATCAGTAGGTATAAATGATGGCAACATGCAGACGGCTGTAAAACAATGTAACAGTCGCTGCTACTGAAGAAACAATATAAGATATACTGTATGACTGCATTAAAGGTCAGGGAGTGCATGACCCCTGAGTGAAATGCAAAGAGTAGCAGGCACAGGCAAGATAGGTCAGAGAGGGGT
Organism: Coranthus polyacanthus; assembly: GCA_037367275.1. Taxonomy (NCBI): domain Eukaryota; kingdom Metazoa; phylum Chordata; class Actinopteri; order Kurtiformes; family Apogonidae; genus Coranthus; species Coranthus polyacanthus. The sequence continues at coordinate 10,336,854 of JAPQRN010000007.1, forward strand.
CAGTAGAGGAAAAAACAACAAGCGTAGACTCCAGCGAGGCGAGCTCACGGTCAGGCAGGCTGTACCTGAGAGGATTTGCGGCCTCTGGCACGCTAGCCATGCAAACAACAAAGAGGAGAGCAGCAAGTCAGCATCCAGTGACCCAAAGAGAAGCAAAAGTAGATACATGGAACATCGTTTAAGGCAACAGGAGCAAGGAGAACAAACAAGAAGTGAAAAGAGATCAAACGACCGGACATTGCGGTATAATCAAGCACCACATCCAAGTGCCAACATCACATGGCAGGTGCTCTCCTGGACCTCATTACAAAGCAATTAATGCTATCATAATGGAATAAAAGAAGGCAATGAGCAAGAAAGACAAAATAAATAAATAAATTCATGTACAAGTGGGCTCCAAGAATAAAGGAACTCATGCTTTTCTGAAACAAAAATGCATTACCAGTCTATCAAATTCATGTGTCAAAAAGTACAATTTTATCAAACTACAAAATATGCATAAAATATCTTTCCAGTGAAAACAGTAAACATTAACTTGCATGCAACGTGATAGCCTTATAGCTCATGTTGCTCAAGAAAGCCTTCAACCATAACATGCTTTTCAAAGATTCACATTTCACACCAATTGGCCATTAACTAAGGGCTCTCCTGTAATTGGAGCTCTTGTGGCAGTGGGACAGCTTGGGACAGCCCCTTGTGGTCATTTTTGGATACATTTCCCTCTTGGTGGGGAAGCAAGCTGTTGACTCAGGCTGGCCAGAAAGTACGCATTGGTAATGCATGGCAGGTACAAACCAAACCAACTGAGGGAGAGAGAAGTTACATTGTTGACATCAACGTTGAAGATCCTCCTTACACGCTTGTGATCTTCCTCAGTGGGAACCAACTCTGGAACCTACAGTTGGATAGCATGACGCAACAATTGCAAATGCGTTGCCAGAAAACAAATGTTTCAGAAGTAATTGTACATTTTAGGCAAACTGAAAAACTTAATGGACACACCAAAAGCAATCCATGAGGAAACAGACACACTGTTACATGTACCTTTGGTGTTTGTTCATTCAGAGCCTGGGACAATGCAACTGGGGAGGGCTTATCATTGGGTTCATCCTTTACCTTTGCATCAAACATGTAAATATTCACAAACAAACACACACACATACAAAGAGAAGCAATTAACATGGGGTGATGATAATGATGATGACATTTGTTTTTAAGTAAGCTTTGTGTGTTAGTCATTTTTAAACACATACTGAACTATACGAGCATCAAGGGATGTTGTATATTTGTAATTTGCCATTTAATTCAATCAGGAAATGAGTAAAGCAAAATGACTATTAGAGGAAATTGGATAATTAAGCACTACAGCATAATGGCCTGTTTTCACGTTGGTTTATTGGCATCTAAGCAACAATGTGCTGCAAATTCTTTTTAAAAAAATCTTAAATAATTTACTCTGTTGGCTCAATTCTCACACAAAAAGTTGCTCTTGAAAATGCTTCGTCAATCAGATGCAGACGATATTTATTTTTGTAATTATATGCAGCTGTTGTGCTCGGATCAATAATAGTAGTTTATTGTTCCACATCTGACATGGTTTGCATCTACATTTCAAGCATTTAATAATGAAAAAAAGCATTATTCATAATGTATCTGGGGCTGAATAACTGTATTTTAGGTTGATAGCAACTACCATGACAATGCAGACACTTTTTTATAACTTAAACGCTAAAAGTTGGATTTCAGACAGTTCCATCCATGTAGATAAATAGAAGCTGAATCTCTTTGTTCGTGGTTACCACAGTTTCTGTAGCACATTAATGTATTATTTCTATTAACATCTTGAGCAAATAAGGATACTATCTCCACCAAAATCAAATAACTTTTTTCAGTCCACAAGTTTTTATGGTTAAACATGTAACCCTTTTTAATGTACGCATTGAACTATCAAAATATGTACTAATTTCAGACTGAAAGGACTGCCATAGAATAATAATATTCCTTTCATTTCATTTCCTTTCCAGCAGACAGTGCATGATTTCACTACCCGGCCTGCAGAAAATGACAGTAATGAGTCACAGCTCAGTGCTTACAGACCACCTCCAACTGACCAACTTGTCCGACAGCAGGTCATGAGCATACCCTTATGCCCACTGATGAAGTCTGATCATGAGCTGGTACATGCATCGTGCTTCCCCTCACTTATTCAGGGTGAGTTTATTATATCAAGGCTCTTTTTTGTCTGAAATCATAGCAACATGTAATGTACTTTGAAGAAAATATAAAAATACTACTTTTATTTGGTTTAACACAAAGATGAGATGTAGTCTCTTCATAATGTCAGTTGTAAAAACACAAAAAAGCCACAATGATCCATTACAGGTGACATAATGAGAAGGTTGTATGCTGTATGATCTGTAATGTCTTTGTTATTCTCACGCAGCATGCGCCACCCAGAGGTTAAGTAGCAAACATGCAGTTTGAGTCTGTACCTCTGGTTTCTTAACAGCAACTGGACGAGGCTGGGGGCGTGGGATGAACCCTGTAGGAGGAGCCAGAGGGTCTGTCTTAGCGACAGGGATAAATCCTGGCGGTCTTGCCAGGAGACTCTGTTTCGGTGGGACAGGACTGGATTTTCTGGCGGGGATAAAACCAGTTGGGGGAGTCAACAGATTTTGTTTGGGAGCAGGGATGAATCCTGCTGGAGGAGCTAATGGGTCAGGTTTGGGAGTGGGGATGAATCCTGCTGGAGGGGCTAATGGGTCAGGTTTGGGAGCAGGGATGAGTCCTGCTGGAGGGGCTAATGGGTCAGGTTTGGGAGCAGGGATGAGTCCTGCTGGAGGGGCTAATGGGTCAGGTTTGGGAGTGGGGATGAATCCTGCTGGAGGGGTCAGGTAGTTGGGCTTTGATGGTACAGGGTTTGGTGGTGTAGTGGTGGGTACAGTAGTGGATATTGCCCCTTCTGTTTTTTCTTCAGAAGGCCTCTGTTCTTCTTCATCCCCCTGCTTCACATCCTCTTTCACATCCTCTCTGCGGTCTTGGGTGCGGGTGCGAGGCCGGTGCTCCTTGGTTCTACCTCTACCCATTAAGCTGGTCAAGCCCATGGAGATATCATCCTTGTCATTCCTAGAAGCCTGGGATGTTCTGACCACAGAATCTGCAGCTCTGGCAGCCTCAGAAACTGCAGCTTGTTTCTGCTCTTCCATCCCAGCAGGAACCACACGCCTAACAACTCTTCTCACAACCCTCACCACCTTTTTACCACTAGAACTCTGTTCCTCCCCTGGAGTGTCTGGACCGCCCATGGCAATGTTAGTGTTGGACTCTTCAACTGATGATACTGTTGACTGTGGACCACTTCCTGTGTCTAGCCCAGGTTTAGAGACTGCCTGAGGCAGCCTATTATCCACATCAGACTAGATACAAACAGAGCAGGGAAAACAACAGTGTGGATTACTTCTACAGCTGACAGCAAATTGTGAGCTCAGAAAAACAGTAGAGGAATATTGTGAATTAAATAGAATTGGTATGAGGTGTTGAACTTAGGGTATTTAAAAGTGCAATATGTAACACATGTGAAGAAATGTATATGTTTTAATTGTTTAGAAATGCATCTTTAATTAAAAATGAAAGAATTTTAGCATTGGAGTATACAGTCACTAAGCTTTGTGACTTAATGCCTAAAAGTTATTCTGATTGAGATTGGATATGGAGTGTAGATAATTTAATTAGTTGTGCTGGGGCAAAATGGAAATGCATCGTAAAATTGTACTGACTTCCATGCAGTTTCAGCTAAGGGTTCATTTCGACATTAGGGTAAAAGTTGAAAAGTAAAAGTTAATGATGACTGATAATGATTATTGGCCTAATTAGTTTCAGATAATTTTATACAGCACAGCACACAGTGCATGCAGGTGAAATAGAACTTACATCTGACTTGTTGTCAACTTTAACCTACGCAAAGAGAAGCAATACAAACACAAATCAAACCACAGATTCCAAACAAAGCTTTTCTATATCAACATAGAAGAACATTTTCAAGAAATTACAGGCACTAAAGAACCAAAAACACAACAAAAGCCAGACTTCCCTTTTGCTCCCAAAATGAAAAGCGTGATTTGTTCGCCATGATGAAAGGCCAAAAGTCATGGAACAAGCTGTGTGGCGTGGAGGATGAAGGTGAGGAATGGTGAGAGAAAAAAGCAGAGCTGGCCGTAAGGAGTAAGATGTACTTTGATATGGAGTGGTGAAGAATGGGAATTTAGGGGTGAACGATGAGGTATTGTGTTCGCCTTTTCTGCTCACAGGTCATATACCCACTGGCCAGTTGTACCATGCAGCACTGAGGACAGAAGACATGAACAACATGATGAAATGGACAGCTTACAAGAAAGGATGGAATGGAAGTCATGGAGACATCACAATAGAACCAACACACCCAGTCAGGACTAAAAATAATTAGAGGCGTTATTCACTCTGGTAACATAACCAGTCCAGTAGTGTTCATTTGTAAGAGACAAACAAAATGCATATTATATTTTCCTATATCAACAAACTTAAATTATTATGTGCAAATGTGTTCACTTTTTTCATTTATAGTGGTGACAAATAAAGAAAACATATGGCCATTCAACCCAACAACTACAGACACAAAAAACATTAAAGCCTGACTGATAAAGCAGGAAACAAATGTGGTGATGTACCAGATGTACACATGTTGATCAAGCTCCATACTGCCTGCTCATATTTGTACAATGACTGATACAGCAGTGTGAACGTACAATGTACCCAAAAATGTAACTCAGGAGATGAAACAAAACAAAAACAAGAGTGAAATGCGCAGCAACATGTTTCACCATCTCTGGCCCAGCTTTCATCAGTCTAATCCTATAAATAGTTTCGGCAGCAAAGGAAGCCATTCTGAGTCGCCTTCAGAGCCCAAATGGAACTGCTAAGCAGAGCATGTACACTCTGAGCAGATCACACTGCCAACCTCACACACACATAGTCCGCAAGAGGCCTGAGCCCATTACCTTCTCTCTAGGCCTGGTTAACCTTTCCAATCTTCAGTCTGGCCCTGGGCAGCGCAGTCTGGGCCAAGGCAGGGTAAGACCCAAGTCTACGAAATGTTCAGAGTCACTAGTCCTGAGTGAGTGGGAGGGCAACCTCGAGGGCGGGGTCACAGTTAGCACGGTAAAGCCGTGGTCTGCGGAGTGGAGGGGGGTAATGTGAGCAGAGCTGGGCAGGGAGATAGAAGAGGGACAGCTGCTGAAATACAGAGAGCCTATAAATAGAATTTGCAGAACCACACAATTATCACTGCAACTTCTCCCCACCAGTCTTTTCTCTTGGTTACAGGCATTAGGTGGTCTCCCTCACCAGGTGCAATACGTTTTAAAGGTCTCCCCAGCTATTTAAGGGAAACTCAAAGACTACAAAAATTATAGTAAGGGTTAAGAGAAGAGAGAGCTACACATCAGAACTAAAACTGATTGAAAGAACATTCAGTTCTCCACCCCCCTCTACTATGACAGCTTGAGTAACAGAATACATTGCTTCAATGCAAAGACAACACACTATTATTTGCAAATCAGAAAAAGAAACCTGTTTGATCAATTTAAAGTGAGCCTGTGATCTTTGTGACAAACACACATGGAAAGCATATCATTTAAACTTAATATCAGACCTATTTAGACCTATTTAACTGACTATGTTGTTATACCATTTGCACCACAGGAGGGTGCTATAAACTAATGTATTGGTTTTCCCTTCTTCACATAAGATTCTGCTTACACACACTATTGACCTAAATTCAAGACCAAATATTTTTCTACAGAAAAAACTAATAAGACCTAACCTAATCCAGCATGCCACTAATGTCACTAAAACTATAACATGTTAATTTGTACTAATGTGTAAAGTAAAGTGAAAGACCTCTCACAAGTGCATTGCTGTAATACAAGGAGCATGCAGTTATTTCCACACAATGAAAACACAGTAATGTATCAACAGGCTTGGCTGAGTGGGGATGAGCTAATCCAATCGTGACAGATTTTCTTTCTCTGCATAAACTCAGTGACAGTTTCATTTTGCAAATAACAACATCGCATGTCCAAAATACAAAGTGATAGCTCTTTTGAATTTCCAAAAGCACAGAAGAAACAATGGCTGTTATGGTTGCTTTCAGTCTTGATGGTTGTATTCAATGTGCAGAAACAATGATTCAGCAAAAAATCAAACATGTGCCAAAAGGTATTATTTTCTCATTGTACCCAGAGAACTTCACATATTAGCACTCAGCAAGACTAAGCCAAATACACAGCCTATGTAGCACAGTTTGCTAATCCCCGGAGTCAGTTACTGGGACACAGCATCGTGTTGGCTGTTTGTCTACAGGCCGAAGATTAAGGACTCTATACAGCATAAACACTGCTGCATGATTCTGACCCACTTAAATCCTCATATACAAGTTAATTCCGGTAATGTTGTAAAATGCTCTGTAGCTTAAATAGCAAGTATAGCTATTTACCTGACCCTTATGGGTTCAATCTTTACTGTGTTTGTGGCTGTGCACTGTCCAAGAGACAGAAATGTAGTAGCTAAGAGCAGAAATGAATCATGGTAATTTATTTTCTTCAGCCCTCTGAGCTTCTTATAAAATTCCAGGATGTTAAAATGACCCAGATCTTACACAGTAAATAGGCCTGAAAATCAGAACTTGCATTTGAAAGTAGGCCACATAAACACGAATTAGGAGTTGCTCATTTAAACCGAGGTGTGATCTCACGTAGGGGTCACATGTTCATTAACATGTAATATATAATGACATGTTGTACATGTCATATTACTTTTATTTTATTTTATTTTATTTTATTCAGGGTGCCTGTTTACATCAGGCAAAGGGACTGCCAATGAAAACTAGCCTCTCAGCCAACTTTACATTTGTTTGAATGTTGATTTATATACACTGTCCCTTTTCTTTTTAAATAAATACATCTGAAATCTGAATTGATTGGGGTGAGCAGAAATTTAAAAAAAAAATTAAGCAGCAAGAGACAAAGTTAGTGCTCAGTGTTCAGTCAGGGAGGACAAAAAGAGCTTGTGCTCAGTGTGTTGATGAGAAAGTCAGATGATTTAAAAGCACTAATGCTGAACAGAGTGCTGACAGGACACGTACATGAGCTCAAAACGAGGAATGAATCACATGTACTGTATATTTATTACATCTGCTGGGAAAGGCATCACAAAACACATTCTCAATTGAATTGGCTATTGCATATGACTGACAAGAAAAGGATGTGTCTGTGAAGTCTTATTACGAACAGACACATACACCAAAGACTTCACTTATTTCAGATAACAAAATTACAGTCTGTCTAACAGGTCACGGTCTGAAACTCGAGTCACTTAAGCAAATCAGTGTCAAATTAAAGGTTGAAATACTGTGTAAATAATGAAGGGATGTATGTCTTGACATCTTAAGAAGAGCCACTATCAGAAACCAAACAGCTTTATCCTCGAAAGCCCCACCTCTTTCTAATCCAGGCCGTGTTAATACTCTCTTTTAGTACCTCCCAACTGCAAATGGGGATGATGTCATTTTAATGGGCAGCTTGGGGAGGAGATTACACCATTTGCTAATTTCCTAATGATAAAACTGTCTGGTGTTCAGAAATAAAAGGAAATCCATGGGGTGAGGGATAAGTGGTGCACGGATATGAGAAACATGAGGTCTGTGGGTGTGGCATTCAGGTACACAGTGTCAAACAAGGAAGCTGGTATAAATAGCTTCTTGGTGGTATGATGTGGTGTATTATTGCTTTTTTGTTTGCTCACATGGTATCCCATTAAAACAAGGCTTCTGAAACTAGAATGTGCCCCTGAGTAGTCAGAAACGACAAAATGTCAGCCTTCAGCCAGAAAGGAGATCAAAGAAAAACACAGACAGGACAAAACTGTGAGGTACTTGTAAGTAGAGTAAAATACATAACAAGACATCATGCAGTGTCCATCGAGACATAGTAGTGACTACTTTGGGCTCACTGACTTGTTGAAAGTGCCCTGCAAAAATTCCTTCTCAGCTTGGTTTCATAATGCCTCTGACCAATTGATTTACCTCAACCAGCTGGAAAATCAGCTCTAAGCTGTTCCTCTCCTTTTAGAGTGTCTATGAGAGAACAATAAGCAAACACAGGCTTAGAGCACCACTTACATACTGTACACCTGCTCATATGCTGCGAGATCCCCTCATACAAAAGTGAACAGGTGTGTAGCACAAATATTAACTTTGCACTTTTGTGTGGAGAAATCGTCACGGAGGATTAGATGAACTTGATCTAGGTTGTATCTTGTTCTTGGGCTGTTTTTACTTTTTTTTTAAAATATACAATAAGCAGAAAAAAGACCAGGGAAAAAAAATTATAGATTAAAACTATTATAAATATAAACCATTTTTAAAGTATGAGAGAATTGTGACATATCCAATTACATTCAGACATTCAGTTTCCAGTGTGGAGAGTGGCTGCCACCCATTGGACAAAATGTGCTCAACTATGCACTCTTTGTCTACGAAAAAAATTTACTTTGGCCGGGAATGAATAAGGGATACAGTATTTTTACTTTCAAATGTTTTCAATAGCCCAGTTGAAGGCAGCATTATGCAGCGTAAAAGCAAGCAACTGTAATCAGAAACCATGCAATAACAAAACAGACTGAAACAGAAACACTGTGAGACAGCAGGTGATGACATCGACTGAACAGCTAGTTTCTGGCTCCTTATAACTCTTTCTTTGCTGTGGTCCTACAGTTTTAAAAATACATATTTAAACATATGTAGCACCATGACCTGCACAAGAAAATGAGTCTCTTCAGTAATGTACTAAGCAGCAGAGAACACAGAATTCTGGGAATCAAACAATGTTATTAAAAGTGAGCCCACAAAAAAATTAATCACATATGGTGTCTTTCTGCGTTTCAAAGCTCTAGATCTAGAATCCAGATCTTTTTATAACCACCTATAAATAGTGCTGTTGGTTCTGGGTCACTCTCACATGCACTGTCTGCTTTTTTAAAATGGCCTGTCAAATGATGATCATTATGATCGGTGGAATGTAGGACAAAAGAAGGAAAGCAGACATGCCTCTCCTCTGGGGAGGTAAATACATTGTGTGTCCCTGATTGTGTACACTCGTATAAAATTTAAAAAAACATGACAGAAGACAGAAGAATGTAAGGTTTTAGTACATTTCACCCCAGTTGAGATTGACCTTTTTTTACTATCCAAGGTAGCCTACATAAAACAGGCCCTCCTGAGAATGTTTCTGGAGATATTTAGTTGATTTAACTCACATTATAATTCAGCCTCAACCAAGACAGTGGCCCACCGATGACCACCAATTCATTCATAATTACACACGTCCATCGTACCAATAAATCAAACACCTCAAGTTCAAATTCAGTGGTTTGTTGTGCCAGCTAATAAAGAGGTTATTCTGGTGCTACTCTACTTGTTGCTCATGATTATCCAAGCAAAAGAAATGAATGGGCTGCCAGCCAAGTCTTGCAAGACCATATGGCCATGGGCTGTGGTGGTGTTTGGGCCGTTGTCTCCTTCAGCGTCCCATTGTTTGGTGTCAAAGGATTGGAGGGAGGGAGGGAGGGGGGATTATATATACACCGCAACACATTATCTCGTTCTCAGTCTTTCAAAACACACACACTCCCCCATACAGACTAACACAAAAGCACATTACCAGTGTCAGAGTTCTACCAGTGATCCAGACATCATTTGCTCTCTGTGCAAAACCACACAGTTAGAAGAAAGACGTGCTAAAATACGAAAATAGGTCTGACACAAGAGTTTGAAATTGGGCTAAATTTCATGCCAGATATACAGTATATTCTCAGATAACACAGGTAAGGAAGCAACTATGCATACACGGAATCCCAGTGCATTACAAAACTGGAGATTATTTTCAAATGTTTGGTATGTCTGTCAGTCTACAACATTCAAAACACGTGACTTATGTGCTTAAGAAGCTGGGTCATACATATATAACTTGAAATAACAGCCTTAAAAAAGTTGTATTTTTACACTCAAGCACTTCTCACTTAGTTTTGTAATTATGCAATACCTCTGAAAAAACAATCATTAAGTAAGAGGAATTTAATTCAACTGTACTTACATCAAAGACTTCTTTGTGCAGGCCCTGAGTGGTCCTCAGCCAGCTTCGGTTCAACTCACTCAGCTCCAAGATTGGCTGCACCTTTAGCCGGACAATGTCTCCAGACTGACGAATCATCTCGACAATCTCATCTCTGTTCTTGTTCTCCACATTGATGCCATTGATCTCCACCAACCTGTCACCAGGCACCAAACCAAGAGCCCGGTCCTTGGCCCCTGCACCTGGTTCTGCAAAGTGCACCACACGCCGATACACCCCTCCATCAGGCTGTCTGTCCAGCATAGTGGTCCTCCGCAAAGAGAAGCCAAAATCCCCAGTGTTTCGCCTCTGCAGCTCCAGTTCCCTTGGATCTGGTATTGGTGGGGCAACAAGATCAGGTAACTGTAGGTCTGCACCAGGGAAGCTCTTTTCCACCATCTCAGGAATGTGGGCCAAGTACATGTCTTGTTTGTTGGGAACTTGTGAGGACCTCAAGTTCTGCCCAGAAAGGTTCGGAGTTTCCAATGAATAGTTGCTTCTCTGGGAAAAGGAGACATGCCTGTGGCCTACAGGAGCCAATTCCCCAAATATAGCTGCCCTTTCTTTAACAGAGCTGCGATGATGTCCCTGTGCATTTACCTTCATGTCCTCACCAGAGGTACTTGCACTTATTTGCCCTGCATCCTGCCCCAGGTTGCTGCAGTTTCCAAGGTGCTCCACATCTGTCAGGCTAAGTTCCATATTACCTGCTACTTTAATTGGGATAGGACTAGAAATCTCCAACCTCCTAGAGTCCCGCTTAGAACTTCCTCGATTGAGGTTGAAGAAGCCTCTACGTATGCTCATCTCTTCCAGGCTCTTTAACTCAGCCTGGGACATGCGTTCTTTCTTGTCTTTTTTTTCTTTCTTCTCCTTCTTTCCCAAGTCCTTTTCTTTCTCCTTCTCTCTCTCCTTCTCCTTGTCTTTCTTCATTAGATTAAACATGTTTGACTTTTACTGCAGATTCAAATTAAGGTGGATTGCCTATAGCAAGGAAAAGACACCACCATGCAATATATTAGGGGGACTCATAAAAAAATATGTGGGAACATCTGGGTATAAAGACCTTGAAAAGTCATCTGCAGGGAAAACGAGCAAAATGATAGAGTTAATGGTTAGTTAAAGTTAATGGCTGATTAATAAATACCAGTCTGTTACAAGCTAATATTATCTATTCAGTCCCATCTGTATCAATATTCACTCATTGTTGGCAAATATACAAAAAAAGACTGCAGTAGATACATTAAATTATAATATAGTAAATATTTTAATGCTCATTTGACACTAATTTTTCAAAATGTGAGTTTAATATATTTCTATTATGCATGTAAGTTATGTAGGCTTATTCCATGTTATATTGTGTTTTAGTAATGTTTGATTGATTAGGGCCTGGACAAATATGTATTATTATGCAATTACAATCCCTCCAGTTCAATGTGAAAACTGACAAAAAAATATTGGTGAAATATTGTTGAATTTTACTTTCTTTACTTGATTTGACAGGCAGCTTAAAGGCATTCCAAATGAGTTTCTGATAGGCTAGTGTACTCTAAAATTTGACACCAAGGTTTTCATCTTTACTTCAAATATATATCAGTTGCAACATCAGTTATCAGCCTCCTTCATATCAAATAATCATTACGAATAAATTTGATAATTTCTTTAAGATGGTCTTTAGAAATTCCATTGTTGATCATGTTCAATTTAAAGAAGCACATAAGGCAACACATGGGCCATCAGTTATTAATTAAATAAAATTTAAATAAAGCATTCTTTCTATATCTGAAACAGACAAAAGACATCTCGTCAAGCACTTTATGCTTCATGAAACCATATCATGATTCTTCTTATCATCTGGCAATTTTATTATCCCTTTAATTGGACTGTTTTCAACCAAAAACAACAGAATGCCATTAAAAATAGTTCTAATCCAGAGTAAAATGATAGTGCGTGGAGGCTGAGCATGAAGGCACAAACATGACCCCTGGGTGCATTAGAGTCACAATAAAACCAACTGCCTAAAATATTAATCCAGTCTAGATTTTAGGTTACCATACCACTATACATTGAAGCTGCCCTATATACAAACAGTGTCTGGAGGACCAAACCTCTCTGTCTTACTCCCTCTTTCTCTCACACTCACATACACACACACGTGTCTAATATTAGCATCATCATTAAAGTGATGCTGAACATGTGAAGCATGACATTTTTTTTAACCAAAGCCACCTGATTTACGCATAGCTGCTTTGTTTTTTTGTTTTGTGTTTTTTACCACGAATCCATAAACTGTCAACTTAATCCACACTTAATCACATCTATTGAGGCATAGAGGCTATAGAAAACAGACATTCAAATTACAATCACCTCCCATCAGACAGTTCTCTGAATAATTTCTTTGTAACTTTTCCACAAGCTATGAGCAAAACGTTCTTGTTTTTTTTTTAAGGTTTAACGAACTTACTGTGCACATATTGTGGCCAAGGTTGTCGTTGCGACTAGTCCAGAGCTTGGCTGTAATGCTCTCCCTTTAATCTGCTTTGCCCTCATTCTCTGGTTATGGACCGCTTTCACAGCAAAACATACAATTAATGTCAAATAAAATGTAGTGGGCGTTGCCATCAGATGAGATAATGGCCTACCTGCAATTGCTTGCGGATGTCAGGCGTGTTTTAAGTTTTCAACATTTTCGTCTATGGAATTGACAGAAGGTGTGAGGAAATGTACTTGTGATGCCTTCAAGCGCTCGCTGTAAGATCCTACTTCGCAGAATGTAGCCTAACGACGGTCAGAAACGAACCACTCCATACCCCCATGTTCGTGTTTCGTAATTAATATCCTTAAAAAAGGAATTGGTGAGTTGGCTACATTTAAAATCAAAATATAAAAGGCGATATCATACATGTACGCTTGCTATATTACGTGCCTATTGATGTGAAGCTGTCGGTTCAGCGTCAACAATGCGGCTCAAAGGATAAAAAATGTTGTCATCACACTCGCTAAATTTCATGTGCGGGTAGCTTGCTAAATGTAGTCTTCTACTGTCTAGTTTTGGGTGAACGGTGCATTAACTATTATTATTGACTATTAAAGTTTAGTCATTCGTACAACACGTGAATGCGGCATCAGTGTAAACCGGACAGCAGTGACCCCTCCTGGTCTTTTTACTTACTAGGAAAAGTCAGGTGCAAACTTGGTGCAGATACAGGGAATATTTACAGAGCGAAGCACAGTTGAAATTTTCAGAGAATATAAACAAATACATTGAATCTATCACAGTTCATGAAAGTGTATTATTATCGTAACTGTTATCATAAACCTCAGATTACTTCATTTGATCCAGTCTGTAATTATTTATAGTTCATATTAAAATACCCAAGCAGCACAACCTAAGGTTGGAAAATGCTACAGCCACGACTTTTTGCCTCTTCCTATTTTTGCCAAATTGTACAGGCAAGCCTTGTTGTGTTCCTTTTCATCTGGGTTTCTTTTTGAAGAGCACTGCAGTGTAGAGTCTGTCTCAATGGATATGGCCGGGGCCTCACTTCTGGTTTTGTCCTGGGATGTTGCAGAGGTCTGTAGGATGACCCTGCCACGTAAAGAATGCTTGAGTTCAAGCAGCAGTGGGTTGTTGTCTGAATATAATTCCACCCTCTGTATGGTGTCCCTATCTGATCCACAGCACGTAAAGCATGCAGAAAACAGCACTCTGAAGATGTAAATCCAGCCGAGGTAATGCAGCTCCACAATGTTCAAGATGAAGCACCCTAGACTGACGCTGAACATGAAGTTGAGAAAGATGGTCTTTTCAGTGGCCCGAGACACAAAGCAGTCAGTTCGGTTGGGACAAGGGTAGGTCTCACAGCGGAAAAGGTGGGGGACTTCAAATCCAAACAGGTAATACTGCCCAATAAGGAAGATTATCTCCATGACAGATCGCAGCATAACATGTATGATGTAGATGAACAGTACTTGGCTGGAGAGCTGGGTTGGGTCTTTCTCCACCTCTCCCATTTCCTCCTCCACCTGGTTTTTCTCATCACATGCGCCTTCCTGGAAGCTCCATTCCTCACTGTTATAAGTCCTGCGGTCAGCCTCCAGTGTTCCCTCCTTATCCCCACCAACATGTGTGTCCTTCTCAAGTGCAAGGGATGGCCTGCGTGGCACTTCAGCCTTCTTAATGTCTAGATTTTCATTCTTGGTGATTTTTTGTAAGACATAGATAATATAGAAGATAGATGGTGTGGACACAAGAACTATCTGAAAGACCCAAAAACGCAGGTGTGAGACAGGAGCAAAAGTGTCGTAGCAGACGTTATTGCATCCAGGCTGCAGGGTGTTGCAGGTAAACTTGGACTGTTCGTCACTGTACACAGCATCCCCTACTAGAGCCACAAGCAAAATGCGAAAGATGAGCAGCATAGTCAGCCATATCTTTCCAATGACTGTGGAATGGTTTTGAACCTCCGTTAGGAAGCGACCGAGGATGGACCAATCTCCCATCTCTGTGGAAACAATAGTTAAATTCATGTTTAAGCATAATGTTGTAATCAGTAACTAAATCCTAATCATACGTTTCCCCTCAAAATTATCGAAAGTGAATTTAAATATTAATGTATGAGTCTTATTTGCATATACATACTGTATATTAAAAAAAAACAGATAAACAGAGTATTTCATTTTCATCAACAGCCTTCTTGTGTAAGAACTAATACTGTATTAAGATGTTACTGGCCAACAGTCTTCATTCATTTCCTCATAACATCATGGCGTTACATTAAATATACTCAGCAGTTCATTCTCAAACAACAAATAACTTTAACACCTAATTGTTTGAACTTATAATGATTCATTTAAGTCACTGTCTCCTAAATAGGAAAAAAAAATTCAAAAACATAATCAAAAATCGACTTGTTCAATTGCTTATCCTGGAAGAGTTTACCTGTGGAGAATCTGAGTCTTTCTCATCCAAAACTGGAGAAATATCAGAGGAAGAAATCTGCGTAACTGTATTTTCCAGTAGAACCCATTGCTGGACGATATTGTGTCTTTTGAGCTGGATGAGAGGAGAATGGGCTGACCTCACATATTCCCTAACTCAAACTGAAACATTCATTGCACTGTATGTGTTTAAAGGCTTTCAATGTACAGTGGGACAAAGATTTAAATGTACAATGGGGCCACCTTTACAGAACAGCGTTCACTGATGAGCACTGAGTTCAAAGAACATACTGGAACGAGTGTGCACAATACTAATTCATGCATGGATCTGTGTCTGCTTTCATTTTTTAAACCCTTAAGTCTCAATTTTGCTAATTACTTTTCAAATTATAGTAGTTACTCATATATAATCTAAGAAATCCTGACATCACAGTATTTATTTTTGTATTTATTTATTTATTTTTGGATACAATAACATATAAGAAAATGTGGGTGAACTGATCCCTTCAAATAGCAATGCTCAGAAATTTCAAATGCTATTGAAAATCATTTCATAGTATGCGATCTGAAAGTACAACTGAATGAAAAAATTATAATGATAATCAATATGCATCATGTCTTGGCCTTGCAGGTACTTAAAAAATATATTTTAAGAAGTACCAGAAACTTTTCACTTTTCTTAGAAAGAAACCAAAATCTTCTGATGTTGTTGCAAAAGAATATATGAACTATTTCACTTAATACAACTTTAAACGTTTTTCACTCTCTTCCTTTTCACTTACAATAAAAATGTCACATAAAGGACAGATGTAAAGAGTGGTAATCCATCAGAGGATCTTGTATGAATCTGCAGCATGCTCCCTAAATTTCAGTTTCAGTCCCAATTTGTCATTTGTTTAAATTGCTTAGCTGTATGACTTGAAAAAAGTTATAAAGTTATATCAAACACTGTGCAGGTTTAGCCAACTGATATAATATTGATACTATTATTTCGATGCTAGAATATACAGTACCATAGCTGTTGTCAGTACCGTGTTATTTTACATTTGAGCGTACCCATAGGTCTCGCTGTTTTAATGTCAACTGAACACATGTTGTGAACTAGTTGCCTCAGTCTGTCTTTTGTGGTGATGCTAAGCGATCCGGACCTTGTTGCTTTGGTGTGACTGTGGCCACTTATGAATGAAGAATGTCCTGGTCCTGACATAGGCTACAGTCATATCCATCTTAAACATCACAGTCACTGTGACAACTGATGAGGGTGATCCAGCTTTACTTCTTGTTCTTATCATTTATTATCTCTCAATGGGTTTTAGGGATTAAATGTGTAATTTTACCACAGACGTCCTGTATTTCGATGTGGTCGAACTGGCACCATGAACTTAGAAACACAACTACAGTATCTCATCTGCCGAACATCCTCGCCTGCATTTATTAAGTCCTGATTTTCAGTTTTAAGGTGCTTAAAACTACAAAACTTATTGAAAGTCGGTCAAATTTTCTGGAGCTTTTACTACTAAATGCAAGCGGAGTTATCGGCGTCACGGATTGGGCTGAATGCATAGTTTCATTTTGACCCACTGGGCCATTTGTGTAATTTATGGACTCTGACGCTTTTCATTCATCCCTGTCCAATGAATGAAAATAGACTTGCTACGCATGCAAATTACTTCTCCCCGTGTTAAGCGTAAACCTCTCTAAGTGCAAGAAAGAAAGAAAAAATACTTTTGTAATAAAACGCAAACAGAAGTTCAATTTCATATATTTCAAATAAAAAATGAACTGAGCACCAGTGAAACACAATTACTTCCCAGCCACATGCGACAACAGTCGAATCTAACAAATGCCCCTAGCAGAATCAGCAAAAAACATCTATAGGGGTGTTTGTAAATCCATGTAGATATCAGTAGTTCTTCGCTTATAGCTATTTTTCAGATAAACGTATTTTGTAAAGTCAGTACTAAGTTACTGCATGTTTTCTGTGCGTTTACACCACATACAACACTAGAATATATATTTTAGAACACACTAACTGCTACTACCACCCCTAAAGCCTATGTAAAATGGTTCAGCCCTTGAGGTTACCGGAAGTTGTTTCAGCTGCCATGTTTGGTTGCTTTGTTGTAGGCTTCTACTAGGTTTCCTACAGAATTAGTAAGTGTGGAAATGGAGCCGAGCTGGAGTACGTTTCTTTTTCAAGTAAGTTGACTCCTTCAAGGGGGGACTAGATTAGGTTATAAAACAACCCTAAAAGGGCACCAGTGAATATCTTAGCGGTAAAATCAGTTTTTTTCACGAGTAACGCTAAGATCGAGTAATCAAGCAAAACAATGGTATATGAATCCAGGCTTCCAGCTGTGAGGCTTGGGAATGACGCTAGAACAAAAAATCAATTCTCCTCAACGAGTGTCTGAAAAACGTGGCTTCTTGTTTTGTTACGCCAATGTTTGACTGTTGTTGTTTAGTAACTCGACAGCGTTTACCATTTATGAAGTTTGTTTGCTAAGTCGAAGCCAGCAAAACATGCGGGATCATTTGAAGTGAGGCTGGAGACGCCACTGCACCGTTACAATCGAGACAGACCTGTTTTTTTTTTTTCCCCCCTTTGACTGAAGGCTTTGATCGTTTGCTGAAAGATAATGATATGTAGTTAACGCAGGGGAGCATATGAATTTTAAGAGTGGCTGTATCGCCGTTCATTCCTATTTAATATCATTAACCCAGGAACAAATTTCTAAGTATTTACGTGGAAATCTCAGCTGCTGATAACCTAACGGCGATTCGCAAGTCCGCGGTGAACTTTCCGCTTGCCTCAGCCGGTTCGACAGTAACTAGCCAAGTTAGCTAACGAGGTTTAGGCTGCCCTCATCAACCCCGTTGGCTAATTTGATTCAATTTGAGCGAGACTATCATGTTGGGTTTGCGAAATAAATGATTCGGTATCCAGCGCTGTAGCTCCCTGTTTATTAACTAGCTGTTTATTCTAGTGACCGCCGTGGAAAGGAATTCAAACTATGCACACAACATCAGCTAACACTAGCAACGAACGAGCAGATTTGAAATTAGCAACGACATTACGCAATTCATTTTTGGACACAAAGTGAGGGCTGCTGTTGAGAGGGATATGTGCCACAGTTTAGTGGCTTTACTACTGAGGTGGGCAGATACTGTTAATTAAATCCCACTAAGTGTTTGATTCTCTCGGCCTTACTTATCCTAAAGGAATTAAAGCCTTGCGCGAACATGCAAAATGTGCGACTTCAGGTTGCAGATCAAAAGGCTGACCTGGATATGAAGTCTTACAGCAAAACCCGTCTTTACAAGGAGAGCTTCATTCACATTATGAAATGTTTGCTGCTTAGTAAACTTTCATTTGAATGTAGGCATTTGTCTTTTATCCAAGTAATTCGTTTTTTTTTTGTTTTTTTTTGCTGTCTCCTGTTTGTCGTAGCGTTAAAATGTATTTCTCCGTGTATTCTCTGCGATACTGTCCCAGCGTGTTTCAGTGGGAGTGACACACTCCTCACGACAAGAACTTCCTCAGTGAGCTCAGTGTCATTCATAAAAAAAAAAATACTTTCAGCTCAGGCTTATAATTGTTGCTTTAAAATCTTCAAGACAGTTTAAATTGCAACCAAGTTTTGAATCAAGAGCTGTATCTCATTGGAGTTATGTTGACCCAGCCAGCCTGTAATGAGGAAATATTGACCTTGTGACCAACACAGCAAACATTTCTAGAGAAATGGTTTACGTTGTAACACTGTAACCGTATGCGGGTTGCATCCATACAAGTCACATAATATGAAGATTGTGTGTCACATTATTACAGGCTTCCAGTGTCTAAATCACTGAAGGGGTCAAGAGGCGGTGGTGTTGAAACAAGTGCCGCAGGGAAGCTTGAACTAACTTAACCATATTAGAGAGCATTAATGCTCCTCAGCTTACATGCTGCTGAAAAGAAGTGTTCATACAGGTCTAAAGTTAACTTTATGGTTCCAGTTGGTCTTGGCGAGAATATAAGTAGTGTACTGTATAGAGCTGTTAATCAGCTATTTTGAAATATTCAGTTATGTATGGCATCCAATGCAAGAGACTGATCATTTATTGTTTTAGTCTTTTGTGGTGTGGTTATATTTGCCTTTACTGTAACACTGTTTTGGCCAGCTTGCTTACATCTTCCAGCAGTGTTTGTTTCTAATGAAAAAGGCAGATGGACATTGTGGTTTGTTGTGCAGCACCTGGCACTGAGCCAGAAGCTCTGCATGTATTGTGTATTTCACACGGTTACTTTGTTAATCTCATGTAAAACTGCGTGCACTTACATTCTTGAGATGCTTCGTGTGTGAATATATGTTTTATTTTACTACTACTAATAATAATTATAATAATACTTTTTAACTGCTGTCCTTTTACATAGTCATGTAATTCACATACACTGTTTTAGTTTCATGGTTTAGTTTTCACTGTTACTCTTATATATCAGGTAATAAATAATGTCAAACATTATTGTTTACAAATCAGTTTTACATGTCAGCCTTTGAATTGTCTATGTCGTTGTGTTAGTAAGTTTTCATATTACTAGAAGGTTTACCCATTGTTCATGTTACTTTTTAGCAATTTGCAACATAGAAAACTCATGGCATTTCATTTCATTATGGCCATTTCACACCCTGCCGCTGGTTGTAATGTTTGGAGTGTAGGAAAATAAAGAACTGCTCTGTGTTGGAATAAATTAAATATGCAGCTGCATAGCAAAAACATACATTTTCATTTACATAACAACAGGCAGTACGGGCGCACTCGGTGAATAGATTATTGCTTCTGTTCTTAAGTCATGGTTATCTTGAACTCAAAGGTTGGAAAAAATACTGTGTATTTTCCTGAGTATTTGAGGCTTTTTAAATCATTCCCCAGCCTGGCATTTTTGTAGTTGTTAAATGTTTGAGTACTCTTGTTTGAACAATTATTTGTTTAGTTTTAGATGTATCCAACAGGTTTTTGTTGAAGGAAAGACCAATAAGGAGCATTTAGGAGCATTGGTTTTGTCATTAGTTTACATATTTAAGAGCCTAATTGTTCACTAGTGACACGAAGATAGTAAAGAAAATCTGGTCTGACTCTGACTACTGACTACTGGACTGTAGTCACAGTGTACACTGTATAATGAAAATAAAAATGTAGTTGTCATATATTGCAACAGATCCACTTAATCCAAGGTAGTTATTCACATTTGCCAAAGTGAAAGCTCAGATGGTTACAGTTAAAAACATTACGGATAATGCCTTCTTTCATAAGCTAATCAGTTACCTTTTTTAAAGCTGCATTTATCATTTTTTCCCCACTACGAAGCAGAAACCAATAAATGGAGTTGACACATTCACAGTCATCAGAATGTATGAAGTTTTTATGGCTAATGTGCTAGTGTTTAGTAAACAGTAGCCTAACTTATACATCCAGCAGACACTAAGTGCCACTGTGTCTCTGGTAACACAGTTCTTAGCTCGCTGTAGGTTTCTTCGCCAACCAATCCAACATTTTTCTGTCTACTGTTTTTGGTGTTGAGCCGGCGGGTTTTTATAATGGCTTATTTTACATGTCAAACCACCTATTTTAAATTATGCAGCAATGAGGATGTATTGTTTTTGCAAGGATAATTAAATGAATGAAACAAATAATAAATGAAACAAGCAGTGCCAAAATAAGTAAAGGCAGAGATATGTTTAGGCTCAGCGTTTATCAATATTTTCCGGTCATGCAGTAGTAGTCTAAGCAGACTGAGTTTAAAATAAATTCAATTGTATGTAAAACAGGATGAGCAAAAGTTTGTCCACCCTTTGTCATATCGAGTTAATAGGGCCAGTGACTAATAGTAGCTCTAATTTTTGTGAGAAGGAACACATGGGGAGTTATAGATATGTCATAATCCTCTTACATGATGCAGTTCAAACTCTGGTGAAATAATTAGAAAAATTAAAAACGTCCTCGAAAAATGTAGCTCTTGCAAGACTAAAATACATCTGCTTGCATCCTACAACATCAGTAATGTTGTTCACTGAATCCCTGCAGGAAAAAGTCAAGACAGAAAGGTCCCTGCAGATAAAACCAAAAGTAATATTTTGGTCAGAGCTTCACAGCAAACTGAAGATTGTAGAACTTGTAAACAATTTTGGAGTTATCTAAAACAAATGCATAAATCTGGTGAAAAGAGGAAAAAAACTGTACAAGTTGTGTTTTCCCATCTGTCAGTTGTTTTTCGTGCACATTCCTTGGATTTCCTTTATCTATTTATTTATTTATCTATTTATTTATTTATTTTAAACATAGTTTGAGATTTTTTGTAAAACTTGAAATTTCTGCAAACATCTCTAGAGAGACACAAAAGATCGAAGAAAGACAGTGCATAATATGACTCAGACTGTGAGCTCAGTTCAAATTTACAGTGGCCCGTGGAGCCATCAGGACACTCCCTCCATTTTGATGTTATTTATGAGGGAGCAGCCCCAGTTGTCAGAGCGCATTTGTGTCAAAATGGTCAGAGCTGCATGAAGGCACAGCAGCTTACAGACCCTGCACCTCTGTATAGGGGCCAGGCTGTCTGCAGCGGCTACGTCTGCTGTTCACAAGCTTCACAAAGAGGGTTCCCGGCTGGTATCCCCCCATCCAAACGAAAGCTCCCCCACCCCTGGTGTGCCAGCGGACAGTCTAGCATTGGCATGATGATGACTAATCCTGGAAGGTGGCAAGTGCGAGCAGGTGCGTAGACAAATGGATGGATGGGCTTGGTGGCATTCTCAGTGAGTTCCCAGGTCCCATTGCGTATGAGGGAATGACGGCTAGTTTAGCTGTGTGGTGTGTGGATAAACAATGTCCCTGTCTAATGAATAGATGAGCCAAATCAATGAAGATGAGCATACAAAGATCCCCTGCTGAGGCCGAGTGCATCACTGCTCAGATTTGTGTCCTTCACAATAGGCTAGATGACATAAGGAGGACATTGTGTGGTTCATTTTTCTTTTCTGTCCCTTGCCTCCTCTTTTCCAACTCCCTTCTTGGCTAGCCTTCTTCGATGGATGATTGAACCTCAAAGGGAAAGGTCAAGCATTTCACCTTGGCCTTTCTTGTTGGTGGTTGACAAGATAGTCGTCTTGACTGTGTCCATTTGCTGGAAAAACAGAGCACTATGAAAACTGAGAATTTGTCGTAGAGTTTTTCTTTTGCTAATTTTGACATTTTGTGGGGTGTCTATCATTTGCAGATGAATCACTAATGGAAATAACTGTCAATTGCAGTGCATTCTTTTTTTCTTTTTTTTTTTGTCAAGACACTTTTCTCAGTTTTGTTTGACAGAATTCCAGAATAACTTGATAAACAGACTAACACTAAGCATCATCAGTGCAAAACATGCCCAAACAAAATCCACTGAAACATTTTTAGCTGGAGCTGCCTGATTATTTGCACAAGCTTTCTTGGAAATATTGCTCTTCTTTGAGCTACCTCTGCAGATGCAAATGTGTATGATGTTCTTATTGTGGAGGTTTTCATTATTAAAATGAGCAAAACCCACTCAGTGACTAGTTGTTACTACTTTAAATTGCACCCCACTACTCTGTCCCAACTGTGAACAGTTGTGTGCACCCACAAAACCTCAACACCACAAAGTGGGAGGCCATGTATCCAAAAAGGAGTTGTGAAAGTGTGATCCACATTGTTTGTCTTGATACATGACCTGTTTTTCACTTCTGTGCACTCCTATACTGACATACAGTTTAGCTTCAATACGTCTCCTTACTAAACCCTGTTGCTTACTTAATGGGCCGCTCTTCAGAATGTTCTCAGCTGCTAAACTGCACTCTACTGTGCCTCTTATTTGGTATGCTTGCTTTGCAGTCACATGATGAATCAGCACCGTCATGATGGGATCATTTTTCATCTAGTATATTTGGATTCTTTTGCGTTGGAAGCATGCTTGCTAGCATGTGTGTCTACCTCATTAATGAAAGATCTGATTTCCCTTTTGTATTTAGTTACATCCAACTCAAAATTATTTTCAAGGAGCTGTCAAATAGGGTACAGACATAACTGTGTGGTGGCATAGCTGTCATTAACACTAATATGATTTGTTGTTGTAATCTTTATGTAATAAATAATATGTAATAATGCAAAGAGGGGTCTTTTTGTAACAACACACCTGGGGCTGGTGTGTGTTTTTATTGTGTCTTATACAGTGTATGATGATGTAATGATGAGCATTTAGTGCCATTAACTGCTGTGTTTACATATCTGGATGTCTTTTTGTATCAGTCATAAATGTAGCTCTCTATAAGTGTGTGTTTGTGTTTTTTTCCAACAGCAGGCCAATGAAGCCCTCCACCACCAGCACCAGGTGGCCCAGAACAGCCTGCTGCCACTTCTCAATGCAGGAACTGAACAAGTTGACCAGAAGCCTATCCTTCCTATCCAAATAGACCAGAAGCCGCCTTCCAGTGCTGCCGATCTCCTTAAAGACAATGTGGCCAGCGGTGGAGGTCCACGGCCACCAGTGCCTGTGATAAAGAAGGAACACAAAGGCAAAACACCTTTCGTCTGCGGCTATTGTAACAAGGCTTTCCGAGACAGCTACCACCTGCGGCGCCACGAGTCCAGTCATACCGGTATCAAGATGGTGTCGCGGCCGAAGAAGACCACACAGACAGCCCCCACCATGGTACCCATGATCTCCACCATGCCAAGAGAGAACAACGGCAATCCTTCCTATATCTCCACAGTAGCAGGCATCCTGTCCACAGCAACCACCTCTGTCTCATCAGGCACAAGTATCATGACCCCCTCTGCCATGGGCAATGTGCCACAGCAAAACGTCATCAAGAAACCTGCCAAACCAGTCAAGAAAAACCATGGATGTGAGATGTGTGGCAAGGCGTTTCGTGACGTCTACCACCTGAACCGCCACAAGTTGTCTCATTCAGATGAGAAACCGTTTGAGTGCCCCATCTGCCAGCAACGCTTTAAAAGGAAGGACCGAATGACTTACCACGTTCGCTCTCATGACGGAGGAGTCCACAAGCCCTACGTATGTTCTGTGTGTGGGAAAGGCTTTTCCAGGTGAGATCATTAATAATAATGAGCAACATTAGATACCACATTTTTCCGTGTATATACCTCATAATGTTGTGACTGATACTGAAAGGCGCCATAGATCATACACCTGAGAATCTCACACTCGTATTTACACTAGAACACTAAAGCTGTTAAAATTCAAAAGTTATTTGACAGTGAACCAAGTCATTGACAGAGGCAAAACAAAATGATTTTTTTCCACCGTTAATCCAAATGAAAATTCATTCAGTAAATCACTAAAGATCCTGTTTCCCCACTTTTAACCCTTTGCTCACTGATCTAACATTTTTAATGTTCAGCATACTAAATAGTGCCAAATGTGGTTAAAAATGTCCTTTGTCATCAGTTATGCAAATGCATATATTTCAATATGCTACCCAAAATTCTGGTCAGGAAGATGCCTGAGCAACGTATGGCTGTTATGTGCTGGCAGCAGATTTTAAGGGTGTGGAGGGTAACATTACCCTTTTCAAAACTCTTTGACATTCCGTTTATAGCTTTTGGGTTGGTGAAATAAGTTTGTTTCCAGGTAGATCAGTAACAGTGACACAAGACTCTCTGTTGTCAAGTTCCCAGTTCAGCCTGTGACTTCCATACATATGTTTAGGGTTTAAAAGCCTGCTAGGTATCATATCCTCTCTACCACACTAGCCACTGGTTAGTTTTGAATATGTCTTTAGTACATAGTTAAGTTAATATGAACCTTTCTGCTTTATGATGCAGCCTGACTGACAGTGGTAATCACAGTTGCTAAAATGCTGAAGAAAAAGACAAATGGAAAAAGCTGCTTTTTGCTATTTCTGCAGCTGCACTACTTTTCATATCCTTTCAGTAAACAAGTAACAACAAGTGAGAAGGCTATTGTAAACAGAATGTAAGGTTCTGAGATTTAATTTATTCATATAGTTGACTGGCGACAGAAAGTAATTTCATCCTCTGATAGTTGCATACCAAGGTCAATGAGATAAGTCTCACTTGTCCATGTCAAATTTTAAATGACAGTAAAACATGTTGGTGCACAAACTGTGTGTTGAGGTGGGCTATGTTTCAGTGTAGAAAAGACTGTAATGTAACTTCATGTAATAGTCCTTAAATGACCAACATTGATGCAAACTGTTACTCATTTGAATAATGAGAAAGGATTCCTGCTCTACTTAAACTACATTTAACCACAACCTACCGCTGGCATAGAAGATGTCTTCTATGTCAATGACTCAGCCATTTAGTGTGTTTGGGTTATTCAGTGGCACCATAAATTCATATAGAAGAATGATTGTGTGGTCATCTATTGTTTATTTAGCTTTCCAGTGTTAAAGTTTTAGATTCTTACTTAAATTAACCCCCACCCCACCCCACCCCACCCACACACACACAGCAATTCAACCACATGTTTTAAGTCGCACATGAGAGAGTACCAGTGATGGACTACCAAGGGAGGGGGAGGCGTCACTTGTCACTTTGCGGTTCCCGCCAGCGTGTCACAGCGTCTCTTTCCCCAGGGAATTCAGTGAACCATGCACTAATGTTCAGGTCACATTTACTATGTACAGCATAAATATTTAGCATAGGATGGTCTTATGATTGTTAGGGGGAAAAAAATGTCCCAGAGAATATTGATTACACCAAAAGAGTGTTGTGCTGCGACATAACTTCAACAAAAATATATCAGCAGTGTAGCCGAGGCAAGCTTTTAACACTAGCGCTGAGCTGTGTAGGGCAGTTTCAGGCATGCTTCCAACACAGTGACGTGGGGTAGGGATTCATCAGCATACTGGAAAGTGAGAATGGGTACTGAATAACACGGCACTGAGTCACGGCCACTCAGCCAGATCTGTAGGCAGGCACTGTCTGGAGTCTGCTCTGCTCGTCAGTGGACAAAAAAAGAAAAAAAAAAAAAAAACCTGATTCCGGTTCATGGCACCACTGAGAAGATTCCACTTAATTCTACTCATTTGTATTTGGGGGGAAAAAAAAATTCAGCAGCATGAAACTTTCCGGTTTGAGAGCAGCTGCCAGTGCTGTAGTCCTTACTCACTCCATTATGGCACTTCTAACATGATTCAGCTCACAGCTTCACTAGAACTAACAAGCTGACAGGGGAGGATCAGTGCCAAGTAGAATTTGTGAATGCTGGATTTTCACTGTAAAGGTCAAGAGGCGAATGGCTGTTTTCTTGCAGCTACTGATATGCAGTGAACCAAATTATACAGTAGATAAACACAGAGGAATGTGTTGTAATACACGCCTGATTTTTATTTTAGGTCTCTGTTTTATTAGCACTTTCATTAGATTACCTAATGTATTTTGACTAGATACAATTGTAGTTTCCTGACTTTTCAGAGCTTTATGTTGTCAAGGTCCATTTTCAACCATATTTGCTCATCCCTCACTTTTTCATAACAGTTTAATGATTTTCATCATTACCATAGATATTAGCTGTTGGTATTCAGTTTCCTCCATTGTATTAATTAAAATGAATTAACTGTGTAACCTACATAGTCCCTCCCTAATCCCAGGATTTTAGTAGTAAACAAGCAAGCCGACCAAATTGCTAAACATTCTCCCTGACATTTTTGTGAACAATATCAAGGGTGCTTAAAAATAAACTCAAGCACTGTGGTGTGATGCTTAACTGTCAATTTAGTGAAAGAAAACAAGTGGGAAATGCAGTCTGTCTTCCTAGTCGGGTGCGTTTTTTTGAAACTAGGTCAAACTAATTCACGCACGATTGATCATGGAGAATTAACCACCATTGACTGAAATTTTAAGGATGTTTTTGTGCCCAACCCCTCATTACAAAAGCAAACAGAGCACATCAGTTTGCTAATGCAGACGGCACCTGCAAATTATCTAAAGTTGTTTTTTGTTTTAAAAAAAGTTTGTTTTTAAACTGAAGTATTATAAACTAGTGCACTTACATGTAGTTTTTTAACAGTCTATAGTGTTTATCAGAAATCACGAGTAAATATAAAGTGAGATACTAAAAATAGTAAAATAAGAACATTTGTGTTCATTTACTATTATTTATGACTTCTGCTATAAATGGAAATAGAAAATTTGTCTAAGAACAATGTTGGCCAAATGAAGTCATTATACTGTTTTCTTACATGTATGCATTACTACATTTAGTGATTCCCTATTGAAATGTAAATAACTACAGCAAAACTAATCTGTTTAAGAACCTGAATGTACTTACAGGGAAGTACTTCAGTTCTTCATTAGTTCATTTTAGTTTTCTCTGCTACAAATGAAAACAGTCCCATGTAAAGCAGTGCCTCTATGGAACTCACTGTTGTACGTGACTAACTTCAAACTTGTGAAGCTTCCTGCATCAGTGTCAGAAGATTAAGATGTTTTTCTGTTTGATTTTGATGTTTTCTAGGCCAGACCACTTGAGCTGCCATGTGAAGCATGTGCATTCCTCAGAAAGACCGTTTAAATGTCAAGTAACGGTAAGTGTCAGTCCTATGAATCTGCAACTTATTCGGATTATTATGATGCCGTGTGTTTATTTTTTTTTTATTACTGACGTCTCTGGTTTCATGTCTGCAGGCCTGTACCTCTGCTTTCGCCACCAAAGACAGACTCCGTTCCCACATGATCAGACACGAAGGCAAGGTCACTTGTAGCATCTGTGGAAAGATGCTTAGTGCAGCCTATATCACCAGCCATTTGAAGACCCACGGACAGACCAACTTTAACTCCTGTAATAAAGGTATCAGACACACGTATTCCAAACATTCTGTGCAGCTGCTATCATAAACATTCAGCTTTTACAGTCCGTTTTTACACTGATGAATGGTGTCTTTTATTTTTGATGACTTTATAAGTTTACAGCACTGCATGAGTAATCATGCAACAGTATATTGTTCATACATATTAAACCTCATCATCCAACGTAAAGGTTAAAAGTTGGACAAAAGAAAGTCAGTGTTAGGCTGTAATCTTTCTTATTAAATTGCTACTGTAGATATGTTTTTTGCACTGATGGTAAAATTTAGCTGTTGCTTGCAGAACAAAAGTAAAATGGTTTCTCTTGTTTTTTGCCCAGAAGGTAATGAAGTCTGTAATTCTGCCTCAGCTACTCCTGTGACCGTGTCTGCCCCCATCACCACAGCGATGAACCGGGGCAACTCCAACAATAACCCTGTCACCATAGCAGCACAAATGAACATTAGCACCAACACAGTCAACATCACATCTCCAGTCAGCCTCCAGCACCCAGTCACCATCACCGGGCCAGTCAACATCGCCTCCGTCAACATCCCTGCCACAGCGCCCATGAATATTGCCCACCCGGTTGCAATAACGACCCCCATGCCTATGAATATAGCCGGTCCACTCAACATCGCCATGAGGCCAGTGGACAGCATGCCTTTTCTGTCCCAAGTCTTGCCTTCTTCCCCACCCTGGTAAAAAAAACAAAACAAAACAAAAAAGAAGAGAGAAACGAACTGGCCACAGAAAGAAAGGGAAAATGAAGTGAAACAAGAGACTTGTGTCGTCAATATTTGCACCTCGAGCCCAGCTCTTTCTCTCCCTGAACCATGTTTACTTCATCAAATCCTGAAGTGAGTATCTACAGCTGTGCGGCCGGTAGGAGCTCCCCAAGTCACCGCTGCGTCCTAACTAATGCTAAGTGACTGACATGAGAAGCAGAACACTTGAGTAGAAATCGAGTAGGATTTATCTTGAAATCAGGAGAACTGTAAGGCTTAGTGTAGTCCGTTAGAATGATTAAACTGTGATTTGTATCATGATGAATGAGAGGAGATGAATTCTCAAGTATTCTTGAGGACACACCTGTGCTTTTGTAAATGAGAGGAGAGAAATGGACTGAAGCAATAACTATAAATTGCTGTTTTTGATGTTTTACACATTCTCTCTCTCTCTCCCTCTCTCTCTCAAAGCCTCTGGGTGTTACTTTTTGTATGTCATTTTTTTTAACTATAGCCTGCTAATCACTATTTAATGTTAGAGAAAATGAATCTAGGAAAAGGGACAGCAGCTTCCATTTGCATGGAAGAATATTTTTTCACAGTGCTTTAGCTTTTCTTTCTCTTCTCAGATAGTAGGTATGCTCTTGAGGTACAGTGACTAACTTGTACAGTTGACATATTAATGTATTTTAATGTCAGCGTTTTGCTTTTTGCTTTAGTCGTTCAAGTGGATATCTTGACGCTGTCCTCTTGACTATGAATTATTTGTACTTTTTTTCTACGGAACCAGAGGTTTGTTTTTATTTGCCTACTTGTAGTGTTGATTTTTTTTTTTTTTTTTTTTTTTTTTTTTTTTTTTTTTCTTTCTTCATGAAGTCAGAATGGAGTCTTGCACTGAAAGCATATCCTACATACAGGTGAGCAGCAGTATTATCAAAGATCAAAATTGGAGTCTTAAGTGTGTTGGCAAGCCAGCCTACACTTGAGGGCCATCTAGTGGCTGGACATGGGTAGGCCTGGCCTTGTAGTGAAGCTTTTTCAGGCTGTTCCTGTCATGGTGACTGATCAGTTTTGTTCGACTCTTCTGTACACTGTTGTTTTCTAATCTTTATCTAATCTGTGATAGGCCCAAGACAATACTAAGGACCCTTCACTCAGGAAACTTTCAGAAAAGCCCACTAATCATGAACTTGGTTCTTTTTAAATTAAGTCTATCTATAATCTACTTTAAGTCTGGACTTCTGTGTTTTTCGTTTTCCCTTAATCATTTTACATTCTGATATTAACAGAATTTACTGTCCAGCAGGGAGTAGAAGTCCAACAATACTGGCACAGCCGTCCATTTAAATTATGATCTACTGTATAATGGCATACATGCTGTACATTTTTACATTTCTTTATTGTTCAATACAGTCTCAGCGCGAGTGACTGAGATCTGAATGAATTTTGACAAAATGCAAGTTTGTGTCCATTAAAGTAATGGGATGAGATTGAGGTT
This sequence comes from Coranthus polyacanthus, assembly GCA_037367275.1. NCBI lineage: Eukaryota > Metazoa > Chordata > Actinopteri > Kurtiformes > Apogonidae > Coranthus > Coranthus polyacanthus. Next base: position 10,367,051 of record JAPQRN010000007.1, read on the forward strand.
GCATGACCCCAAACACTGTAGCTGTTGAACCAACTGTTTTTGATGAATGCAATGTTATCTCGACAGTGTTGCAGCTCTTTGAGTTGATTAATTTTATACTGAAAAATACAATATGCATGTTTGTCATTTTTCCCAAGATTTGTTTTAAACAAAATGTTAGTGTAGCTTTTTTTTTATGTTCTTATGTATTTACGTAGATACACCATGATAACCTGTTTGCCAAAATTGATAATTATGTGATAAACTGAACACTTCTTGTGGAACTGAACATCTCTTTATTTTTAAGGAAAAAAGATAATTGGAATTCCCAGGACACTTGTGAAAGCAGTTGAATGTATATCTTTGTACAAAACTATTTTAGTTCCAAGGATACAGTAGTTACAATAGATGTGAAAGATAAAAATAACCTTTTTTTTATAAATCTTTTGTATTAGAACATTAACAATGGTAATTTTGTATATATAAGAGGCTAGGCTTTCTGATTAGCAGAAAGGTCAAACATTCCTACATTTTTTTAAATGTACGTTTGTCAAATTATTACATAAACATGCGCAATGTTATGTGCCTTTTATTTGGGTTGTCTAAATAAAAGAAAACTATCAAATGTGTTTATATGTATTATGTAATTTTCAGCACTAAGAAAGCACAGTCATGTAGGCACTTACATGTAGTTGCTTCTAGAGAAACATTTTTCATATTATTTCTGACGGTGAAGTCACAAATACGGCTAGCCAAACCACAGATAAAAGGAGAGGGAATTTGCCAGGTTGCCAGAAACGCATGTAAATACAGGACAAGGATAATATTTCATGGTGGCAAAGTGCAACTCAGGCCACACATTCAAACCAAACACACAGCTGTCACACTGTACATTTGGTTGAATGAGTGCCCATTCCTCTCTGATCTCATTCACTGACTATTTGTTTACACCCAGAGTTCTTGCTTCTGACACTCAGACTATTCTTTGTCAATTCTAAACAAACTGGAAATTCCCTTAAGGGCAGCTGGTTTCGCCCACTATCTGGTGGAAACATCAAACTAAAAATCTGGTTGTTCTGGACGGTCAGTCCCAATTTATTTACATAAAACTATCCAAACAAATGCACAAACGGGGAGATATTATTGGAGCTGTTTCTCATTATAATTAACAAATTGTTTTCTTTAGTCAAATATATACTTTTTTAATACACTTTTGTTTTCATGAAAGTGGCACTTCAGTTCAGAGAATTCACCTGTACTCATTACAAATTTAAGTGTCTCACTCCACTGAAGGCGGCATTAGAGGCTGAACATGACACTAACAGGGATGTTTGTGCAACACAGAGTTTGTCCAGCAGATGGTACTGTATGTACATTTCATATGCATATAAATAATATATTATTCCTATTATATCTTGGTGGTGGACTTGGTGGCGATGTTTCTGAAATGGAACATTTTAAAAATATGTTAAAACAAACTATATTTTATATTCTCTGAGTTTATTCCTTTGTTATTTAGGTAATCACAAACTAGAAGTAAGTTACATACAAATTAAGGCTAACAAGGGTGTCATGTCAAAGAAATGTATACATTTTTTTTCTTTAAGGTACAATATTGTGTTTGTAAATGTTAAGGCTGACTGATGCCAACCAGTACTTTTTTCTTGTGTCGACCTACAATATGATGCATATACAGTGGAAATAGAAAGTCTACACACCCGTGTTCAAATGCCAGGTTTTTGTGATGTAAAAAAAATTACACCAAGATAAATAATTTCACAACTTTTTCCACCTTTAATGTGACCTATAACCTGTACAACATGATTGAAAAATAAACTGAAATCTTTCAGGGAGGTGAAGTAAAAAGAAACAACTGAGATAATGAGGTTGCACAAGTGTGCACACCCTCTTATAACTGAGGATGTGGCTTTGTTCGGATTTAACCAATTACATTCAAACTCATGTTAAATTGGAGTCAGCACACACCTGTCACCATTTAAAGTGCCT